>CM071573.1:69175787-69444831 GCA_036426205.1 Ascaphus truei | reverse complement strand
CCTCCCTTACATTGCACTACAAGCTCTCTGCCCTCCCTTACATTGCATTACAAGCTCAATGCAGAAGTGGTGTTTACCCTGCAGATCCCACAGCTGGACCCTCTGCCTCCGATCAGAGCACGTGGTACTTGGATGAATCCACCTTGAGTGATAACATAAAGAAAACGCTCCATAAGTTCTGCGGTCCTTCTCCTGTTGTCTTCAGGTATTTTCCAGATCTTTTTGATCGGATTGGCTCCTAGGAAACCTTCACAAACTGATTTGGGTGTTTTTTTTTTAATTCTTTTGCCCTACTCATTTCCTTTATCTTGTTACCCAGAGCACTTGACCAAATGTCTCTTGAGGTGCAATATCCATCTTTGTGATCGCTCATTATTTTACACAGGCCATTCGAGTTGCTATTTTGGTCCATAACACCCCCCCCCCCCCGGGAGGTAGCCAGTGAACAGAAATGTCATGCTGCTAGTACAGGTATGAATAATTTGTAAGCGAGAATAGGAAGGATGAAAGAATAACCGCTACTGATCTCATTGTGTTATCTTATGTTTTTCCTGCAGCCTCATTTCAATCAAAGCTTCCTGGAATCAAAGCATATTGCAGTTGTCTTTCTGAAATGAAATCATTTTCCATGTTACATTATAAATTCTGCCCAGATCACCATGAGATGCGAATCCATTCCTGTCTCTCCGAGCCTACATTTTCCATACAAACTCCGCAGGAGCGCTGTAAAGCAGCAAAGCATTAGAATAAAGCATTAGATCAGGAAAACATAGCGTGCCAAATTTGTTTTCACAATAACATGAATTTAACTTGGTCCTAGAGACGTTGCACTCAGACGTTGCAATCATTTTTTTTTTTCTTGAACCAACACGAAAGTTACACAGATGTAGGTTTGAGTCGGCGGAGGGCCATCCAGGTTGATATAGCGGGGAGATTCAGAGACTTTGGTCAGTGCAGCAAGTGTGAGGTCAGGGGTAGAAAGGTAAATGTGTGTGTCATCGGCATAGAGGTGATCTTTAAACCCTGGAGATGTGATAAGGTCACCTAAAGTGTGTGTAAAGAAAAGAGGACCTAGGACAGAGCCCTGAGGTAAACCCACAGAGATTGATGGAGGTTGTGGTGTTGGCAAATGAGACACTGAAAGTACAATGGGAGAGGTAAGACGAAACCCAGGATAGAGCTCTGTTACGGATACCAAGAGTATGGGAAATGTGAAGTAGAAGAGGGTAGTCCACAGTATAAAAAGGTTGCAGAGAGGTCGAGTAATATGAGCAGACTGTAATAATTTGTCTTTTGCAGCATTGAGGTCATTGGTTATTTTGGTGAGGGCTGTTTCAGTGGAGTGAGCAGTGTGGAAGCCAGATTGTAGAGGGTGTAGTAGAGAATAGGTGAGAAAGTGGAGCAAGCGAAAGAACACAAGGCGTTTAAGAGGCAAAAGGCAGGAGGGAGACAGGGCGATAATTATAGAGACAGGTAGGAGCAAGCTTGCTGTTTTTGAGTAAAGGTAGAACTGTTGCGTGCTTGAAGGAGACAGGAAAGGTACCAGAGTAGAGGGAGGCGTTGAAAATATGTCTAAGTGTAGGTATTAGAGTAGGAGCAAGAGGTTTGAATAGATGGTAGGTAATGGGGTCAAGAGGACATGTGGTAGAGGGAGAAGAGATCAGTAGTGACCCGTCCTCCTCTGTGACAGAGGAAAAGGAGTCTAGGAAGGCAGGAGGATAGTTAGGAATGGGTATAGATTCTGAGGAGGATACAGATGGGATGTCTTGGTGAATAGAATCCACTTTTGTATTGAAATAGTTAGCAAAGTCCTGAGGTGAAATAGAGGGAGAAAGATAAGTAACTGATGGTCTGAGTAGAGATCCAAAGAGAGATTTGTGTGTGTTGATTAGTGCTGAAAAGTAGGTTTGTTTAGCCTGGGAGTGGGCAGAATGGAAACAGTATTTATTTGTAGTGAAGGTAGTCTGCGAGAGCATGAGATTTAGTCTTGAAACATTTAGAGGAGCGAGTGCAGGAGCGAAGCTTATGTGTGTGGCAGTTTAACCAGGGTCTGGGGTTAGAAGGGTGAGAGCAGGAGAGAAAAAGACTCGTTTGTGTGTGTAGATCAAGAGGAGAGGATAGGGCAGAGTTGTAGTTCCTGACCAGTATGTCGGAGTCTGTAGCGGGGCTGACAGGGAGGAGCACAAAGTGGAGTCAAGAGCCGGGAGGTTAATGGAACGCAGGTTTCTGCAGAAACGAGGGGTAGTTAGAGGTGGAGAAGGGGAGAAGTGAGAGCGCAAAAACGAGTTATGATTGTTCAGAGAGAGGAAAGGGGAAAATGGAGAAGTCAGAGAACGAAAAGTTTTAGTGAAAACTTGGTCCTGGTAGTGGCCATCCTTGTGGGGGCTGGCAGCGGTCCAGTGTTGAAGGCCAAAAGAAGAGGTTAGGGAGAGAAAACGGGAAGCCCAAGGGAGAGAGTGGTCATCAATAGGGCAATTTAAGTCCCTAAGGAGAAGAACAGGGGAGTCTGAGGAGAGAAAGGAGAGCCAGGATTAAAAGTGAGAGAGAGATCGAAGGGAGATCAGTAGAGGTAGGTTGGCCATAGATGACCGCCGTGTGGAAAGGTAGAGGAGAAAACTGCTGGACAGTGTGAGTCTCATAGGAAGGAGAGGAAGGATTCTGTAACGGCAGATTAAGGAGAGGAGGAGCCCCACACCTCCACCCCTGCCATCAAGGCGAGGATTGTGGGAGAAAGAATGGCCACCATAAGAGAGGGCAAGCTTCTAATGCAGAGTCAGACAGAGGGAGTTATTGTAAAGAGGAGCAGAGAGTGAGGAGAAAAAGAAGTCATGTACAGAGATGAATTTGTTCGAAAGGGAGTGTGCATTCCAAAGGGGAAAGGGAGAGAGGAGGGAGCTTGACGTGGAATGGGTATGAGGTTAGAGAGGATTACTTCACGAGGAGGTGCGATTGCATGTGAGAGGCAAGGACGAGCATGTAGAAATAAGACTGGGAACAGCATTGGGAAAGATGTACCCAGAAGCTAAGAGGAGAAGCAAGACTGTGAGGAGGATTTATAGGGGTGGGTTTTGGAGCAAGAGTTATAGCTGAGAGAAGTCAAAGGGCGCACCTAGGAAAGCTGTTCATGTGGATGGAGAAGTGGAGAAGGGAGGAGAGATGAGGAAATATGAATGGAGTTGGTGACGTATGGTTTGTAGAAAGAAAATTGTCGTTTGGAAAGAACTGTGGTTAGAGCGAATATAAATGGCAGAGGAGGCATGGCAGTGTTGAGTAGCCGGAGTGGTGGTCAATAAATATGGAGTTGGGTTAAGAGCAATGTGGAAAATGTGAGAAATCCAATCTACGAATGGGGGTGCTGCAGCGTGAAGGACGCTGTGTCTTGAGTCTGTGATAGAAAATGTCGTCCTTTCCAGCGCCGTTCAAATCCAGAATCCATGGCCAGTCGATGAAAAGTTGTCCATTTCTTGTTCCCCCTCTTGTTGAACGTTTTCAATAAAATCCTTTTCCGTTTGTCCAAACCAGTGATGTGAACTCCATGTACCTCTCTTCCACCGAGCCTCCGGCGGCTGCCGAGTGGGCCTGTCTCCTGCGTCCCTTGCGAGGGAGGGAACCTGAGGGCATCTGGAACCTGTTGTCCATAGTTCGGGAGATGTTCAAGAGACGGGACACCAATGCTGCCCCTTTACTGGAGATCCTAACAGACCAGTGTCTGACTTATGAGCAGGTATTACTGGAAGATCTCTCAGTGGTGTGAAACGGGCAGCAAAATCTCATTTCAAAACGACCTTAGAAAAATACTTTGCATAGTATAGTTTGTCAGGGGTGGCCGGTTGTCACTGTGTGCGATGTTATTTATGGCTCTGTCTGTGACAGGGGAATCTTTGGGAACAGCAAAAGGGGGTATTTGAAAAGAGTGATTTTCTTTTTTTCCCCCATGTCATTTTTATTTAAGACGGCGTTTCTTTAACAGTGATGTGTACCAAGTGTTCAAAGTATCTGCTGCTAGACAACGTTGTTACATTGTGTCTTCCTTTTATCTATCGAGAGCTTAACGTTCTGTGTAATGACACCATTATTATAATGATACCTGGAACTCCCTGTACCATGAATGACATCTCCAAAATGGCTGCTCCTTGTGCTGCTCTTTCTTAATATACATTCAGACCTTAAATAAGCTTCTGGAAACAAACAAACAAACGTGTATTGTATTTGTTTGTAGTCTACCTTTTAGGGCTGTATAAAGTGTGTATGTACATTTCCATTTCACAGATTTATTAGACATCTGCTGTTCATGATGCTAGTATGCAATACTCTAAAGTATTAATATACTGTGCATAGAGGTTTTTTTGTTGTTATTTTTTTTGCCTTGATGCTTTGCGACTAAGGGATCCATTCACGAAAATAGTTCATATGTGTATGATGGCTATCACACTTCAGTGCAGGGGGTGCTCAACTGCAGCCCTCTTCTTCACCCCCCACTCCCCCATGGGTCAGGTTTTCAGGATATCCCCAGCTTCAGCACAGGTTGCTCAATTAGCGGCTCAGACGAAGACCTGTGCTGAATTTGGCATATCCTGGAAACCTGATCTGTTGGGGGGGGGGGGGGGGGGGGGAGCTTGAGGACTGGAGTTGAGCACCCCTGCTTTGTGAATAGACCCCTAGTGGAAGTCTATGGGAATGGATTGGAACAGTGGTGCCTTTGGTGTATGTATCCAGGTTTTAGTGCAGCATTGCTCTCCTTTGTGTCTACAGATAACAGGCTGGTGGTACAGTGTGCGCACGTCTGCATCTCACAGCAGCGCCAGCGGGCACACAGGTCGCAGTAACGGGCAGTCGGAAGTTGCTGCTCATGCATGTGCTAGTATGTGTGATGAGATGGTTGTCCTCTGGAGGCTGGCTATTTTGGATCCTACAATCAGCCCTCAAAGGTTGGTATGGGAAAGTGTGTGTGATATATCTATAATTTCATAAGAAATAATTTCCAGCATCAGAGAGAACACAGAACTAGGTAGTTCAATGAAGATAAGACTTTATTAAAGCATGCATCACACAGGGACAGTGCAGGCTGCCGTATACTTGAATATTTAAATAGTTCAGTGCCACATCTTTCATCATGTCTCTGTGCTATCATCACCTTTCCATTTTGCTCTATTTCCCTATCTCCACACCTCAGGCGCAGGGACCTTTGTGCCCAGCTCCGTCAGTGGCAGCTGAAGGTCATTGAGAACGTCAAGAGGGGTCAACACAAGAAGTCTCTAGATAAGCTCTTCCAGGGCTTCAAGCCAGCAGTGGAGGCTTGCTATTTCAACTGGGAGGAAGCCTACCCTATCCCTGGCATCACCTACTGCAGCACGGACAAGAAGAACTCATTCTGCTGGGTCAAGGCCTTCCAGCAGAGGAGCTGCAGGCTACAGTGCACTGAAGCGGTTTGCGAAGGCGGTCGGGCGCAGGGGCATGAGAGCTGCTTGCACTTTGGAGACCGGTCACGTCCATCCTCACAGGAGATGTCAGTGCGTCCTAAAGAGCTGATGGGCAAACGGAAGGTGGCCTCAGAAGTCCCCCAGAGAGTCCTGAGACGGCTTTCTGCAGAGGGAGGAGAGAAGGCAGTATATAAATCCGCAGTGAACAAGCCGAAGATACCGGCAAGTAAGTGTCTGGCCAGCAAGCACAGCGGTAAACGCCGGATGAGCAGTGAAGACAGCTCACTGGAGCCAGACATGGCTGAGATGAGCCTGGATGACAGCAGCCTGGCACTAGGCGCTGAAGCCAGCAACACCTTCAGCTTCATAGAATCACCTCTAAGCAGGAGATACCAGGACAACTTTGAGGATGAAGGTGGGGTCTACTACTCGGAAGGGCTCGAACCAGGGGTCGAGACCAGTCCAGCGACAACGAAGACGGATGCCGATCCCACAGTGGAGATTGCTGCTGCCAGTGGAGAAGAAGACCTGACCTCTGTAGACAACGGGGGCAAAAGCCTGAAACCCGAGGAGGTGGCGCAAAATGGAGCTGTGGGAGGTGGTGGAAAGGAAAGCAAAGGAACAGAAGAGGGTGAGGGTCGAGAGAGGGGTGGGGAGGAAGATGACTACCAGGCGTATTATCTGAACCCCCAAGAGGCAGTGAAGAACGAAGAAGAGAAAGCAGAGGGAGGGACTGAGGAAGACATCTTTGCAGGAATAAAACCTTTGGAGCAGGAGAACAGAATGGAGGTAACATAGACCCATAGTGGTCTGATTATTTAAAACATATTCATTTAGGTTGAAAAAAAGATGTAAACAAAGTGTAAACAAAAAAACCCCCAGTACAATATATGCCAATTATGTCTAGTGGGGGGGGGGGTGGGGGGGTGGATCCTTCTGGACTCAAATTACTCTAGGAACAATGGGCTACCCCTGTGGAATAGGCTTACAGATATCACACAAGTGATATATAGTTGTTAAGGTTTTTTCAGGCTCATTTCAAGGTAATGTGGTGAGGGCAGTAATTAACGCTTTTTATCCTCGCGATTATTGTCAGATATCTGCACTGCTCCGATACACATGTGCTTTAGTAGTATAGTGTAATAATTGTAACTTTATTATATGTAGCGCTTTTCTCCCAAAGGTACCCAAGGTGTTTCAGTTACAATATAGCATGTAGTACGCGGTTCTGTATATAGAATTTTAAAGGTACAGGCACTGCCCCAATGAGCTTACAATCCGTTTGGTGCCAGAGGAACAGTGAGATAAGGCTGGGGTTCTCAACTCCAGTCCTCAAGTCCCCCCCAACAGGTCAGGTTTTGAGGATATCACAGTACATGCGGCTCAGTCTTTGACTGAGCCACTGATTGAGCCACCTGTGCTGAAGCTGGGATATCTTCCAACATGACCTGTTGGGGGTCTGGAGGACTGGAGTTGAGAATCGCTGAGTTAAGGTGACCTAGCCATAGTGACAGGAAGTGGACACTGGGATATGAATCGGACGCCCCTGCTTTTTAACTGATCTAGTGGCAGAGATAAGAATGTGTTTTGATTACTGCGTACAAGCAGGAAGAACTTTTTAAAGCAAGTAGACAAAAATTAACAATGTTGTGTTGTGTTCTCAGGTCCTGTTTGCTTGTGCTGAGGCTTTATACGCTCATGGTTACAGCAGCGAAGCTTGTAGTCTTACCGTGCAACTAGCTCAGGACTTGCTGGTCAACCCACCAGACCTCAAGGTGGAGCAGCCTCCAACCAAGGTAACAAAACATGCCTGTGTGACCAGCCTTGAATTGCAAGCACTCCAGCTGTGGCATCAATCCCTATAGTGCAGGGGGGTTCTCAGCTCCAGTCCTCAAGATCCCCCAAGAGGCCAAATCTTAAGGATATCCCTGCTTCAGCACAGGCCACTGATTGAGTTACCTGTGCCGAAGCAGTTATATTCTGAAAATCTGACCTGTTCGGTGGGGTGGGAGTCTTGAAGGTGCTATGCTTACTGGAGTTGAGAACCCCTGCTATAGTGTATATCAGTGATTCTTAATCCTATCCTTCGAGAATCACAACCAGATCATGTTCTTGTGATTACCAATATTCTACTTCTTTGTAAACAAAGTGCATTCGAATGTTTGATAATTCATTTGGTCCTAAATAATAATGTATTCTTGTGTAACGCTGTACGTAGAGTTGTGTAGGCAGAATACGTTGGGTAACGCTGTACGTAGAGTTGTGTAGGCAGAATAGGTCTCTACCTTGAAGAGCTTACAATCTAAGGCTGGGGTGCGCAAATTGGGGGGATTCTCTGTGGGGGCGTGGCGGTTACAGACGCCCTGCGCTCCTTCTGAAGGCACTTAAATGAAATGCCGGGGGAGTGGCGAAGGCCTCTGTAACTTCGCTTACCGCGGCTCAGGCGTCTTCTTGCAACGCCGCGGGGTCACGTGACATCAGAACGCCGGAGCCAAGGTGAGGAGGGGGAAAGAGCCGGCAGGAGGGCGCAGGGGAAAAAGATTGCGCACCCCTGATCTAAGGCACAAGGAGAGCTGGCGTTTGGAATCAACCCGGGCTCAGCTGCTTCAAAAGCAGCGACATTACCTCTGAGCGACTTCTTTAGCCCCTTGTTTGTTCATAGTCTTAAAGCAACAGTCATAGCTGCCATTTTTTTATTTATTTCCCCCCTCCCCCCCCCCCTTTAATATGTGCATCAATACAATCCACACAATGACAAGTGATTAGCTAAGTTGCTGATCAATCCGTTCTCCTGTGGTCGATTGTCGAAGATTGGGCTCGGGGGTTCACTAAATGGCTGACAGTGCAGCAGAAGAAGACCAAAGATGCAAAGTTTTTTGTGGGGAAGATCATGTGACCAGGCAGTCACTAGATACAATTGGTGCATTGCTAGAGAGATGGCAGGGCTCAAAAAGGGGTGTGTCAGCGCCTGTTTCAGAAGAGGAAGGGGATGTGACTTTGTAAATGGTTGCTATGGAAACACAATGCTTGTTGCATGATAATACATTAAAGATGTCATTCACAGTTATTTTATTTTTAAAGAAATACTACAAGTATTTTCTCATAGTACAGAACTGATTTATTTTAAAAACAACAACAAAAAAACACATGCATGTGGATATTGCATGGTCTGCAGCTTTAAATCAGCAAAACATGGAGAGAATAAAATCCTACTAAAAAAACAAAAATAAAGAAATTAGTTTTGTAGTATTGGATATTATAAAACCCCAGGCAATATGGGTAATAGGAAGACCCATTTAATGGTTAATTATTTATATCCACAAACGGTGGTGGGAGCAGTTTTCCCCTCTGGTTGGTTGCAAGGCAATATTGTTATATAAATATGCTGAACGTACCTTCTATATCAGATTCCCACACTAAAACCCTGCATAAGGCTCATGAAAAAGTGCTGCAGATGAGGGTCCAATTCAGACAACTCTGGGAAATCCGCAGCAGGAGAACGTGACCCAAGCAGATTAGACATGGGAAGAGCTCACACCCTCCCGTCTCTGTGCACCAACTGCAGAACTTTGCCCTCAATGTAAATCGGGTCCGCCTGGCTCGTGAGTAGTTATAGCAGCAATTCTGCATTCCCCCCTTTTTTGTAATTGTTTTTATATGTGAAGCATGTGACAATATATAATTCTACATTCTTACCCAAGCTGGCAAGCGTTTGGCGCTCTTGTTCTAAATTTGACAAAATCCTGATTGTGTGACTAACATAATGGCCGCCTTCTGGGTGCTGCAGTCTGTGAAATGCTGCAGCTGATATGTAACATTCTATGACTGAGTGTAACACATTGTTGTTACATCTTTCAGAGCAATACAAGTGTTTGGAACACTGCAACAGATCTGTTTGATACTTTATTGCCAAAGCACAGAGCTCAAAAAGGCTTTCATCAGCCTGTTTCAAAACAGGAAGTGGATAGGACGTTCAAATGGTTGCTGTAGCAACCAAAGGATGATCAGTACGTTAAAAAATTCATTAAAAAAATGGCATTATATGCAGACAGTATTTAAGTAATAATCCCCAAAGAACAGGGCATTAGGCCTCGGGCATGGTCAGCGCTGACCCGTGCTGAGGCGCGCTGCTGCTCGGCACTGAGCCCCTGCAGCCGCAATGAGAGCGGCTTTAGCAGGGGCTCGCGCACGCTTCCACACGCCTGCGGAAGCGTGTCTTACCAAATCTTTAGTTTCTGTGCTCGCCGGAGCGCAGGGCCGGTCACGTGAGCGGTTCGCCCAATGAGGGCGAACCAGCTCTGTGATGTCACTGGCCCGCCCCCAGACACGCCAACGGACAGCGTGCGCTCTAAGGCCAGGGAAAGCATCGCTTTCCCTGAGTCTCGGCGCGCCTCTGCCCGGCTTCAGTCTCTATGGACTAAGCCTTACTGGCCAATAATACCCTGTTCTGAGGGGATTATTACTATTATAGGCTAAATGTAGGCTTATTTTTTATTTATTTATTTATTTATTTTTTTAATTTTTCATAAAAGATACACTTTCGTAGTCATATTGATTTTTATCAGCATGATTGTCTACATTCTTTTGCTTTTACTGCAAGTTTATTAAAAGGAAACACACACACACACTGCAGCCCCCCCTCTATACACACAAACACACTCTGCAGCCCACAAAACACCCTCCTCTACACCCACAAAACACACTGCATCTTTCCTCCACCCTTTACACTCACAACACACACAGCAGCCCCTCTCTACATCCACAAACACACTGCAGCCCCCTGTAAACCCACAAAACGCACTGTAGACACACACCAACACAGACTCTGCTGCCCCCTCTACACCCACAAAACACACAGCAGACACACAAACCTTTCCCCTCACTCTCCTGTGCGGAGCTCTCTGCAGACACACACACACACACACACACACACACACACACCAACAAAACAGACTGCTGCCCCCTATACATCCACAAAACACACACCAGCAGCCCCCCTCTACACCCACAGCAGCCCCCCTGTAAACCCACACACTGCAGACACACACCAACAACACTCTGCACCCCTCCACCCACAAAACAAAAACATTGCAGCCCCCCCTCTGCAACCAGAAAACACACACTGCAGAGATACACACAAACCGACAAAACAGGCTCTGCCATCTCTACATCCACAAAAACACACCAGCAGCCCCCCCCTAGACCCACTGCAGCCCCCTGTAAACCCAGACACGGCAGACACACACACAAAACACTGCAGCCCCCTCCTCTACACCCACAAAACACACAGTAGACACACACCAATAAAACACACTGCTGGCCCCCTTTACACCCACAAAACACGCACACACACCCCCCCCAATAAAATACTCTGCTGATCCCCCTTTACACCCACAAAATACAAACCTTTCCCCTCACTCTCCTGTGCGGAGCTCTCTGCAGGCAGGGTGGGGGAGGAGTCAGTGCCTTGCTGCTGCCTCCTGTCCAATCGCCTCCCCTGACTGAGAGCTGATCTCACTCTTTGTGAATGAGAACTGAATGCTGATTGGCTGAAAAACTTGGCAGGGTTGCCAAAAATTCCGGGCCATTACTGATTGGTTAAAATTCTGGGCATTATCCAATCGGAGAGCAGGGATTTCAATAATGCCCGGAATTTACCAGCTTTAGCCTATGAGAGGTATACATTCATTATTCCACAACACGCAGACGCTTCTCTGCAGCATTGAAGACTGATACAGTGATGCATATGAGTACTGATCTCATTAAATAATAGTCCTCTTTAGATCAGAGTATACCCCCTCACACTTCTGTGATTTTTATTTTTTGTGACAATCCATGTACCAACTTTTTAGAATTAAGTTTGAATTAACATTATTTTTAATGCTAAAGTTTTGTGATAAAGTAAACTTTCTCCCGAGGTTTTTTAAAGTGTGTGGCACAAGGGGTCTTTCTGCTCTCCCTTGTACTGATTCTATGATACCTATTGATCCGAACCAGCACCCCCTCACCTACGTTACCCCTATATCTGAAGCAGGATTACTCTTCTCTTTGAATGAAAAATAATGTCGGGGGAGATAAAAACATGAAAAAATTGACCATAATTTAAAATACAAAAAGATGTGATCGCTCAGTGGAATGAGCAGGGTCGTTCCCCAAAAAGCCGGTAGATTCATGCACATAAACATACATAGTGACACCAGGAAAAGAAATGCAGAGTGTGTGCAATAAAATGATTTTTGATAAGCATTCGTCAGAATGATCTAATGTAACGAGGAAGAAATCTTGCTAGTAGAAGAAATAAGCAATATAATAATAATAATAATAATAATAATAAAAAAACTTGCAAAATTGCATGAAATAGCATAATAAAATATGGCTGTAATAATACACACACATACATACATACATACATACATACATACATACATACATACATACACACACACACGTTGCTGCGCCCCCCTGCCTGCTCTCCCCCAGTGCTCGCGCCCCCCCCTTACATTAGTGTGGCGTCACGTGACCCCGTGGCATCATTTGCCTCCGCGTTGCCATGGCGACGCGCCCCGAAGCCGGCTGAATCTTGGTAAGTTGAGTTGCAGAGGGCTCGTGCTGTCCCCCGGCTTTAATTTAAATGCTTGGGGGAGAGCCCTTTGCTACTGCAACCGTGGAACCCTACCCCCCCCCCTCCCAGAAAAATCTCACGCTCCCTAGTTTGCGCACCCCTGCTGTAGTAGTATACAAGAAGTTTTATTTTGTTACATTTGAGTTGGTCATTTCTTAGCTGCACTATTAGTATATGCCATGTTGACTTGAAAGAAGCCAGCTGGGAGGGTGGGACAAATGGACCTAAGTAACTATGACCCTGCGTTGAGTGAAAAAGGGGTAAGAAATATATAAATGTCCTAACACTCCAACCATGTCAAAAGGCAGGGTGTTTCTATAATGAATATAAAGCAAATGTGGGGGTAGAGAAAATGTCATATTCAATATTTCCTCCCAGCCCAAAAATGAATCGCCACCTAATGATTTAATACTTGATTTATTCCATCAGGGCAAAAAGAACAAGGTTTCCACCACCAAGCAGACGTGGGTAGCGACACACACCTTGTCCAAAGCAGCCTTCCTTCTTACAGTGCTGAGTGAAAGGCAGGAGTACCACAACCTTGCGTTCTGCATCGGCATGTTTGCCCTGGAGCTGCAGAGACCTCCGGCCTCCACCAAAGCATTAGAGGTAGGGATCGTCGTTGACTGGAAAGGATTGCTGGTAATATGGATTCCAGTCTAGATCTGTGTGAGATTTGTATGCTTGTGCACCTGAATCAGTTGGGTGAAGGCAGTGGCGGCCAACTCCAGTCCTCAAGGGTCAGCAACAGGTCAGGTTTTAAGGATATCCCTGCTTCAGCACAAGTGGCTGAATCAGTGGCTCGGTCGTTGAGTGGAGTTGTCCACCCCTGAGCTACGGCATCGTTAACATCAGAATGTATCTTTCCTGTATCTTTTTTTTTTTTAACCTCCGGATGACGTATCCTCAGTATGTTTCTGGCCTTCAAAGCAAAGTGACTTCTGTAGCTTCACAAGGAGAACGGGTCAGGCTTAATCTGGGTGTAGCAGTTCAAAGCCACTTATCAGAAGGGTGTTCCTCCTATTTGTCAATGGGTTTTGGTGAGGCATAGTCAGAGTGCCACGTAACTATAATAAAGCACGACTTTACCAGCCGTTTATGATATGAATGAGAGCATTTATATGTAGATGTCCAATTTTCATTCTCTCGCTGTCTTTTCATGACTATACTGTATTACAAGTTAAAGATGCACTCGCGCATGAAATGTCTGAATGGGGAAGTGTATTCTTTACCTTTATCCGACAACCAGTGAAGATAAGGGGAGGTGGGCCTCTGGCTGCACATGCTCTTGCTGATCACTCTGTAACCAGAGGAAATCAAACCCTTCCTAAGGATATGGCCACGGCGCCGCGCGTGTCTCAGTGCCTGGCGGTGCGTGCACGGGTAACAGCCGAGATCTGCGGTCTAAGTGGCTCAATTGGATGCGCTGGGGGTGGCCATGACGGGGGGGGGCGCGGCCATGATGTCAAAGCACAGCACTTTACTGCCATTGGTCTACACTACCTGCACTCCTATGGTCCACACTATCTGCCCTGCCATTGGCTGCCCGCACACCACGTGATCATGTCACTGCAAGGAAAGACAACATTCTTGACTTCCCTGCCAGCGGTCGCGTCATCGAGCTTTGCACGCCCATGCACACACGGCGACTGGGGCCTGCCCCATAGAAGGCTGTGCTCTGGTGTGTAGCGCGCGTTGTAGCGGCCACCGAGAAAAGAATGAAAAAGTACTTCTAGATTTGGCTAAAAAAAGGTATCGCTCACCCAGATGGGACTTCTAAACATCTCACTTGAATTAGTTCACTGGGGTCCTGGGAGGATTGCCGCTTTAAACTCAAGAACTGGAGCTAAATTTCCATAGTTGGCCAGTTGTAATTGGTACCGTCATATGTACCGTAAGAAACATATTCATACCAGAGGCAAGGAAGGGGCGGGGGGGGGGGGGGGGGGAGAAAACAGGAGTCCATTCTAAGGCTGCGCTTATAGTGACAGCGATGCAAAAATGCATTGCCGCAGTCGCGTGCGCTTACACTAATAGCGACGGCTTGGTCATGATCGCTGGAAGTCATCTCAATTTGATTTTTTTCAGCGACCGCAGCCTGACGTCCCGTTGCCAGCACTATAAGCGTAGCCTAAGGCCGCGCTTACAGTGCCGGCGATGCGACGTTGCCCGAAAACAAATGCATTGTTGCCGCCGCTGCGTGCGCTTATAGTAAGCGACGTGGCGACGCGATTTTTTTTGAAGCCGGGAATATTTGAGTTTTCAGGGGCTGTCACCTCATTGGACAGCCCCTGAACCAATCAATGGCCTGGTCGCCCGCGCCGCCGCCGCAAAGCAAAATACAACTTTCGCTAGCGTTGACGTCTCCCGTCGCGGGCACTATACGCGCGGCCTAAGAGACCGCTCTTCTCGTAAGGAATATCCGTGCACGTCAATCCAGAGCCTTGAATTTAAAGGTATCCCAGTTCAGAGCCATGTGTTCCATTTCACTCTGTATTTTTGATACATTTCATAATTTATAAGCAAAGACCAAAAGCAGCTTATTCCCTGGAAGAGCTTGTTCTGACAGATGGTTAGCATTCGTGTCGTTCAGTGGGATTTTGGAGTCGGTAGTATTTTCCACTAATAGGCTTGCTTTTTGTGAGTAATGTAAAAATTAGGTATAAATGTGAAGTCAAGCTGTTCAAAGCCTTGCAGGTTCTAGCCTTAGATTTCTGAATACAGACTGAAGAGCAGGTCTATATGCAGGATCATGGTGGTTTGGTAAAAGTCATCACAACCACGCAACTGACTGGAACCATTTACCTTACAAAACCTCAACTGTTACCTAGTACCGCAACCCCCAACCACTGGCCCAGCACCAACTTTCCTGACCGTTTTGTGCCAGTCCCTGGAAACCCCATGCACCAATGAACTTGGCATGCTGGGAGTTGTAGTTCTACTTCTAAAATAATGCTAGGTTACCAAATATTCCCCCACAAGTTTTGTCTGTCTGTTTGGGAAATGCTACAATCCAGCTAAGTAGACTTGTTTGTTGCTGGTGTTTAGACACAATGTCCCATGGATGTTGCAATTCGGCTATGTAGATTTCTTCTGCTGTTGGTGTAGACACTGTTACAATTTAATCAAGTAGACTAGTCATGATGCTTGTGTTTAGACACAATGTTGTATATATTGTTCCATCAGTAAGTATAGTGAGCATAGAGTAACATTTAGCAGTGACGTTAGAGCTGCAAGGGAAAATTCTTCCACACAGGAAGAGACGGCTGTGCACTGCAGACATGGACGTTGTTGCCCAAAAAAGAAGCTGATACTGCCGGGTCACTAAAACGAGCACTTTATTGTAGTCACTGTTCCATACACCAACAACAGGAACCTCGAGGAGAAGCTCCGACGCGTTTCGTGCTGAAAAGCACTTTTGCCAAAGAGTAGCGTTCTCCTCGAGAGTACCGGCACTTGTAGTGATTCACCGCCTCTAGCTCCGCCCCGATCGTCGCTCACAAAGTCCGCCCTGGTAAGGAGAAACCGAGGATGGCATGTGATGACGTAACGACGTCGGTAACCATGGCGACAACCAAACAAAACAAATGCCAAATACACACGATACATTCAATAGATACAAAGAAGAAATAAGAAAGAAAAAGATTTAAATGAAAAAAAACATAAATCGCAAAATATAGTGATACAAAACAACATGACATTTAAAGATAACTATAATTAGCTATAAACCCAATTGTCAATTGTTGTATTAGGACTAAAAAAATAAACACAACACAAAATTATGGTAATAATTAAAAAAAAAAAAGGATATATATATATAAGATATATATAAATATATATATATAATATATAGATATATATATATATATATATATATATATATATATATATATATATAATATATATTGAAACAACAAGAAAAGAAAGCGCCCGATCCTAAGTGCAATATGAAAATAATTTTACTTTTAGCTATATATATATATATACATTTTTTTTCATAACAAGTGTATAGTCAATCTTTTATTGTGCCATATCCATACTGTTCTATACCATAACATACAACATCTCAGTGTTTAAATATACCTGATAGGCGCCGTCTTTTTCTTTGTTTATATATATATATATATAATATCAAAGATATGTTATAGAATCAAAGATATGTATATATGTGTATATCATAAAACAATTGAGGTTCCTATTTATATAAATTGTTTATTGTATTTGTAATGCTTATTGTAGTGCTTTTAATCTAGGTTAAAGATTAAATCTGTACAATAAAATACATTTTTTGAATATTTAGGACTAATAAGCGTACAGCGGCTTTATACATCTAGACATTGTCCAGTAAGGCCGCGCTTATAGTGCCGTCGCCGGCGTCGGAAACAAATGCATTGTCGCCGGTGGCTGCAAGGCTTATAGTAAGCGCGACACAGCGATGTGGCGACGCGATTTTGGTAGGCCGTAAAAATTAGATTTTTCAGGGGCTGTCGCCTCATGTGACAGCCCCTGAAACCAATCAGTAGCCCTGGTCGCCCTTGACGGCCGCAAGTAGTAAAATACAAACTTCGCTTGCGGCGACAGTGACGTCGCCGCACTATTAAGAGCAGCTTGCATGTATGAGAAAAGCTATTAATCATATAATGAAATGTTCTTAGGAACAACCACATCAGTTGATATTACCTTGAATAGGAGAAATGGAGAAAGAAAGAAACTTATCGCACAATAGTATATTCATAATAGATATTCAAAAATTACCTAAATTGAAATGTATAACAAGAGACCTTGATATTCTCATATTAAGCTTTTAACCACAGTTAAAGACCTCAAATTACCTAAGCAAACATTGATGGAGAAAGATATAAATCGTACATGTTTTTATCAGTCAAAGGACTAACGTTTTTAACCGGAACAAACCACAACGTTGGAACCTTGTAACTGGGCAAATCAATATTCATATGTAAATTCACATAGAAGATTATTATTGTTAACCCCATGAGAAAAAGAAGAGTGAATGTATACATTGACTAGTTACAATTACAAATGTTTGATTCCAATTCTTATTTATCCCAAAGGGTTTAGAGTATTTGAGGTAAATCCAGAACTTCTCTCGTTTTATTGAAGATGTTCTGTCTATTACCCCCTCCGATGATAATGGAATATATTCCAAACCACTGAATTGAAAATTGTCTATGCTTCCATGTGGACAATTGGAAAAAATTCTAGACAAAAAACCGGGAAATCTAGATTTATCTTCTTTATTGATCTAAATTCTCCATAATTCTTATCTTTAATGGTCTTATCGTCCCGGCCCGACATCATTTTTTTCCAATCCACAATATAAACTAGACAACATGATCTGGATTGCATGTTATACCATTTTGAATTCTATATCTCATCATTTTGTAACTCTGGATGAGATGGATTTAATTGTCTTTCATGTTCAATACTGCTACAGAAACCACATCTCATGAAACTCCCTTTGGTACAAGAAAGCCTTTCATTGATCTTTCAGGGGGTTCTCAATAGACATGTGATAGATATGTAGAGAGAGTATTTGCTCTCCTAAAAGTAAACTTTGGTGGTTTGGTAACAAAAGGTTTTAAAGCCGAGCTGACTTCAGAGCTGCGCTGTGTCCAGGCACAGCATTTATAGGGTGAGTTTAGCCAGGGTTGGTGACAAGCTTAATGCTCAGTTTGCTTGTCAATTTGTAATCAACAACACTGGTGTTTTCATTACTTATTGAAAAATTAGGAAGACGACATTGGAGCTGCGCTGTTTCACCATACAGCATTTATATGATAGTTTAGTGTAATGCAGTGTTGTTTGATGTTCACACACTTGTGTTCTTTTATAGCAGCATACAAATTCAAGCAATAGACTGTTTAATATATTTTAAATAGGTTATTAATATATGACTGATTTAACTTGTGATATGAGATATAAATAAAGTGGCATTTCAAGCGACATATTTATTATTCATACCACTTCGGGTGATTTACAACATAGCCACTGCCCCACGTAGGAAGAATATTACATTTCTATTTTATTCACGTTTCACTGTGCACTTCATATTCACACTTAAGCATATAAAATGTATTAGCTTTGTATGCACCAAGGTATGTGCTTTCTGTAGAGATTTGCTGACTTTTATCAGACAACGCTCTAATTTGTAAAATATCCATTTCTAGCCCACTAGGTTGCACCATTGTCATTCAGAGATACAAAGATTAATTACAATTTAATATAATTGTGAGCGGTGTATAAACTGTTAGTTTGGATACGTTTGGGAAATGGTTTCAAGCCTTTTGTCCGATGGTCCCTTGATAATCCTGAATATAAACATTAGTCTGTATATAGAAGATGTTTGGGAACCACTACTTTATATCATTGTTTTGTTGCCACGTTGGTAGTGAGCTGGCGTACCAAGAATCCAGATTGGTGTCCCTTTTAAAGAAAATCCCATTGGACTGCAATGAAATGAACACCATTCGTGGACGGGAAAGGAGTTGAGGGACGCACCTAGTGACTATAGACCTGTCCCTGCCACTCATGCTGGCCAGTTTTATTTTGATGTCCTGTGCACCCCAGGGTAGGAATATAAGCTTGGTGATTATAAACCAAAAACCTAGACTGTTCCCACAGTTTCAACCTTCATCTGGGGACCACCAGCCACACCGGCTTTATGAATAACCAATGCACCTTTCGCATATGTGAATATACCTCCTTTGTATATGAATAGAATAGTAATCCAAAATCCCTGTCTGGCACAGGGCTATAAAACGTGTGAGAACCACTGGGCTGTTGTCTACCTGATACAGCTGCATATGAAAACTACAGCGGTGTTTGACAAACGTTGTGTGTAATACTATTTGTAATTGTAGTTTTAGGTCATTGAACCATACTGCCCATGTGTGGAGCATAGAGGTGCAATCCCATAGTTGGCAGTAGATTTTTTTTTTTTAAGGGCCTGTGAATGGTGGGACGGTTTGTCAATAAGTGCTTTATTTTTCCTTATCTCACCTCTGTCCTTATCAGAGAACCAATAAAGATGCGGGAGGGGGGACTCTGGCTGCAACAAGCCTTATGATACACAGTGACATCAACGAAAGGCAGCAGCCAGACCGGAAATCAAGCCCTCCCAAGTCTAACATTATAACAATCAAAATACTTGCAGGTTCCAGATTTGGATAAAAGGAAGGATTATTAATTACGCAGATGAGACCCCGTAAACATGTCGCTGGAATTGTCAACTTCGGTCCTCGGAGGGATTGCCACTGTTCACCCATTTGAGTGCCGGAGGAGCCACGGGGCCAACGTACCACGGCTCCTCTTGGAATCGTGATCATGTGATCATGTGACCAAAGACTGAACAGAAGGGACGCGCAAGATGCAATTCCCTTAGAAACCGATTGCTGTAGCTACCGCAGTACGTCACGGGGACCCTGAGTGCAGATCTAGTAGGGCTTACCCGTGGCACATAAGGGTTAAACTAATTTGTATGGGGTACAGAAACCTGTACGATACGTGGAGTACTCAAGATTGTTGTAGAAACATAATTAGTTTATCAGCATTTCTGACCTCGCAGTTTTGTTCCTCGGCTTGTGTTTTCTCATGGATACCTTGTAATGAGGAACTTCTAGTACACCCCGTTAGATGCATCTCTCTGTGAGGTCCCGTCTCGTGCGACAGCTTTAAAGTCTGAACGATGACCAGGCTGCGAACCTACGTTTCCTAACCAGAGCGAGCCCCTGTCACATCGCTCAGCAGTATACAGCGCCTGTTTCCCTTGCCCTTGTTATATGCCCGTGAGCTGACGGATGCAGAAGCAGCTCACCCACTCTGAAAGTGCAGCGTTATTAGAATTAGCAACACTATATGGCTGGAAAGGTCAAATATAACTAGATTCATGCAGGCTCTTCTTTAGTTTTGTATAAAAAATATACATTTACAATGTTGACAGTACCTAAGCAAGCAGTCTTTTCTGTTCTAAGAATCTGAGTTTCAATAGAAATCGTCACTTTGTTTATTTTACTACTCTTCTCTCTGCTTCTTTACAAAATAGTTGTGATGTCGCTTGGTTCCTCTCTCCATCTTGGGCAATAGTTGCATTGTGTTGCTTCCAATTGAGCTGGTTCATTATGTGAGCGTGCTGTAATACTCTGTGCTAACGGGCTGAAGGAGCAGCTCAGTGAGTAAAGCACGGACTCTGGAACGACAACACCGAGTTTGAATCGGGAATTGTTCAGTTCCGGTGTCGGCTCCTTGTGACCTTGGGCAAGTCTCTTTATCTCCCTGTGCCTCAGGCACCAACAGAATTGTAATCTCATCTGGGCAGGGATGTGTCCTGTAGGCTGCGCTTATAGTGCCTTGCGAGTCGCGCCCCAAAACAAATTCATTGACTCTGTCGCAAAGCGCTTATTGTAAGAGCAACGGAGCGTCTAAAAATATGGAAGCCGGGTAAATTTGATTTTTTTACAGGCAGTCGCCACATGTGACTGTCTCTAAACCAATCAAATTGCGTGACCCGTCCCTTTTAGTGACGTCACTAGCCTTGTCGCTAAAAGTAAAATTACAACTTCTGCCGGTGGCGACGGGTGACATCATCGGTCGCGTCGCCAGCACATAAAGCGCGCGCCTAACATTCCTATGTGCTGCGTGCTGTACTGTACGTGTGAAGCGCTTTGAGTCCCTTTGGGAGAAAAACGTATATGAAATAGTTATTGTAACTACCAATGTGTGTTAACGTATTTAACATGAGGTATTTTATGGTCTTGTCTCAGCCAATTACTGCTCCTCTGAATATGTTGGTGTGTTATAAATTATAATATAAGCATTTTGTATCTATAAAGTAATCAGACGATCTGTAATAATTATCAAGCGTGCACAGTTTAAAGTTTACTTGTAACAAGGCAGTTTCATCTCTTCCTAATCATTTTCCTTGTTTGTTCCCTTGCAGTGGTTTCCCCAACAGGATCCCGTCCTCCGAGTCGTAATCGTAACAACGAGATGCCTGGGGATGAGGAGCTGGGGTTGAGGCGGCTGTAGCTGCATTAGTGTAAAGAGCATTCAGACTGCCTTGGGTGTGCGTTCACATCGCTATCTCCCAGGCTCCCATCTACACGTGTCAGAGTTTTACTGGGAGCTCACGTGATACAGACGACAGTCGATCCCAACATACGTTAACAAGTGAGGAGCTTTGGCTTATGATTGGGAAGCACAATCTGTTGAGGGGCTCAGGATTCCAGGGAGCATGTTTAGAATATGGTGAAAGTGTTTCCTTGCAGCTGTGCAAATTTGGCCTGGACACAATGTTCATGAAAGGTGCTTCCTGTTGTCAAAGTATTACTCGGTTATCTTCTCTAAGCTGGCACTGGTTTTCCCACTTTGCAGAACACGAACTCTTTACTCCGTGTTGGACTAATGTTACAGTAATATTTTGTTATCGTTAGAAATGATGCTTCAGTAATTAAGTTAATGGGCACTTATGACCGTAACATCAGTTGTCCTTATTTTGTATTGGAAGAAGAGTTTATCAACTTTGCAGGGGAATCAAAACCAGATGAAAACTTAAGTGAGAAAAAGCACAACCACAAACCAATTATTCAGTTTTTGGATTTCTGACGCTCTTAACTTGACTGCTTCGATTTACCATTGCATTGCAAATCACGTCATTAATCCTGGATTCGTTCAAGTCAATGAACTGGATGTGTCATTTGCCCTTTTCTCAAGGCAAGGTTGTATTCCGGGTGTTTAATTTTAAACAGGAAATCTAAAGACACGCAGCTCAGTCTAAATAGTGTCCATCAGAAGGACATGGTTTTTTAGGTACCTGATCATTTTGCAGGCGGCTTATTACGCTATAGGATTATTATGAACTACCTGAATTCAACAAGTTTATCCGGCGCAAATAGTACATTCTCTTGCTCCTATGCCCAGAATGAAGACGACTGTCATGAAGCTGAGCATCCCTTGCTTTGTGAGGGTACCCGAAGGGAGAAGGGGGATTTGGCTCTTGCCCTGATGATTACTATAAAGATATCAGTCAAAGTTAAAAAAGGTATGTCAATGTCTTGTCTTTCACCACTCCTGCATGCCAAGTTAGTGGACAAGTGGAAGCAACATATGCACGCACAGACTTAAAGCTGGTTATGTTGGTTTTGTTTTGTGCCTCCCATCACGCAGATTTTGGACAAGCTGCTGGACCGAGAAAGTCAGACTCACAACCGCAGACCCTGAGCTCCTTCTACTCTTCTAGCAAACCCACGGCACAACCAATCAGAAATCTCCCTCCAAAATGCCTCCCACTCCACTGCACCCATCCTCATATCAGGTAGCCCGGCCACTCACCTGCAGCCGGGTGGGACCAGTGCAGTCCATGGAGGCCTGGCAGAGAACTTAGCGGATAAGAGCACTCAGGGTAACATTGTTTGCACCTCTCTCCCATCTTGAGACTTTGTGCAGGCATGGTCATTGTCACAGTCATAGAATACATGGGATACAATACACCTTGATGGCAGTATAGTAATGGCCCATACCATTGACCTTCATGTCACTATATGTTTAGATAGATTTGTATGTACTGTGCAAGCATTACTGTTGAGTGCAATGGGAAATATATTTGACCTACTTAGGCAGTGGCCTATAAAGAGTTAGCTCAGGATTCAGTGGGATCTCGTGACCTTGTGCATGTCTCCCCATTTCTCTGATAGAAAAAAACCCAACCTAATGGCATGCTCTTCAGTGTAGGTAACGATAGAAAGAAAAGTGGAGCTGCATATAGTTCCCGTGGGGCAACAGAACCCAGGAGTGCGGCCAACACCCAATATAACCATGGGACAAAATGCTCAGGTTCCCTTAGACAGAGTTCAAATAGTTGTTAAGAGTAAACCTATTCCTAACGCTTTGCTTACGAATCTTGTGTACTCGGATTGTTCACGAATACAAACACAACGTTTCAGTTCACCCCGGGACCCGATATGTTGTGTGTACTCTCTGATTGATCACTGCAACACCATTCTTCTACTGGAAAGGGTTAAGTGAAGGGAAAAGGCTATACCGTCCATTTTTGGGTAGTCCGTTGTTACAGTAATGTACATGATTGGGGTAGAGACTCGCAATGCTTTGGTGTGGTGATGTGTGTGCGTATGATGTCTTAATACAGACGGCTCCCAGAGTCGGCCAGTGAAACTGCAGGGGAAGGGCACGTTTTCAAACAGGAAGGAAAGGTTCCGAGCCGCTGGCCCTGGAAACCGTGGCGGATTACAACGGAGATGCTGGGGGTCGCCAGTGCGTCAGAAAAAGAAGCTACAGGTAGGTGTTTCACACCATTAGGTGACGGAGAGCCACTCCTCAAACCTGAAGGGCTTACATTGTACCCTTCAGCCTGCTGAAAAATACCCGGAAAGGTGTTTCCACATTGTTCTTTGTTTAAATGCCTACATTGTAGTATGTCCTTTTTTACAGTTAATAACCAGTTTGGCTTAACCTTGGTGGCGGTGTGAGGTGTTTCTTTCACCTTCCAGAAACCTTCTGCTTTTCAAATACTGAACTGGAGCAGCCAAATCTGAGAGAATCTGCGTCTCGGAGATAAAGATACATTTTATTTGCGTCGTGTCCTGTTGCGCCCGCGGCTTCCTTGGCAGTGTGGTTTTCAGTTTGTGTTAGAAGATCTTGTGTTTTTATGTGGTGTGTAGTTTGTGTTTACTATGTCCTGTTCGATCTTGTGTTAGTCAGGCAGTGCCCAGACAGACCCAGCAGCGCCCAGAGACCACATCCCCGGAAGCCCACGACCCTCAGCCGCCGCCCGTTACGTGGTCGGGTTGGGGAGCCACTCACTGGGGCCGTTGGACAGGACAGCGACAGCATCAGCAGCTCCTCCACGATTCCCTGGGATCAATCCTCCTCCAGTGCACAGCAGAGGGCCCAGCGCAGGGGCCAGAGCCACAAGCAGTGGAAGTGTGGGCAGGTACAGGGCAGTTAGAGTTCGTCAGAGAAGACTGGGATATACTCTCTAAGACTGCGAGAGAGGGGTTATGTTGCATAGCTACTGTACATGTAGTGTTCCCCTAACCAGGGGTCTCCAACCCCAAGACCCCTCTCCACAGGTTCGATTTTTAGATATCTCTGCTTCAGTACAGCAGCTCAACCAGAGGCTCGGTTGAAGACGGAGCCTCAGGTTGAGCCACCTGTGCTTGAAATGGGGAATCCTTAAACCCTGACCTGTTTGGTGGGGTCTTGAGGCTGACCTTGGAGCCCCCTGTTCCTAACATATAGAAGGAGACTACCGCAGGGCAAGCCAGGGCAGCAGCATGAACCCAGTACCCCTCAATTATGGGAGTCATGTTCAGTACCCATATCCAAACCAGAGGTTTCCATTAGCCCCATAAACTATATTTTGTAGCTTGAAGAAAGTTTAGAGTGACAAATAAGCATTGCTTAACAAAATGCATCATTTATTCCATAATGTAAATAAAAAAATCCCTCCTTTTTTTTTAAAATGTGTTCTGCCTAACATTATGGGTGGGACCACATTAATTCTCAGACAGGTCTGCAAACGCTCACTTCCCCATTATACTCGTAGCATTCATGCTGCCATATCCTATTTTTGAACTCTTTTTTCATTTTTATATTTTTTATTTATTTTTCATTTTTTCATATATATTTTTTCATATTTTGCATCACAATTTATTTTGAAATAGGGTTTTTAGCATTCATTGGTTTATATTATTGGTCCACAATTTACACCATTTTTTATATATATTTTTACTTGTCCACAAATAACTCAATATTGTAGCTATATATATATATATATATATATACATTTTTATTTCATAACAAGTGTATAGTCAATCTTTTATTGTGCCATATCCATACTGTTCTATACCATAACATACAAACATCTCAGTGTTTAAATATACCTGATAGGCGCAGTCTTTTCTTTGTTTATATATATATATATATAATATCAAAGATATGTATATAATCAAAGATATGTATATATGTGTATATCATAAAACAAATTGAGGTTCCTATTTATATAAATTGTTTATTGTATTTGTAATGCTATTGTAGTGCTTTTATCTAGGTTAAAGATTAAATCTGTACAATAAAATACATTTTTTGAATATTTAGACTAATAAGCGTACAGCGGCTTTATAACATCTAGACATTGTCCAAGTAAGGCCGCGCTTATAGTGCCGTCGCCGGCGTCCGGAAACAAATGCATTGTCGCCGGTGCAAGTGCTTATAGTAAGCGCGACAGCGATGTGGCGACGCGATTTTTGGTAGCCGTAAAAATTAGATTTTTCAGGGGCTGTCGCCTCATGTGACAGCCCCTGAACCAATCAGTAGCCTGGTCGCCCTTGACGCCGCCAGATAGTAAAATACAACTTTCGCTTGCGGCGACAGTGACGTCGCCGGCACTATAAGAGCAGCCTTGGCATGTATGGAGAAAAAGCTATTAGATCATATAATGAAATGTTCTTAGGACACAACCACATCAGTTGATATTACCTTGAATAGGAGAAATGAGAATAAGAAACTTTAATCGCACAATAGTATATTCATAATAAGATATTCAAAAATTACCTAAATTGAAATGTATAACAAGAGACCTTTGATATTCTCATATTAAGTCTTTTAACCACAGTTAAAGACCTCAAAATTACCTAAGCAAACATTGATGGAGAAAGATATAAATCGTACATTGTTTTATCAGTCAAAGGACTAACGTTTTAACCGGAACAAACATCAACAGTTGGAACCTTGTAACTGGGGCAAATCAATATTCATATGTAAATTCACATAGAAGATTATTATTGTTACCCCATGAGAAAAAGAAGTGTCAATGTATACATTGACTAGTTACATTAACAAATGTTTCGATTCCAATTCTGTATTTATCCCAAAGGGGTTTAGAGTATTGAGGGTAAATATCCAGAACTTCTCTCGTTTATTGAAGATGTTCTGTCTATTACCCCCTCCGATAGATAATGGAATATATTCCAAACCACTGAATTGAAAATTGTCTATGCTTCCATGTGGACAATTGGAAAAATGTCTAGACACCGGGAAATCTAGATTTATCTTCTTTATTGATCTCAAATTCTCCATAATTCTTATCTTTAATGGTCTTATCGTCCGGCCGACATCATTTTTTCCACATCCACAATATAAAACATAGACAACATGATCTGTATTGCATGTTATACCATTTTGAATTCTATATCTATCATTTGTAACTCTGGATGAGATGGATTTAATTGTCTTTTCATGTTCACATATGCTACAGAAACCACATCTATGAAATCCCTTTGGTACAAGAAAGCCTTTCATTGATCTTTCAGGGGGTTCTCAATAGACATGGTGATAGATATGTAGAGAGAGTATTTGCTCTCCTAAAAGTAAACTTTGGTGGTTTGGTAACAAAAGGTTTTAAAGCCGAGCTGAGCTTCAGAGCTGCGCTGTGTCCAGGCACAGCATTTATAGGTGAGTTTAGCCAGGGTTGGTGCACAAGCTTAATGCTCAGTTTGCTTGTCAATTATTAATCAACAACACTGGTGTTTTCATTAGCTTATTGAAAAATTAGGAAGCGACATTGGAGCTGCGCTGTTTCACATACAGCATTTATATGATAGTTTAGTGTATGCAGTGTTGTTTGATGTTCACACACTTGTGTTCTTTATAGCAGCATACAAATTCAAGCAATAGCTGTTTAATATATTTAAATAGGTTATTAATATATGACTGATTTAACTTGTTGATATGAGATATAAATAAAGTGGCATTTCAAGCGAACATATTATTATTCATACCACTCGGTGATTTACAACAATAGCCGACTGCCCCACGTAGGAAGAATATTACATTTCTATTTTATTCACGTTTCACTGTGCACTTCATATTCACTTAAGCATATAAAATGTATTAGCTTTGTATGCACCAAGGTAATGTGCTTTCTGTAGAGGATTTGCTGACTTTTATCAGACAAACGCTCTAATTTGTAAATATCCATTTCCTAGCCCATAGGTTGCACCCATTGTCATTCAGAGATACAAAGATTAATTACAATTTTAATATAATTGTGAGCGGTGTATAAACTGTTAGTTTGGTATACTGTTTGGGAAATGGTTTCAAGCCTTTTGTCCGATGGTCCCTTGATATCCTGAATATAGAACATTAGTCTGTATATAGAAGATGTTTGGGAACCACTACTTTATATCATTGTTTTGTTTGCCACGTGTAGGTGAAGCTGGCGTACCAAGAATCTGAGATTGTGTCCCTTTTAAAGAAAATCCCATTGGACTGCAATGAAATGAACACCATTCGTGGACGGGGAAAGGAGTTGAGGGACGGCACACTATGTGACTATAGACCTGTCCTGCCACTCATGCTGGCCAGTTTTATTTTTGATGTCCTGTGCACCCCAGGTAAGGATATAGCTTGGTGATTATAAACCAAAAACCCTAGACTGTTCCCAACAGTTTCAACCTTCATCTTGGGGACCACCAGCCACACTCGGCTTTATGAATAACCAATGCACTTTCGCATATGTGAATATACCTCCTTTGTATATGAATAGAATAGTAATCCAAAAATCCCTGTCTGGCACAGGGCTTATAAACGTGTGAGAACCACTGGGCTGTGTCTAGCCTGATACAGCTGCATATGGAAAACTACAGCGGTGCAAACGTTTGTGTAATACTATTTGTAATTGTAGTTTTAGGTCATTGAACCATACTGCCCCATGTGTGGAGCATAGAGGTGCAATCCCATAGTTGGCCAGTAGATTTTTTTTTTTTAGGGGCCTGTGAATGGGGGACGGTTTGTCAATTAAGTGCTTATTTTCCCTTATCTCACCCTGTCCTTATCAGAGAACCAATAAAGATGCGGGGAGGGGGGACTCTGGCTGCACAAGCCTTACTGATCACACAGTGACATCACACGAAAGGCAGCAGCCAGAGGAAATCAAGCCCCTCCCAAGTCTAACATTATAACAATACATAAATACTTGCAGGTTCCAGATTTGGATAAAAGGAAAGGTATTAATTACGCAGATGAGACCCCGTAAACATGTCGCTGGAATTTGTCAACTTCGGTCCTCGGAGGGATTGCCCCTTTCACCCTTTGAGTGCCGGAGGAGCCACGGGGGCCAACGTACCACGGCTCCTCTTGGAATCGTGATCATGTGATCATGTGACCAAAGACTGAACAGAAGGGACGCGCAAGATGCAATCTCCCTTAGAAACCGATGCTGTAGCTACCGCAGTACGTCACGGGGACCCTGAGTGTCAGACTAATGTAGGGCTTACGCCGTGGCACTCAAAGGGTTAAACTAATTTGTATGGGGTACAGGAAACCTGTACGATACGTGGAGACTCAAGATTGTTGTAGAAACATAATTTAGTTATCAGCATTTCTGACGCCGCAGTTTTGTTCCTCGGCTTGTGTTTTCTCATGGATCTTGTAATGAGGAACTTCTAGTACACTCCCCGTTAGATGCATCTCTCTGTGAGGTCCGTCTCGTGCGACAGCTTTAAAGTCTGAACGATGACCAGGCTGCGAAACCTACGTTTCCTAACCAGAGCGAGCCCCTGTCACATCGCTCAGCATTGTACAGCGCTGTTCCCTTGCCCTTGTATATGCCCGTGAGCTGACGGGATGCAGAAGCAGCTCACCCACTCTGAAAGTGCAGCGTTATTAGAATTAGCAAGCACTATATGGCTGGAAAGGTCAAATATAACTAGATTCATGCAGTGCTTTCTTTAGTTTTGTATAAAAATATACATTTACAATGTTGACAGTAACCTAAGCAAGCAGTCTTTTCTGTTCTAAGAATCTGAGTTTCAATAGAAATCGTCACTTTGTTTATTTTTACTCTTCTCTCTGCTTCTTTTACAAAATAGTTGTGATGTCGCTTGGGTTCCTCTCTCCATCTTGGGCAATAGTTGCATTGTGTTGCTTCCAATTGAGCTGGTTCATTATGTGAGCGTGCTGTAATATCTCTGTGCTACGGGCTGAAGGAGCAGCTCAGTGAGTAAAGGCACGGACTCTGAGAACGACAACACCGAGTTTGAATCGGGAATTGTTCAGTTCCCGGTGTCGGCTCCTTGTGACCTTGGGCAAGTCTCTTTATCTCCCTGTGCCTCAGGCACCAACAGAGATTGTAATCTCATCTGGGCAGGGGATGTGTCTGTAAGGCTGCGCTTATAGTGCCTTGCGACGTCGCTCCAAAACAAATTCATTGACTCTGTCGCAAGCGCTTATTGTAAGAGCAACGGAGCGTCTAAAAATATGGAAGCCGGGTAAATTTGATTTTTTTACAGGCAGTCGCCACATGTGACTGTCTCTAAACCAATCAAATTGCGTGACCCGTCCCTTTTAGTGACGTCACTAGCCTTGTCGCTAAAAGTAAAATTACAACTTCTGCCGGTGGCGACGGGTGACATCATCGGTCGCGTCGCCAGCACTATAAGCGCGGCCTAACATTCCTATGTGCTGCGTGCTGTACTGTACGTGTGAAGCGCTTTGAGTCCCTTTGGGAGAAAAACGCTATATGAAATAGTTATTGTAACTACCAATGTGTGTTAACGTATTTAACATGTAGGTATTTTATGGTCTTGTCTCAGCCAATTATACTGCTCCTCTGAATATGTTGGTGTGTTATAAATTATAATATAAGCTATTTTGTATCTATAAAGTAATCAGACGATCTGTAATAAATTATCAAGCGTGCACAGTTTAAAAGTTTACTTGTAACAAGGCAGTTTCATCTCTTCCTAATCATTTTCCTTGTTTGTTCCCTTGCAGTGGTTTCCCCAACAGGATCCCGTCCTCCGAGTCGTAATCGTAACAACGAGATGCCTGGGGATGAGGAGCTGGGGTTTGAGGCGGCTGTAGCTGCATTAGGTAAAGGAGCATTCAGACTGCCTTGGGTGTGCGTTCACATCGCTATCTCCCAGGCTCCCATCTACAGTGTCATGGTTTTACTGGAGCTCACGTGATACAGACGAGCAGTCGATCCCAACATACGTACAAGTGATGAGCTTTGGCTTATGATTGGGAAGCACAATCTGTTGAGGGCTCAGGGATTCCAGGGAGCATGTTTATGAATATGGTGAAAGGTTTCCTTGCAGCTGTGCAAATTTGGCCTGGACACAATGTTCATGAAAGGTGCTTCCCTGTTGTCAAAGTATTACTCGGTTATCTTCTCTAAGCTGGCACTGGTTTTCCCACTTTGCAGAACACGAACTCTTTACTCCGTGTTGGACTAATGTTACAGTAATATTTTGTTATCGTTAGAAATGATGCTTCAGTAATTAAGTTAATGGGCACTTATGACCGTAACATCAGTTGTCCTTATTTTGTATTGGAAGAAGAGTTTATCAACTTTGCAGGGGAATCAAAACCAGATGAAAACTTGAAGTAGAAAATGCACAACACAAACCAATTATTCATTTTTGGATTTCTGACGCTCTTAACTCTGACTGCTTCTGATTTACCATTGCATTGCAAATCACGTCCATTAATCCTGGATTCGTTCAAGTCAATGAACTGGATGTGTCATTTGCCCTTTTCTCAAGGCAAGGTTGTATTCGGCGTGTTTAATTTTAAACAGGAAATCTAAAGACACGCAGCTCAGTCTGAAATAGTGTCCATCAGAAGGACATGGTTTTTTAGGTACCTGATCATTTTGCAGGCGGCTTATTACTCTATAGGATTTATTATGAACTACCTGAATTCAACAAGTTTACTCGGGCGCAAATAGTACATTTCTCTTGCTCCTATGCCCAGGAATGAAGACGACTGTCAGTGAAGCTGAGCATCCCTTGCTTTGTGAGGGTACCCGAAGGGAGAAGGGGGATTTGGCTCTTGCCCTGATGATTACCTATAAAGATGATCAGTCAAAGTTAAAAAAGGTATGTCAATGTCTTGTCTTTCACCACTCCTGGCATGCCAAGTTAGTGGACAAGTGGAAGCAACATATGCACGCACAGACTTAAAGCTGGTTATGTTGGTTTTGTTTTGCCTCCCCATCACGCAGATTTTGGACAAGCTGCTGGACCGAGAAAGTCAGACTCACAAACCGCAGACCCTGAGCTCCTTCTACTCTTCTAGCAAACCCACGGCAACCAATCAGAAATCTCCCTCCAAACATGCCTCCCAGTCCACTGCACCCATCCTCATATCAGGTAGCCCGGCCACTCACCTGCAGCCGGGTGGGACCAGTGCAGTCCATGGAGGCCTGGCAGAGAACTTAGCGGATAAGAGCACTCAGGGTAACATTGTTTGCACCTCTCCCATCTTGAGACTTTGTGCAGGCATGGTCATTGTCACAGTCATAGAATTACATGGGATACATATAATACCTTGATGGGCAGTAGTAATGGCCCATACCATTGACCTTCATGTCACTATATGTTTAGATAGATTTGTATGTACTGTGCAAGCATTACTGTTGAGTGCAATGGGAAATATATTTGACCTACTTAAGGCAGTGGCCTATAAAGAGTTCAGCTCAGGATTCAGTGGGATCTCGTGACCTTGTGCATGTCTCCCCATTTCTCTGATAGAAAAAAACCCAACCTAATGGCATGCTCTTCAGTGTAGGTAACGATAGAAAGAAAAGTGGAGCTGCATATAGTTCTCGTGGGGCAACAGAACCCAGGAGTGCGGCCAACACCCAAATATAACCATGGGACAAAATGCTCAGGTTCCCTTAGACAGAGTTCAAATAGTTGTTAAGAGTAAACACTATTCCATAACGCTTTGCTTACGAATCTTGTGTGTACTCGGATTGTTCACGAATACAACACAACGTTTCAGGTTCACCCCGGGACCCGATATGTTGTGTGTACTCTCTGATTGATCACTGCAACACATTCTTCTACTGGAAAGGGTTAAGTGAAGGGAGAAAGGCCTATACCGTCCATTTTTGGGTAGTCCGTTGTTACAGTAATGTACATGATTGGGGTAGAGACTCGCAATGCTTTGGGTGTGTGATGTGTGTGCGTATGATGTCTTAATACAGACGGCTCCCAGAGGTCGGCCAGTGAAACTGCAGGGGAAGGGCACGTTTTCAAACAGGAAGGAAAGGTTCCGAGCCGCCTGGCCCTGGGAAACCGTGGCGGATACAACGGGAGATGCTGGGGGTCGCCAGTGCGTCAGAAAAAGAAGCATACAGGTAGGTGTTTCACACCATTAGGTGACGGAGCCACTCCCTCAAACCTGAAGGGCTTACATTGTACCCTTCAGCGCTGAAAAATACCCGGAAAGGTGTTTCCACATTGTTCTTTGTTTAAATGCCTACATGTGTATGTCCATTTTTTACAGTTAATAACCAGTTTGGCTTAACTTGGTGCGGTGTGAGGTGTTTCTTCCAACCTTTCGCAGAACCTTCTGCTTTTCAAATACTGAACTGGAGCAGCCAAAGTCTGCAGAGAATCTGCGTCTCGGAGATAAAGATACATTTATTTGCGTCCGTGTCCTGTTGCGCCCGCGGCTTCCTTGGCAGTGGGTTACAGTTGGTTAGAAGATCTTGGTTTTATGTGGGGTTATCTTTGATTGTTGTAGGCATGGCCAGCATCGACAGCAGCGCCCCAGAGACCACATCGGACAGCTCCCCGACCCTCAGCCGCCGCCCGTTACGTGGCGGTTGGGGAGCCACTCCCTGGGGCCGTGGACAGGACAGCGACAGCATCAGCAGCTCCTCCAGCGATTCCCTGGGATCATCCTCCTCCAGTGGCAGCAGGAGGGCCAGCGCAGGGGCCAGAGCCAAGACAGTGGAAGTGGGCAGGTAAGGGCAGTTAGAGTTCGTCAAGAGAAGCCTGGGATATCCTCTAATGCTGCAGAGAGAGGGTTATGTTGCATAGCTACTGTACAATTGTAGTGTCCCCTAACACAGGGGTTCTCAACCCCAAGACCCCCCTCTACAGGTTCGATTTTTAGGATATCTCTGCTTCAGTACAGGCAGCTCAACCAGAGGCTCGGTTGAAGACGGAGCCTCAGGTTGAGCCACCTGTGCTGAAATGGGGATATCCTTAAACCCTGACCTGTTTGGGTGGGGTCTTGAGGGCTGACGTTGAGCACCCCTGTCCTAACATATAGAAGGAGACTCCTGGCAGCCAGGCATTAACCCAGTACCTCAATTATTGGGTCATGTTCAGTACCCATACACAACCAGAGGTTCTCATTAGCCCATATACATATTTTGTAGTTGAAGAAAGTTTAGAGTGAACAAAAAAGCATTGCTTAAAAAAGGCATCATTATTCCAAATGTAAAAAAACCCTCCTTTTTTTTTAAAATGTGTTTAAATTATTTGGGAACACATTCATGTCTCAGACAGGTCTGCAAACCTGCACTTCCCCATTATCTCGTAGCATTCTATGCTTCCATTGCAGCCAGGGATTCTGGGTAATGACCTGCACATGAGAACTCGCAGCGTGCTGCTTTTAGCTTATGGATCTCAATAAGCTTACACCTGCCGTGCTTATAGGGATCCATGTTGGAATGGACAAGAAGCTAAAAGTGACACACTGCGAGTGCTCATTTGCATGTCAGTACCCAGAATCCCTGGCTGCAGTGGGAGCATTGTATGCGAAGAGATAAAGGGGAAAGGCAGGGTTGCAGGCCTGTCTGAGACACGTGAATGTGCTCACACATGTTGCTGTTATTTGCTGTACGCTGCACAGTGGGGGGTTCACGCCATATTTTTCTGTGTCTGCTTTAAATCATTTCGAATGCCTTTTCTATACTTCACGTTTTTTTTTGTGGCCCAGTCTGCACTTCCGTCAACCGCAAATATATATTTAGCAGCAAATGCGAACCTGCGGTTGTGTACGGGCTCCACCAACACAACTCCATGAATGAGATCCGAAGTTCAGCGGGTCTCCTTTTGTGTGTCAGGGAGACTACAGTTGTACAGCGTCTTAGAAACCTGGACATGAGCCCCGACAATAAACACGGCATTGATGTCTCTCATGGTGCGCTCCTCCTGTACCCAGTCGCTTTCATATATCGCAAAGCAAGACATGACAAGGCTTGCTGTCCAGTTCAAGGGACGATGTTCATTGCTTAAGAAACTCGGGAAAATATTTTATGCCGATTTTTGTGTCCTTGAAAACAAAATGGCGGGTGACGATACCTGTTATACAGGTGTAGCGCGTGAGCCTGGCCCCCAAGATACCACACGTCTGGTTTCCATAGGGTTCAGTGGCTGTGTTGTGGAAAATCCCACCAGAGGGAACAATGAACCCTGCAATTTAACATGATTACCGGCGCCCTGTATGCACAAGTGGCCTTCTTAACGAGGTTACTGTAGAAGGCTGAATGAAGTCCATCAAACTTTTATGAATCCCCTATCGGGTAACTGGAAAACAAATGGGTTGAAAGAAGCTGTTTTTACAGGTTGTTGGATGCTATGGGAGAAGATGCTGCACATGACAAGCTGCTTGAAGCCCTTGCTACCAGAAAGGCAATGTGTTGTACTCCTCTCTGACTGCAAAGGGTTAAATTGGCAGGTAGCTCTATCCTGGTGTAGATTAATGTGGTTGCAGCACAAGCCTCGTGTAAGCTCTTCTGGGTGTGTCCTTCTCAGGTACAAGGGGCGTCGCCTGGAGAGCCACGCCCCCCACGTCCCCAACCAGCCCTCCGAAGCCGCCGCCCACTTCTACTTCGAGTTGGCCAAGACGGTCCTCATCAAGGCCGGGGGGAACAGCAGCACCTCCATCTTCACCCATCCATCATCTAGCGGTGGCCACCAAGGGCCCCACCGCAACCTGCACCTATGTGCCTTCGAGATAGGTCTCTACGCCTTGGGGCTGCACAACTTTGTGTCCCCAAACTGGCTCTCCAGGACTTACTCGTCCCACGTCTCTTGGATAACTGGTGAGTGGGCTGGCTGTTGAATTTGCCCAGTAGCGCACCTATCTTCTCCCTGCTTGCTGAAGGGGCAGTCCCTCCTAGGACCAAAGTGCACCAATGGCAGTGACCTGTTTTGATTTAAAATCTAGATTTTATCATCTTTTGTACCCATTTATTTATTAGTTATTTATACATGTATATTTAGGCACTGTACCGTATATAAGTTTTTCTGGATGTGCACTGAGCTTTGTCTGTGTTTTATGTGTTTTATGTTGTCTCTGGTTTTAAATCTTTTGTACCCAGACTGACACGTATTTGTATTTGTATATCATTCTTAGTTTGTAAACATCGAGTTGAGGGGTTTAATTTCCCTTTTGTGTGATATTATTGTTATCAGCAAGAGTTTGCACAGGCAACCCCCATCGCCCGTCCTCTTATCTTTATTTGCCGTTGTGAAAAAAAAAGATCGATGCAACACTCCTGATGTACACTGAGACTCGCCAGCAAAAAGTGAAATAAAAACCTTTTATTTGAACTACATAAAACAGATAGTCAAGAACAAAAATAGGAAACCTCCTCCAGAAAATCTTGCGCCCCTCACTTTGCGCACCACTGAGCTAAGGGTAAAGAGAATATTAGATTTGACATCAGACCGTCCCCCATTCATTGGCTGTGCATTTCCATGGCTCCGTGTATGTATTCCAGGGCAGGCCATGGAGATCGGCAGCGCAGCTTTGAACATCCTGGTGGAGTGCTGGGATGGGCACCTGACCCCACCGGAAGTGGCATCTCTTGCAGACAGGGCTTCCCGTGCCAGGGATTCTAACATGGTTCGTGCAGCTGCTGAACTGGCTCTGAGCTGCCTCCCGCATGCACATGCCTTGAACCCCAATGAGATCCAGCGGGCTCTGGTACAGTGCAAAGAGCAGGTATGTATGGATGCACAGACACACAGCGCTTTGCCTTTTGTAAATACTTTTCATGTTGGTCTTGCAAATGTTCTAATTTTTAGGGCCGGGTTTATTAAGTTCGGTCAGCACTATAGCAGCCCAATGAATAAGGACCTTGACGTGGCTAAACCTCTCAACGTCTGTGGGTCGTGCATCGTGCTACTACTTAACTAATTTGGTGTCCTTACAAAGACTTATGATTTTACCATACAGAAAATAAATAACAATCTGCATCAATGTGTAATGTTGGTGTGTATATATTTTATAAAGCAGCGGGCAGTCCGGGGTCTTTTCAAGCATTACACCTGCAAACACGAGTACTTTTCCATTGGAGTAGTCTGAATGTGTATTTGTGGTTCTGTCCCCAGGATAACCTGATGCTGGAGAAAGCTTGTATGGCTGTAGAGGAGGCTGCCAAGGGAGGAGGCGTGTACCCTGAGGTCTTGTTTGAAGTGGCCCACCAGTGGTACTGGCTTTATGAGCAGACAGCCGGTGGTACTCCAGCCCAGAGAGAGGGCGCTACCGGGTGCAGCACAGGAGGCGCACGTTCTGTGGCAGAAGCTGTCCGTGGACTTGCAGACAGCAGGATAATCCCGGATACCTCCACTGTAACTGTAGCAGCGGCGGTGACGGCAGCGGCAGTGATGCCAGTGATCTCAGTCGGGTCAACGATTTACCAGCAGCACACGGCAATGGCTCATGCGCACACCCAGGGACTGCACCCTTATACAACTCTGCAAACGCACATCCCGTCTGTCTGCACCCCACAGTACATTGGGATCCCACGCCAGCAAATCCCGCAGTCGGCAGTCTTTCCAGTGCCAGGAACGCTGTACACACAGGTAAGAGTCGGAGGAAACCTAAGCAGAGGTGTCCACTGAAAGGGTGCGAAGCAAGTAACAAAATAGGGTGCGGAGCAACTTGTATAATGTTTTAAGGAAAGGGTTGTCAACTGCAGTCCTCAAGGGCCACCAAAAGGTCAGGTACTTAGGAAATCCCTGCTTCAGTACAGGTGGCTCAGTCAAAGATTGATCCACCGGTGCTGAAGCAGGGACTGATTGAGCCACCGGTGCTGAAGCAGGGACTGATTGAGCCACCGGTGCTGAAGCAGGGACTGATTGAGCCACCTGTGCTGAAGCAGGGATATCCTGAAACCCTAACCGCTTGGTGGCCCTTGAGGAGTGGAGTTGGCCACCCATGGCTTATCCTTTCCAGGTGCTGCATTGAGCTGTGCGTGGGCAATGCTAGTCTTAATTGTAACCTGCCAAATCTGACTTTTTGAAAGCGCTTAATTAGAAAAGCAACCTCTCCTCCCCCTTTTGTATAAATCTATTTTTCCTATTGCAGCAAACACAGCTGTAAAAAAAACAAACAAAAGTGATGCAGAATTCAAAGAGCTCTGGTGACTTAGAAACCGGAGAGGGTTGCAGTGTCCCCCCTGAACGTCCTTCTTTAAAATGAATGTTATATAAAGGGGCAGGTTCCTGGGAAGAAGGGCTGTTGTATAAAATAACAAAAGCCTGTTCTCCGCAAGGAAAGTGCTTCTGATCTCTGGAATCGCTCTCCCATAGATGCTTCTCACTGCCAGCGCGGTGAACTAAATATGACAGAGTACTTTCCGTCTCTTGACAGCTGTTGCCTGCTGGAGTCGCAGCTCCACCTGGCACATAGCAAGCCATCAAATTTCTCTTTATGTCAATCTCACGGGAACGTTGGTAAAACCTTATTGAGTTAGGAGCTATATAGTGAAGGGGCGACCTGTGGCTCTGGAGTTTGGGACTCCCCTCTCCTTTCATTGTTCCTTTGAATGCTATTTGTTTTATATTGTAATGGTGAAGCCCATTTTGTTGAGGGGTAATCTGTGAGTGATGGTCCTGAGACTGGAGCTGATTTTGAAAAAGTACGTGAATGAAATGTGAAAGTTTATTTTATTAAATTCTTTTAAAGGGGGGGGGGGGGAAGTCTACCAGCCTTTTAATTTCCTAAACTACGGTGGCCAACTCCAGTCCTCAGGGCTAGCAACAGGTCAGGTTTTAAGGATAGCCCTGCTTCAGCACAGGTGGCTCAATTGACTGAGCCTTAAAACCTGACCTGTTGGTGGCCCTTGAGGACTGAAATTGGCTACCCCTGGTTTAAAGGGACAGTCCCTCATAGGACGAAAATTACCTAACGAAATTGACACTCGTTTAATCCCTCTCTTCCTTTGTCATGTTGCACGAATGAAATCATTGCTTATCAATGGATTTACGATTTAGTGAAGATCTTGCCTCTGAAAAAAGACCATGGTATGATTTATAGGTTAAATTGAGCTTGTGTGTGTGTGTGTTTATATGTATATGTATGTATATGTATATGTATGTATGTATGTATATGTAGAGTAAAAAGAAAAAGAACACAGGCGCAAATAAATGGTGTACTACTGGATATAAAATCAATTAAACTGGGAACATAGTAGATGACCATGGAATAGAGTCTAAAGTAGCAGATCATTTGGGCATATAGGATATTTGGTTCCTCTCCTTCCAGCTGTTCGGCGGTCTCGCCTGGCTCCACGTGGGACGCTGGATCTCCGTGTATCGATATGCGTCACCACTGCCTGCGGGTTCCTTCCGATCAGCTCCTAGTCCCGCGAGATCGTGAGTGTGACGTCACGTTTCCAGAGAGTTCGTCGGGGCAAAGTCCCGGGGAGAGGACGAGTCCAAATGATCTTTAGTATACACTGCTGACAGTTCAGAGAGTAGGGAAGGCTAAAGAATTCTTCTCAAGACCTCCATCCTACGCGTTTCGTCCTACTGAAAGGACTTTCCATGGTCATCTACTATGTTCCCAGTTTAATTGATTTTATATCCAGTAGTACACCATTTATTTGCGCCTGTGTTCTTTTTCTTTTTACTCCATATATAGCATTATTGTGTATAGTGCATACATTGTGGCAGCATCTACATGGTACATTTTCTGTTTCTGCTGTGATAGATAGCGCACTTAGTTTTTTATAGGATATATATATATATATATATATATCTCCATGGCAATGTTACATTTCTATCTAATGTCTATTTGATAAGTGCTCGGCCCTCAGATGTACAGATGGTTTTATTTGTATCGTAAGGAACAAAAACAAAACGTAATTGTTAACGTCGAGGGTGAGTGAAAAGTTTTAAGGAAGGAAGTTACACTGATAACGTTGTTTAAAATGATTTGATGTTGGAGTGCCCCATTAAATGTGTCTTTTAATTCCCTGTCTATGATTATAGGACTCACGATATTTCTTGCAGGGTGTACACCCAGCCTTCATCGGCGCCCAGTATCCATACACCGTAACAACTCCGTCTCTGGCAGCTACAGCCGTGTCCTTTCCAGCTGTCCCTTCAATGACACAGATTGCTGTCCACCCTTACCATGCAGAGGCAGGGCTATCGCTGTCCTCAAACGTAGCAAGTGAGTCAGGCGCTGATCCATACAGCAGGTTCTGCCGTAGCCATTCTGCTGCCATTGTTTACGGCTGTGATAAGTTAGAATAGTGACATTAGACAGCCATGCTTCTCCATTCCTCATAGGCAACTTCTCCACCGCACCACATTAGCAAACCAAATGACTCGGGTGATTTGAGCGGACAATATTCTCATTGTAAATACAAGGTTTCACTGCTTTATGCTGTATTACTTCTACCCATGAGCACACGAGTGGTCATTTATTTATGTTTCTGCCCAAGAACTGCAACTTTTCTTTGATTCCATTTCAGACGGCAACAGAGAAGTTTTACCTAGAAACCTGATTATTGTTGAGAGCAGTGAGATCAGAGACCACCTACAGTACAATTATTATGACACAATATTGTATCCCCCTCTAGTGTCACAAACACAATTATTTACCCTCCAAAAGATCTTTAATGCTTGGGCCTTCTTTTCCCATCGGGCAGCAAAGGGTTAATTCACCCATTCTTTTATTGTTGATATCTAGGTACTGAGGGATTAAGACAGACTGGGGTTTTTTGTTAGGTCCTTCTACAGACACCCTGGTAAATACCATATGTAGTTCTCGTGTACTCCACATGGTTGGTAGGAAAGGCGCCGGGGTTTGCATGACCTTGTCCCAGCCTTTGCCTTTTATGTTAGTAGGGAGCGTCCATGCAGGAACGACATTTCCAGCCATCCAGGGGTCCTCCTTGACAACACTAAGCACTCAGCCTGCTTCACTGATCACGGGCGGCTTCCCTTCAGAGGACGAACAGCACAGTCAACCTGTTAGCCCACAGGGCTTGCACTACCTCCACTCAGCCTATCGAGTCGGTAAGAAAACGATTGGGAGTACAGGGGGTTAACGTGTAAATCATTATGTGCATTCAACATGTTTTAGCAATGGTAGAAAATGTGCTGTAAATGGGTGAGCCAATTGGGCCTTTGGGTTAGTGTGAGCAGGTTAGGCAGTAACTTGTGTCTGAAAAATTCTTCACCATAATCATGAGGGTAATAATGGGTTTTTTTCTACAGCGCTAACCGTGTAGGTTTGGCAGAAACACACTAAGTGATGCAGCATGAGAAACAAAGAATGGCTTCAACACACAATGTTGCAGCCAGTCGATGGTGTTCACATTTCTCTTTGTGTTGTTCTTGTCCAAACAATCCCGAATATCTGATAGACGTCCTGGCAGACTATAATCTTGTGTTTTTCTTACCCACTCTAACACTTGGCACATACTAAATTATCATAACCATACAAGTTTTCATGTGGAAGTGTTTCTGGGGAGATTGGGAATATACCTGGAGATAGTTTGCGCTATACCTATTGCATATTTACAAGCGGTCGTTTCAAGCATAACGTGAACCATACTTACTTTGCCATCAACGTGTGCATTTCTGTGCATTTCTGTGCACTACTGCATTATTATTGGCTGACCGTATATTTGGTCTCCAGGGATGCTGGCTTTAGAGATGCTGGGACGGAGGGCCCACAATGACCATCCCAACAATTTTTCCCGAAGCCCTCCGTACACGGAGGATGTGAAATGGCTCCTAGGTTTAGCTGCAAAGTTGGGTAAGTAGATGGTATTTTTCTAGTCTGCTGTATCAGTGGTTTCATGTGCTTGACCACAGCGTATACAGTCTTCCCTACGTGTGAAATAATGAATCTGTATGCGTGGTGAATGTCAAGCCTTTCCACACTGCAAAAGCCACTTTAGTATAATGACCTCAGTTTATGCAGCCTCTGCTAACTGACCTTTCATTGAATGTTTATGCCTGTGATGGCTTTCTTTGGTGTGAATGCGATAGCAGGAAATGTGACCATCTTTGGCGTTGGAAAATCGAAACATTTAAATCTAACCTGAACAGGTTATATTGACTCCTGGATTCTTCTTTCTTTTTGAGCTATGCACGTTGGACACTTGTGACTATTATTAGTGACGAGTAACATCTATTGACTAAGGAAGGCAAGCAGCGGTTATCATGGACTTTCCAGACCATATAAATGTTGGCTTATGTATTGCAACAGACATTTTTTTTTCTAGTAAATGTCTTCCTGTTATATTGTAAATCTTAGTAGGTATCCAGTGAACGTCAGATAAAAGAATGGGTAAGGGTGTCGCACGTCACGCCGCTCTTCCTAAGCTAATTCTTGTAAAGCAAGAATGTTAAAATGAAGTTGTATTGCTGTACTTCCGATCTACTTGATGCCCTCTTTCTTTATCTGCAGGGAAAGATTCAGTGAATGTTGTCCTGTGGTATGCAGGCTACAGATATATTCTCACGCTTTTTGTCTCTTCCCGAAGGCGTCAACTATGTGCATCAATTCTGTGTCGGGGCAGCCAAGGGCGTGCTGAGTCCGTTTGTCCTGCAGGAAATCATCATGGAGGCTCTACAGAGACTAAACCCGGCCCACATCCATAATCACCTGCGCACCCCGGCGTTCCACCAGCTGGTGCAGCGCTGCCAGCAGTCATACATGCAGGTAACGCAGCGCCTGTGAATCCGCTGTGCGCTCAGGTGGCTGCAAGTCTGTTGTTGTTTTTTAGTCGTTATTGATCACGTAGCTGGTTGGTGGACAGCGCTCCTCTGACTTCAAATGTGTTCTAGGAAACATCCAATCTGAGATAATCTGGTGTTTCTGCGCTACTGATTTGCATCGCTTTAGCTTTCATGTGAACCAGACTTTCTAGAATTGTTTTCCAAATGGTAGTGAGAACCCTTAATCTATTACAATTTGTTAATTTTGTTACAATCACAAAATATTACATCCAAAGCATGTGACCTCCTGAGCAGGCGCACACCTTACTTCGTTTTGGGCATTGGGCGCTAGTTCCCATTATTGAGTCATGCTTGAGCATTTTAATTTACCTGGGGGTGGGGGGATAGCTAGTCTGGCCACATCTGTCCCATAGAAAACATCACAATTTGTCGGTTAACCTTATCACCAGAATTATATTGTTAACCCCTTCAGTGCTGGAGAGTCCTGCCACCTCCAACACTTCCAATCAGCCCCTTCCGTTTAGTTTTCCGCTGATCGCGATCACCACCTAGAATTCCCGGCAACACCCTAGGAGCATCATCGTGTTTGCCACCCTTCATGCATACGCTGTATGTCTATAGGGCACTGGGGGGGGGGGGGGGGCGAAGCACCAGTTCCTATAGAAGGTAGACATATTAAAGCTTTAGTCCTGCCAACGGCTGCCAACAGGTCAGGCTTTCAGGCCTGCTTCAAAACAGATTTCTCTGATTGAGCCACCTGTGCTGAAACAGGGATATCAAAATAGACACAACAATTTACTTGTAGAGCTGAGGATGGACAGTCCCATCATATTAGATACAAATGGTAAAAGAAAACTTCCAAAGCATTTGTTGACCATGGATAGCGCTAGAAAAATGTCACCTAGTCACATTGCTTCAGCGCAGTAAGCCAGTTGTACGCTGACCGTGGGGTATGGTGTAGGAAAGATTGCAGCTGCTGCAGAACGTCTTGAGAAGAAAAGCTGTCGATCACCACCGTTTCCCGAATTAGTGTCCCACAACGCTCTGCATAGTGCCAAGCAAACTATTGTGGGACATAACTTCAGAAAGCAGAGCAGTGATTGACAACTCCTCTTCTTCCCCAGACGTTCTGCAGCACAGCGCTCCATCACCTCCACACGGCTTCATCACCTCCACACGGCTCCATCACCTCCACACGGCCCCTTAATCTTGGTTGTCGTGGATGAGTGTGTTTTTCCAGCCGTGACCATTGAAATGTTAGGTTTACAAATACATTTTTTTTTAATTTACAGTATTTTTTTTGACTGTTGAATATCCATATTCAACATGCCACTGTTCTTCGTTTGGACACGAGGTCCCTGTACGCATTTGACATGTAATGTTATTTTTTTCCACCATTCTTTTAATTGTGATGTCCTTGTATGTAAAAGTGTTGCCAGATTTTGACTGATCCGATGAATTTGAGGAACAGGAAATAGATGCTGGTAGGAATATTTCCCAAGCATGGAACACATTGGGTTGTACTGTGGCTTGAGGTGACACAACCGATGTCAGGTTTTCAAGATATCCCAGCTTCAGCACAGGTGGCTCAATCAGAGGCGCAGTCTTTTGGGGGGGAGGGTGGCGGCTTGATGACTGGAGTTGAGCTCCCCTGTGCTATAGAACAAAATGATTTAAAAGTCCTGACTTCCTCTTCTTTTCCTTCCCCCCCCCCACACAGTATATCCACCATCGGCTCATTCACCTGACCCCAGCTGACTATGATGACTTTGTGAATGCCATCCGCAGCGCCAGGAGCGCATTCTGCCTGACGCCTTTGGGAGCAATGCAGTTCAATGACATCCTCCAAAACCTGAAGCGGGGCAAGCAGACCAAGGAGCTATGGCAACGGGTTTCCCTGGAAATGGCCACGTTCTCCCCGTGACATCACAGGCGCAGCTTGCAGGGCAACCCATGAGTCCTGGGGCTGTTGCCTCTTCAGAATGAGTAGGACACTACACAACTTCCACCTGCAAGACTGAACGTTTCACCACTTCCATTGTAACCCCTGATCTTTTAGGCAGTGAGGTATTGATGATTTGGGATACCAGCCAATATACTCATCCTCAAGATGGTAATCTCAGCTCCTGCTTATTGCAATGGTAGGAACGTAGTAACCAGCTTTAGAATGACTGTGTTCACAATCCTTCCAGCAGTGAAGGGGTAAACACATGTGGTTGCACCCATGTGAACTGCTTGTACTAGGTTGGATTTTTTTTTTTATTATTATTATATATATACTTATAATTTTATTTTAGTTAAGACATTTAAAATGACTAGTTTAATGTGTCATTCCTTATATTGCAAAACAACTTTAACTTCCCCCTTCCTGAGGTTGTTGGTTAGAACTTCCCTTCAGTGTAGTAAAAGGGCAAGAGTGGCCAGTTTGGGTCCTCGCTTCTTCCTTTTCGCTCTCGCCTCTCCCCTCGGGGCGGTTGGCAGTGTGCGTGTCTGTCTTCTGTGAGTTCTGTCTTTTGAAAAATATTTATTTTGGCTTTTATCAATGTTTTTTGTTTGTATTGGCTTCTATTTTGGTGCATATGCCATCTTGGGTGGTGAAGGCCGACAAAGTGGACATGGTTGTTCTACCACTAGAAAAGACTGAAGTGAACCATGATGTCCCCAGACAACAACATCTTCAACACTTGGAACTGAAATAGCTCTCTGCTCCTCCTCATCATCACCATGCAGGGCTTATCTGAGTTACCATCAACAGCAAGCTGCTGCGGTATCCAGGTTCTAAGGCATTGGGCTGGTTGAAGTTTTAGCTGTTGTATTCTGCAGTGTCGCCCAGCAGCACCGACTCCCATTTCTGGTGGTCGGTTTATGCATTCTTATTTTTGTTTCCTAATTAAAAAAATATATATATTTCTTTCTTTCTTTACACTAATCACCAGCCACATACTTAAGAGAGACAGCACTTGCTAGAACAGGAGTGGCCAATTCCAGTTCTCAAGTGCCACCAACAGGACAGGTACCTCTGTCAACAATTGAGCCACCTATGCTGAAGCAGGGGTATCGTGAAAACCTGACCTGTTGGTGGCCCTTGAGGACTGGAGTTCCCACCCCTGCCTGGATTACTCTCTATTTTCTCCCCTTTAAAAAGGACACTGTGGGTAGATTAGCAGCACCCCCAACTCTGTATGTGTGTATAACAGGCTAAGCTATTTCAGAAGCTGTTGGATACAGTTCAGGTTCCTTTTGATGCTGCTGTAGCACTTATTAAACTCTTCATTACTGGAAGGGTTTGCAATGTGTCTTTTCCCATAATAATATTTAGGGTATTCACAGCTGCTATACACACTGAAAAAACTTACTCTTGTGGTTTATGGTTTACCAGGCCCTGCATATAATTATCCATTGAAAAAGGTCATTCATCGATCAAACTACAAAATAGTCAAGCAGGTGTTATAACTGAAATGAAATAGTCTCACTATCTAATGTAATTACATTGGTGTAATGTCCATACAGGTAGGTTAGTAACATGAGTCTGATTATCGCTGCAACAGTAAGAAGTCCATAGGAAAAAGGTTGAGAAGATTCTGCCCTGATTTTGCCAAAGCATTCATGTTGTGGCTGTCAGCCCCTTTTTAATTAATGTTAACATCTGCCACATTTGTTTATTACACAGAGTTTTACTACAAGTGCTGAAGTGCTACTGCTACATAATTGCTATTTTGGACTATGGTAGCTTTGAAATAAAGTACAAAATGTAGTTTAAAAATATTTAAAACATACTTATTTGTAGTGTGTATAGCTTGGACACACTGAAATATACATACATGTAAGGAGCAGACGCCAGACTCCAAGCTCTGTCTTTATCAAAGCTAATTTCATAGACATCGGAATGATTTATCAAGCAATTTAACACCTGACACCAAAGCACCAACTGATTATTTTTACATTCAGTATTTGGCTATAACAGATTTCTAAAAACTGGTGGTATCCAGGTACATTAGCTGTACCTCCTATAGAATGAAGGATGAGAATACATGGACCTGTGTGTGATTGGGTGTAATTGTTCGATGGCCCTTGAGGGGAAGCAAATATAAATTAAATATTGTGGTGTATTCTCAGTTAACATGCAGATGCTCAAGAGGCAATTTTAACTAAATATGTCCGTATTGAAGCTCACAAAAATACATGATGAATCAGCCTCTGTCCTTTCCTGCTAACATCCCTTACATCTGTCTGAACCTTGAAACACTACACAATGAGATCGGATTATTTCTCTACTACATTGAGCCACTCAAAACAGCATCTGAAGAGGGTGAACAATGCATAAACATTTGTACATTTATATTCTGAATGCCTAACCCAGCATTGTGCATGTATTTATTGAGAATAGATCTAAACCATGACAAAATCAAGCAGCAGAAAGAACGAACATTTAGTGAATCCACAGAATGCTACTTCTAGCTTTTATTTAGACACTTGTGTTCAGCTGCGAGAGCCAAAAATTTATCCATTATCATCATTCAATGTGAATGACACAATACATGAGGGTTCCAGTGCAGGGGGTGGGGGTATGGGGTCAGCAGAGGGGATTGTTGGTAAAATACCACATGTATTTATTTTCTTTGTGTTTAAGCTTTTGGTTGCACAAGGACTACCCCCTGAAAAGGGCACATGGCATAAAATACTATATTGCATACTATTTACATTTTTAACATACAAGGGTAAATTGACCATTTTACAAAATACACAATACCTATAGCTTAACTTAAAAAGCTTAAATGCCCCCTTTTTCCATCGTCTCCTCTACGATGGAGAAATATTGTGTAGGTGTACTAAAATATACTAAAATCACAGCGAAATGATAATTAAGAACTCGTGCGGGGGCAATGTTAGAGAATGAGGTGGTAACATCCAATGTTACTGTATCCACTTGCTGCTGTTATAGGAAATGCTGCTCTAAAATCACTGGGGCAGCAGTTCAAGCAATATCCTACATGTGTTTTTTTGTTTTTTTTTTAAAATCAGTTCTGTACTATGAGAAAATACTTGTAGCATTTAAAAAAAAAAAAAAAAATGTTTTTAAGACATTTTTAATATTTCTAATGTAGGAAGTATTTTCAAAGTGACAGCCCCCTCCCCTTTCTGATAGAGAGAGGCTCTGGCTCTTGAGCCCCGCCCTAGCAGTGAACCAATTGTATCTAGGAACTGCCCAGTCAATCATATTCCAGCCTACATAGCCCAGAATGCTGTGCAAGAACTGAATTAAATAGCCCCAAGCAAGCGATCGATCACAGGAGAACGGATCGATCTGCAGCTTAACTAATCACTTGTCAGTGTGCAGATTGTATTGATGCACATATTGAATGGGGGAATATATATATATATACACCTATATTTTTTTTTTTTAAACAGCAGCTAGAACTGCAGCTTTAATAGTTGCTTGCTTCTCACATTCACTTCTCCAGCGCCTTAACCTCAGTCATTTAATCCTGTACTTCCCTCTCTCTCGAAATTACATTTGACCTCTGTTTATTATTTAAAACAAAGTGCAACACTCAGAGCAATCAGTCTGTCTTTTTCAAACAACCTTCATCCATTCAGACAAGATTGTACTATTAAATTATTCAATTGCAAATGGAAAGCTATTCTAAGCTATGCAGCAATTAATCATTGCAATCCTAGATTTCTATAGGATAGAACAGGGGTGTGCAAACGGGGGGGTTCTAATTGGAATCTGAGAAGAATTCATTCAGCTTAAATAAAGACTGTTATACAGGAGCCAACTCTGAAACAATGCAACTGGAGGGTAACTATGGACTAGTCTGTGTCCCAAAAATTGCCCCCTGACACATAATTGCTGTGGAATATACACCTATATCATTTTTGCAACAATTTAATAAAATAAAAAAAACTGCCCACTTAACACCTGCAGTTACACCTTTCCTATGTTACCCTTTCCAGCCAAAGCTGGGTATTTGTTTCCACAGGAGAAAAAAAGAAAGGGGTTTTGTACAATGTCGCTTTTGTACCGTTGGTGTAAGTGGCACAGAGAACGGAGAGTGTCGGTCTTCCTGTATTTGCACGAGCGTTGACACTGATAGGGGGAGATTAAGCAGCCACCTTAGGGAACCAGAGTTTAACAGACCAGCAATGACTATTGCTCTGTTAGGGATTAAAGTACTGATGCAGGCTATTTGATGGGGAGAAAAATAACTTTACAGGGGTACTTGAGTAAACTAATGCACGGAACAAAAAAACAGATTTCAGTGCTACAATGGACTTAAAATACTCTTTTCCTCAGCTTGATTAATGACCATTGCGGCCAGAGGGACCTGTATTACATTGCAGAACAAATCCAAGCCACTCCGAGACTGAAAGGGTCAAAGCCTGAGAAGGAGGGGCTCCCATGACCAGACAAGACCAACCATACCACCCAACAAAGGGAACCATTTGTCCCATCATCCAAACCAAAGGATGACCCCAATATCCACCGTTCCTCGCCTGAAAAAGGCTCTCTTAACTTTTCCTTGTGTCCCAGATGCAGAAGCTTTGAAACAAATGGTTCATGTTTTTGTACAAGAGGTGCCTTCTATCCAACGGCCTCTTTCAGGGTCCATGAGGCCATTGCCACTGCTGACTGAATGAGATGCACGTCACTGCACAAGAGCAATGAGAATAAAGTCAATCCCCTTAAATAAGTGACGTTTCTGCTGATGTTCATCACCACAGGTGACAGCAAACCATGGCAAAGTTAATGTGGCAGCAGGGTCTTTTTTTGCAGAAGTCTTTTCCAACCTTTGCATTGTTTGTTCACTGCTCCCCTGTGGGCTGCAGTGGCATCTGGATGCCTGGAATAGACGGGGCTCAGCTCCTGCTGGAATTCTGAAGCTGCTCACGCAGCCACGTTGGCAGAGGGTGGCCCAGTCTGTTTAGCATCTTGGACAGCTCAATGTTGTTTTCACGATAAAAATCAGATAGGAAACCCCGGGACTACAGGAATGGAGAAAACAAAATCAACATAAATCGTCTTCCATCTTTAAAGGAGCAATCTAAGCCGTTTGAAGCAGGGGGTCTCCAGAGCTGAAAGGGGGTCTCCAGAGCTGAAAGGGGGTCTCCAGAGCTGAACCTCATTCATTTCAGTTACAGGGACCCCCTGCTTCCTGAGATACAGACCTCTGAATGGGGTGCCAGTATCGCAGCAAAGTTTAAAGCTCCCGAGTCACATGAGCCAATAGGAAGCCGAACATGATGACATCACGGCTTCCTATTAGCCTGCCATGCGCGGGAGCTTGCTCCATAATGTGCTTCCTGCTAGCAGAGGGGAGCAGCTACTGGCACCCCATACAGAGGTAAGTATCTTCAGAAGCAGGGGGTCCCCGGAGTTGAAATGAATGGGGTTTAGCTCTGGAGACCCCCTGCTTCAATCCTAATGTCAAATTCATTAATTTTTTGAATCGCCTGCTTGGATCGCCTCTTTCAAGTCATCATTTCACTTTGTCACCTATTGAAAAAGGTTTTTAGGATCCCATAACATCCTCTTATCTGATCCTTATTGGTCTCCACTTTATTTCTGGCTAAATAACTGTGGCATTATTCTCACAAAGAAAAGCTAGGAAAGGAATAAACTGACAATTTACAAATGTAGAAACACAAACAAACAATCTCATCATGAGAGATTAGATAAAGAATGGGGAAAAAAAATTACTAGGAAAAATAGCAAAAATATAAAGCTAATAATAAAAAAATCTGATAAATATAAGTATTTTTAAAAGGCACCAATCAGTTCTATTTAATCCACTAAAGATACCATTAGTTCACTTTGGTATTAAGTGGGACCGCACCTCTAAACTCAGGGAAAGCAGCGCCTCTAGTCTTGAAGAGCTGTAATGTAACTGACGGCATCCCTGCAATGCCCGTGTTTGCCTGTTGAGGTCAGGGCATGTGGCTAGTGTTCTACTTACCGATGACTCCATGTCAGGATATTTCCGACCTTTACTTTTGCCGAGACATTTGGTCTTCCCGCTATCTGCCACCTGGCACCAAAATCCCTTGGCTTCATCAAACCTGCCCGGTGTAAATGATAAAGAAATGCTTGACAGGAAGAAATCGACCTTGTTTGTCCAAACCGGAGACACAGATTTATCAATACAAACGCAACCACGATGCGACGTGTAGCTGGCCCCTCCAGCAAAAAAGGGGGTAACAACGGAAAAACAGAATAAAGTACAGCCGGTCCTCGCTTATCCGACGTAAGGCGTCCCGCGTCCTGCTGTCAGATAACAGCCGATGGATTGCGGGACCATGTTCATCCGCGGCGGTGAGCGTCGGACGTTGGATAATGCGTCCAGCGGGACTGCATTATGCGGCATCGGATAAGGCATGACGGAAAGCGGGCCATCGGACACCGAGGACCGCCTGTATTGTCTTTTTAACTCTCAATTCTGAAATACTCTTTAAACTACCCACGTTGACCAATTTCATTGCTTTGAAACAATAAGGCCCCGGTTCACTAAAGGATGTTAAAGCCCACCACTCTTTATTGAATCTGGCCTAATATGCTGTTGGTGCAAAGGATTCTGGTTACAGATATGCAAACGAACAGTGAGGGTGTTGGCATGGAAGTGCCAATCTTCTGCATGGTCCTCTATAAGCCGCTCTCTAACGTGTAATTCACAGAACACCTCGTAGGGACAGATCTACTGTAAGACTGGATGTCGGAAGCAGCGTGCAGTGCTATGACAGGCGGCACACTTACTTGAGGGCCTGTGTGTAGTTAAAATGAGAAGTCACCCCCAAAAACTTCTGAATGTTGTCCATGGCGGCGGCTGGGCTGCTGCGCAGCTCTTGACCGTCCACGATGTGGACCTGTAGCAGAAAATGTCGCCGGTTAGCAGTGTTTGGAACAGCTGCACAAGCAATGGAGTACCCCCAATAACTGCACCCCACTACTCATCCATTGCTGGGTGATTGCTTTGTAACGAAGTTCACAGAACAATATTCCATGAGAAAAGCTTAGAAAATGCATCCAGGCAGTTTTATAGCTATATATTGCTCTTCATATGTTGGTTATCTGCAAATTGAAGCTTTATGTTGTGCATCTTGTTTAGTTAAACAGTTGGCGTATCTTAGACACAGATCTCTGTATGTGTAAGAAACATTACAATAAAACACACGGGTCCCACATCCCCTGGTAGTACTTGGCACTTATAGGTGATAACATGTTTTGTAGCTCAATGTTGTAATTCAACTCCACTGTGCCCAGAAATCTAACTTTTATGAGATGACATAACACTGGCTCATAGTATTTCTAAAAGTAATGAATACCTGGTGCAAACTCACCTGGTTGGGGGGGTAGTATGTCAGCCACCTCTCCAGGTGTGTAACGTACCATCCTGGGAGCAGGCAGCGACTCTGCAAGTTCCGCAGATCCGGTGGAGCGCGCGGCCCCGCTGAAATCACCTGGGCAAAGGTGTAGTTTACCGCCACTGGGTCGCTATGCGCTCGCTGGTGCTAATCAGGGAAAGGATAAAGAGCTGAATATGCATAGGGAACATGTAAAAGTGCAGCAAGAAATTATTTATTTATAAAATATTTTACCAGGAAGTAATACATTGAGAGTTACCTCTCGTTTTCAAGTATGTCCTGGGCACAGAGTTAAGACAAATAATACAAGGTTACAAGTACAGTTACATAAATGAGCAGAATATACATTATATACAAGACATTGCATGCACAGTTAAAGAAAATATATGTTATGGGCGAATGAAACAGTTACAGACCAGATTAAAATGTGAGACAGCCTTAGATTTGAAAGAACTTAAACTGGTGGTGGATGTGAGAGTCTCCGGTAGATTGTTCCAGTTTTGGGGTGCACGGTAGGAGAAGGAGGAACGTCCGAATACTTTGTTGAGCCTTGGGACCATGAACAGTCTTTTGGAGTCTGATCTCAGGTGATAAGTGCTACATGTGGTAGGGGTGAGGAGCTTGTTCAGGTAGCTGGGTAGCTTGCCCATAAAGAATTTAAAGGCAAGACAGGAAAGGTGAACTTTGCGCCTAGACTCTAGTGATGACCAATCTAGTTCTTTGAGCATTTCGCAGTGATGTGTGTTGTAGTTGCATTGGAGAACAAAACGACAAATTGAATTGTAGAGGGTGTCAAGTTTGCTAAGGTTGGTTTGAGGTGCCGTGCCATATACTAGAGGGAAAAGCTTGTTGGCAAAGACTCAAATACAGAAACACGCACCTGGTGTCATATTAATAATGAGGATTACAATAAATGTTTATTCAATATAAATTTAAAATCCTTAGAATCAGTAGAAGAATTCATTGTTACAGGAAATACTGTATGTAGTTCTATAGATTTGTATCCCCTCTCGTAAGGGGTTGCTAGCAGGTTAGTGTATGCTTGGCCCCCATCCTATGTTGCAATAGGGATCCTGACGTCACGATGGGGTATTTAGGATAGGAGAAAGGTTCTAGAGATGCAGGTTCTGAGGGGACAAGAGGAGAGGAGACTCGGGGGGAGTAGATAGGGATTTATTCATAAATAGAACAGACCAGGACCCTCTTATTTATTATGCTGTAGATAGGGACAGTACCCTTTAAGTCAAGAGCCCAGAAGATAGCTAGTGGAATTCAGCAGGTGCCATAGAGGGCCTCAGACAGAGGGTTCTTGGGTGTTGGCGGATCTGCTCTACCGGTAGATCCATACCAGTATTCGGTTCAGCCTGTATGGAAGTGGCGGTTCCCAGACAGGACAAAGGTATAATCGTCTCCTGCATAGGACAAGCCAGGGTCCCACTAAGAGCCCAGCTTAAATGGGGTATAACAGAAGTTACTCTGAAAGATGAGGGGAATCTGGTCCAATACCCCGAAAGACAAGGGGGATCTGGTCCAACACCAGTAAAGCAACAAAGCAGATATACCTCCCTCTGACTGTTAAGAGGAGGTAAAGTATTCATCAATAACCATGAGAGAATAGTACACCATTGTTGTGGGTGTGTGGGGTGTCCCTGTGCCAGGGGACATGAATAAAGCCTTAAGTTGTACTACAAAAGTTTCTAGCGCCCATTATTTCCATCCTTGCGACCTCATCGCCGCCTTAAACAAGCACCTATGCGGAGTAGCCAAATATTGCACATCGATGTCATCTCCTAGACCCCGGGCTGGGAGGGGTACAGATTTTAAAAAATACATCTTGATTCTGTTCTCAAACATGAATTTATTTCGTTTTTGCGCAGGGCACTTAGATCAATTAAAATACGACAGATCTTCATACCAGGAAAGGGTATTTAGCTCTGTATCCATTTGCTAGTTATGTTTGTTTTTTTCCTTGAACAATATACAGAGGACAGTGCAGGAATTCAAATAGGAAAAATCCATGTATTTTATGAAGGGCGAACACTGCAGCGTGAACAATCCAGGAATCAATCTTATTGTATTAGACCAGTTAACGTTGATACTACAAATTACAATGTAATAATGTACACTATGGCAGCAATTATTTGGGGGATCGCTTTTTCAGCTGAAATGCCATACTTGTCAGTCACTACATAAAACGTAACTATTTTGAATTCTTTGTTCGGCTTTTGTTATATTTGTGAAAAAAAAAACAAAAAAAACTTTTTAATTCCGGCCAACATATGAGATGTTACTTCCTTTCAGTTTTGCTGCTGAAAGTGCCTGTTTGGAGCAAGCAGAAATAACTATTAATATTAATTTGCTCATCAATAAATCAATAAAGGAAATTAGTTCAAACCTCAGCAGACTAGTAAAAATCTCTGCTATGGGATATTTAGCAATAATGAGTTTTTATTGAAACCACAAACATCCCAAGTCAGGTTAGTAGTAATGACGGTGAGTATATAAACATTAGACTGTCTCAGCATATGCCACAAGAACCCTAAACAATTAACCTTTGTGGGCTTATTCACTATAGGGATTTCGTGTGTGTGACACTTGCGGTAAAATACAAGTTGTTCGGAATCCCAGTAGATTGAAAGTCAGATCAAACCTGGTTTTCTCCGATTCCTCCGCTGGGAAGAAGCAAATGAGTTCTAAGTCCCATGCCAAAATACAGAGCAGAGACGCGGCAGAACAGGCCGGCACAGTTTTACCTGGTACCAGGAGTAAGCTCGGTCTGCAGGACTGATTAAGATGGCGATGATCTTGGCTCTGGGGAGCAGAGCGGCTGCTCGCCTGGGTACCATGTCGGCATCAAAGTAGTTGGCGCTTTTTTCGAACATGAAGTCGGTGCTGGCGTTGGAAGGCATGGGGAAGAACTCCATGTACCTGTGAGGCATGGGAGAGAGAGAGGTGTGAACCAATGGAAAGCAGAAATCATTCCCACCCTATAAATGCAATTTCATGGACTTCGAGAGGCCGAGTAACTTTATGTAAAGACAACATGGGTGCCAGCGTTGCAGCGATCGTATCTCGGTTAAGTACCAGACTCCAAACCTCAAGGGACTCCTTAATCAAGCGCCGTTTGGTGTAAAACGCGTGGGAAGATTTTGTCTTCTTTGTATTCCAACACGTCCTGAAAAGCATTTTTATACTTGGAGTCCCCATGACATTTGTTGCAGGTACGACTCCACACTCTCTGCTCCCTAACCCGAAAAATGAGCCCTATAGGTGTATTCCGCCTTTGGATCGGGATTCTATTCGTGACATTTCCCCTCCAAACCCAACATTCTGCGACAGGCGACTTTATGTTTACCAGTCAATGCCTTTGTGGTAGTTAAATCCATTGAAAAACTGGATCTCCTCAAAGGTGACAGGACTCGGGAAGTTGCTGGTGACAGCCGGGTGCATGCTGAGGAATGAGTACAGAGCTGTTGTACCTAGGAAGAGGAGAAAATCAGCACAGAAGAAGATAACGGGGAACGACTAAACTTCCAGCCACTTGTCATCGGAAAAGCATGTGGAAATTTACCAGTCTTCTGGGGCCCGATGATGAGAAACTTAGGCAGCCGGTCACAGGTTTTCTCTTTTGACCAGATGTCCTTGTGCCTCTTGTCATCACATGGATTCTGTAGGACACAATACAGACAGTCACTTCAGAAGAACCATGTTCCCTCGAAGCACAACTCCCACTCCGCATACACAGATTGGAGCAGGGGTGGCCAACTCCAGTCCTCAATGGCCACCAACCGGTCAGGTTTTAAGGATATCCCTGCCTCAGCACAGGAGGTGCAGTCGAAGACTGAGCCACTGATTGACCCACCTGTGCTGAAGGGATATTCTTAAAACCTGACCTGTTGGTGGCCTTTACGGACGGAAGTTGGCCATGCCTGGATTAGACTATAACCGTAGTAGCCACTTTCTGCTACGGCAGAAAAACATGATTCGCAGCAGATAGCAAAGGATTTGGGGAAATAGGAGGAGCTGGTTGGATACATCACAGGAAACGTTCACTTTATATTCTCAACAAGACCATATTAATTTTTTTTGTACCGCCTGTATGCTTCTTACACAGGGAGTTAAGTACGTAATTCCCTTTCGCGATAATAAGGACCTTCTTCAGCTGGAAATATTGATCATTTTAAATGCAGCCGTCGGGATCTATTTTGTACACTCAATGAATCTGTAAACGGCAGCGTTTGTGCATCAAAGTAACAAATAAATCAGAAGAGAAGAAACCAGCATTCAAGCCATTAAAGTGAAGCCCCAATGGATCGCAATGACAAATTTACCTTATTAGGATATGTGCATTAACCACTTCAATGCCAGGTCGCCAGCAACAAGCTACAACCCTGCACTCAATGCCTACTTGTCAATCGTGTGCACTGGCATTAAATGCCTTCCTGGCTGACCTGAGCACACTGCAATTCCGCAGCTCGCTCACCTGCCAAAGAGGGTTCTTCTCTTGGGGGAAGATTTCAAAGTACTTCTTTGCCAGCTGGACAGGTGGCAGAGTTTGAAGCCGCAGGTTGGTCCAGCACTGCACAAACTTCACCAGACTCTCAAAGGTGTAAAGTCCTAGGCGGTCATTCCCATAGTTCGAAAGATGTGTCATGAAGATGCTGATCTGTAACAGAGACACCCACAATCATCACATGAATTCTCCCACGCAGAGCACCTGGCATTCATAAACAGGACTATTTAACCAATTAAAGGGACATGGCAGATTGCATATAGGGTTATGTGCTACAGGTAGTGTGGGATTTGTTAGCTCACAATTTCCTTGGAATGTGTCACATACACTTTATGTAGAGCAGGCTCTCAGAAATTGCATGCTTCAATCTGTAAATATTTGATGGCCTCTGCACTGTGCCTTATTGAATATTTCAGTGGTGGTGGTGGGGATCTGGCAGGCACGGTGTCCTCTCTAGTTGTACCACCTCTGAGATCACCAGGAGAGTCATTCCCTGCTACATGGCGAGAGGAAGCTTAGCAGAGAGGGCAGAGAAAAGACACACCTATTTAATGGGATGTTTATTTACATTTATTTGTAATAAGCTCTGTGAAGGTTAATGCCGGGGAAAGTGTATCGTTATTTTAAAGCATAAGGAGCTCTGCGGTTCTCTTCCAAGCACTGAAACAGGGCTTTTGCTAGAGGGGGATGCAGGGAGGGGGAGGGAGAAAAGGGGGAGGGAGAATAGGGAGAGGGGGAGGGAGAAAAGGGAGAGAGAGAGAGGGAGAAAGAAGACAGAGGGAGAAAGGAGAGGGGGGGGGGGGGGGGGGGGGGGGGGAGGGGGGGGGAGGGAGAGAGGGGGGGGGGGGGAGGAAGGAGAGGGGGAGAGAATATGTTATAGAGAAATATGTTTAGATAGCCGTATAAACACTTTATGCCTCTTCCTCTCCTTAGCTTTATTTCACTGTCTGGGTGGGAGTTGCCCCAGATTTAAATAAATTGGAAATTATTTTATGATAATCTAGCGTTATCCTGAAAGAACAGGACTTTAGCCCTGTTCTAATGAGCTCAATTACGGACGTACATTTTTGCATATGATTAACTAGGTGAATGAGGTGTCACTCTGTGGAGAATAACCTCCGTTTCTGCTTTAGGTAATGTCACGTTATTTGCCTGGTTTAAACAGAGCTTGGTGGAGCTCGGGAAAGCCCTCAAATCATGTTTCCTAACATTGAAAGAATTGAAGGGTTGAGTATGTGGTGTCTCACCAGCTCCCCTTGTGGAGCGTAATTGTGCTGCAGCCTTACAGTAAAAGGTAAAAATTACCAGCATTATTCTCTCACCCAGGAAGTGTAAATTCATCTTTACCACCAACACAAATTGTGTTAACCAACATAAACATAAAATGTGTATACTGCGAGCTTAGTCCAAATAGTGGCTGCAGTGTGTACCATTCCTACACTTGCACCATCAGGCACTCAAAGCAGCAGCAGCAGCAAACGTAATCAAACAGAAATAACACAACTGCTTCATCATCCGTATAATTAACCTGGACAAAGAGAGCTCCCTCTAATAAAGCTGCAGCCTCCCTGCAACACTTTGGGAGTTGGAATGAAGTAGAAGAAATCAGCCACGTAACAGCTTCTATATATTATTTACACTGCGGCTTCAGTTTAAACATTAATGCTGGTACAGCCAGCAGCGTATGGTCATAAAGCTGCAATCCGTAACCAGCAATCGGGAGGCTTTTCAAGGCAGAGTTTCCCAGGCAGAGCAAATTCGGAGCCAAGAGGAACAGTGGAAACAAATGTAGTAGATGAGATCCACGGGCCATCCAGTAAGGTTTGTGGTTTAAATGCCATGGTAGAGCTATGGCTATGCCAAGGCTGTAAATCCAGCGGTCTGCTGGTGCGGATAAGGCTACCCATGCCAATGCCTGCCGTCCATCCAGAGCACACATCTGCCCGGCAAGATAATGGGATCCCAGATTTCCGCTGCAGCACCAGCGTGGCCTCAAGGGAACCACAGAGGCTGGGTAGGGGCAAGGTAGCATAAAAATGGCTTATGGAAAAGTTCCCTACCAGAGCTCACAAATGACCACAAAAAAAAAACACATGCCCTCCCTCGCAGCTCATTGGGGGAGAGAGGAGACTCCTGTATACAGGTCAAGCATCAGCTGACGTGTTCTACCACCAGTTGCGGGGTGGGCTAAAAACCCCACTGCCATGTACCAGCATCCTTTGAAATTTCTCTAGTTCCATTATGTATTTTCTGAGAAAAGCCTCCAAATTAATAAAGGAGATGGACAATCTAACTTACGAGGAGAGGCTAGCTAAATTAGATTTTTTACATTAGAAAAGAGGCGTCTAAGAGGGGATATGATAACTATATACAAATATATTCGGGGACAGTACAAGGAGCTTTCAAAAGAACTATTCATCCCAAGGGCAGTACAAAGGACTCGGGGTCATCCCTTAAGGTTGCAGGAAAGGAGATTTCACCAGCAACAAAGGAAAGGGTTCTTTACTGTTACAATGTGGAATTCATTACCCATGGAGACTGTGATGACAGATACAAAAGATATCTTCAAAAAAACAAAAAAAAGGATGGACATATTTTTAGAAAGGAAAAGTATACATGAATATTCCAAATACGTGTACATGAGAAGGATGTTGATCCTGAGTAATCTGAGTATTTTTTCCCCTTATGAGATATTATTGGATGATATGACATGGGTTTGTGTTTGCCTTCCTCTGGATCAATATACAGTACGGATGTAGGATAAAAAGTATCCGTCATCTAAATTTAGCATAGGTTGATCTTGATGGACGTATGTCTTTTTTTCAACCTCATCTAATATGTAGCTATGTAACACGGAGGGACACGAGATAAATTATGGGACAACCATAATGTTAGCAATGCTTAGAAAATATGACCCACAATTTTGCTTTGCCCTCACGCAACTAACAGCATAGTTCAGCGTATCCAGAATCGCTTAGTAAATATAGCATAATACTTTTACTTCAATGTAACTGCACTAATGTCAGCAGGGACTGCACCTTTAAACTTGCTGCTGACAAACACCATATTACCAACACCCCTCACAAAATCGGAAAGTGTCTCAGAACGGTTATGTATTAATAGCTCTACAATGACCTGACATGGTCTAGGTCGGGGGAGGCCAACTCCAGTTCTCAAGAGCTACCAACAGGTCAGGTATTCAGGATATCCCTGCTTCAGCACAGGTGCTCAATCGGTCGGTCAGTCGCCTGTGCTGAAGCAGGGATATACTGAAGACCTAACCTATTGGTAGCTCTGGAGATGGCCACCCATGGTATAGGTAAATACACCCAGATCCATCCCATGTGAGACAAGGACAGTGGTTTCCTAAAGAGAAGCTGGATATGGCCCTAGCATAGCAGGGAATGTACATCTCTGGGACACTGAACTTTTCACCCTTTCCTCCTACACTTCCTCATTTCACATGGAGAAGTGCGAGGGAGCCGCAGTGTTACATTTTAAACGGAGGGGAGTGGAGTGAAGAACCCAAGTGGGAAGTCAGACTGGGAACCGGGCCAAAGATCACAAAAACAGTCTCGCATGTCATCAAGAGGCTGGTCAACCAGACGAGTAGATACCAGGCGGCTGCTCTAATGGGAAGAGCAGTTTCTGCACCCTGTGAAAGCTCGTGGCTGCCAGAGAAAGATACAATGCTTTGCAATCCAATGTGCAGACAATGGCACATTACGCCTTGTAATAATCCGCCTGCTGGGTTCAACCCTTAGCCACATTATACAGATGGAGACTTCTCACAGCAGGACGAGTCTTGGAGAAGAAGTGAGGTATACAGTAGGTTGTGGTACATTTTAATGGGCAGACTGGAACGTTTTTCATAGGCATGGTACATTGGCTTTCGCAAACAGCCAAAGAAAACAACTTGTTAGTTCTTCTGCGCAACGACATTGAGAAAAATCGTCATGTTGGTCCTTTGTAATTCTTTTAAATCTGAAACAGACCTGTGTATAAATTAGGTAATCTACTATAGGTCAGGTATAACAGACTGGTCTGTATGGTCCCCTACACTTCCCCATTTCCTGTCTGACCCACTGGACCCGGAATGGCCAACTCCAGTCCTCACGGGCCACCAATAAGTCAGGTTTACGGATATCCCTGCTTCAGCACAGGTGGCTCAGTCAATGACTGAGCCTCCTGTGCTGAAGCAGGGATATCCGTAAAACCTGAGCTGTTGGCCCTACAAAACTGGATTTGGCCTCCCCTGCACTAGACTCAACGCTCATCTCTGAAGTATTTTTCACTTGGTGACAACCGATCTTTGTGGTTCCATTTCACCAACTCTTAAAAACCATCGTAATGATTGCACCCCAAATAAGCAAACACATTGATGCACACAGCGAGAGGGAACACCTTCTGCATCAGGAATGGGTGACAACTTCATGACGCACCTGCTCCAGCCCCGTCAGAACACAATGCATGGCCAGTCTCCTGGCAAAGAAAGAGTTAACAGCAAAGCTGGCCTAATTAATCTTAGCATCGCTATGAGGAAGACTCTAGGAGGGAAGACAAATGCCCTAAAATGATCAACACAAACACACTGTGTTCCTGTATTGTGTTAGGCACAGTGACGTGTGCCGTCACTAGTCAGCTTCTCATGAAATTGAATGCGCCGAGCTGGACAGGAGCGTTGCAATAAGGAACTGCAGGAGACAATACACCCTGTATTTATATGGACAGGTAATTGCCAAACACCCACTGGCAGCCTCACGACCATCTCATGGCAGGTCTGCCAGAACAGTGGGAACACAGGGCCTCGGAGCACCGATATCAAATTTACTTTTATTACAAGCAGGGAGGCAGGAACAGTCAGACTCGGTGTGGTTGCTTTTGAATTGAAACCATGTCTTTTTTTATTTTTAGAATACGGACTTCTATAAGAGCAGTCCCTCCTAAGACCAGAGATACCATTACGTATTGGCAGATTTCATTCGCTCAGTATCTCTTCTTAAAAACGTAGTATTTCTGTAACATTTGTGTGTCCTCGGTAATAAAATATTATTCTTATTGGTGTGCAGGCTAGATCCTAAAATCTACCGCTAAATGGTTTTTTTTAATTGCTCTTTGTTTTTAATGTAATTATGCACCCATTAGTCAGATCAGCATGAAAGACCATAAACATGAGAAGCATAAACTTCTACAGAACAAGAAAAACATTCCGTTTCTAAAGAACACAAAGAGTTAACACCCAGCCACACATTACAAACGGGTAACGGACGACATTAAATTAACGTTCTTTCCATGTTCCCCTTTAGTGCAACTTTTCAGTTTTGTTACTGAGTTTTGTTAATTTTCTTCTTATTATTATTATTATTATTATTGGCTGACATAAAACAGATGTAACCGTGCTTAAAGTGTGGCTGTTTTTATTTTTTCAAACATTAAGTACAAAACCCATTTCTTCAGGACTTCTGAATGGGAAAGGGTTTGTCTATCAAGTATAAACTCTACCTGTATCCCAACCTGACCTTATCAGAGAGACAGTAAGGAGAGAGAAGAGAGAGAGGAGAGAGAAGAGAGAGAGAGGAGAGAGAGAGGAGAGAAGAGAGAGAAGAGAGAGAAGAGAGAGAAGAGAGAGAAGAGAGAGAAGAGAGAGCGAGAGAAGAGCGAGCGAGAGAAGAGAGAGCAAGAGAAGAGAGAGCAAGAGAAGAGAGAGCAAGAGAAGAGAGAGCAAGAGAAGAGAGAGCAAGAGAAGAGAGAGCAAGAGAAGAGAGAGCAAGAGAAGAGAGCGGAAAGCAAGGTGGGGGAGAGAGGGGGGAAAAGAGAGGCAGGGGAAAGGGGGGAGGAGAGAGAAGGGGGAAGAAAAGGTGGGAAAAGAGAGGGAGGGGGGAAGAAAGAGGGGAGGAAGTGGGAGAGAGGGTGTGGGGGAGAGGGTGTGGGGGAGAGGGTGTGGGGGAGAGGGTGTGGGGGAGAGGGGTGGAGAGAGGCATCACTATGGCTACAAAAAAATATATTTAAGATATTTATAGCTGTGGAATTTTGGTAAACAAAGGTGTCGGTCAGCAAGTCTCAGCCTCCGAAACAGGTTACTACCATTGGAGAACTGTGTTCCTAGGAGGGACTGCCCCCTTAAAGCAGATTAAGGAGAAGATACTAATACTTTAGTCAGAGATGTTTGCTTTGATCATGTTGTTTGGTCGCACCCACCAGTCACACACCCTGTCTAAAAGTAAACAGAGTGGTTGTATGAAATGGAGGTGGTGATCTGCTTACACTCCCAGGCTAAAGGACGTGCCTACCAACCAAACAGCACCACACTTTAAATCTGCAGCAAATTACAGTAAGGAACAATACACAGGCTTATTTAAAGATTACAATTTGAGATGGTGCTGTGCGGGTGAGAGGAGTTGTGACAGATTTGAGCCCGGAGTGCTGCAGAAAGCTTTATCGAGCAATGAGAGACACTGGAATTAAGTATTAAGCATTAAGCATCGGTGCAAATAATCTAATGACTGTTTTTTTTTTCCTCGTGAGGCACCATAGGGCTGATAAACACACAAGATCTGCACTAAGCCATGACTGAAGCTTAAGTGTAAATTCCTTTGGTCCATATTTATTTTTGCACCTTAAAATACATTTTATTGTAATGAAATTAAACACCTAGCAATGTTTGTGCACAATATTTTTTTGGAGACCTCAAAAGTCTCGTTCATCTAAATGAGCGACGTTTGTCATCTCCAAATCTCTGTGTGTGTGTGGGTGTGGGTGTGTGTGTGTGGGAGTGGGTGTGGGTGCGGGTGCACTTGTGTGCTTGTATAGTATTTTCCAAATCTAGTATGTTAATACTTTTGTAGTTGGTAACCAATTCCTCAACCATTTGGTCACGTGCTAATGAGTTCTGCGTGTTATAAGCAGATGTCCTGAAACGTGCTCTCACCGGGTTCAGGAGGACCGTCAGGAAGAGCTCCCCACCCCGGATGGATTTATCCAGTTCCTTGGAGCCTCCGGGATATTCGTTGTAGAATATGGTGTGAGTGAAGAGTCCACAGGTCTGTCGTGGTAATATCTTTACATGGAGGAGAGAGAGTCAACAAGGTTTTGGATTTAGGGGCCATTGGGGGAGAGATGCAGATATATCTGTATATGGATGGATATATACAATACATGACATTAAAAACTGAAAAATGAGGGATTAGTGACATATACGCACACTACTCATTTCCATACAATTATTTATGGAACACACCACCAAGGTTTGGTACCTGGTGAAATATTTCAAGGTTTGTGTCTTTCCTAGACTGTGTGAAGAACAAACTGCAGGACACGGACAATATGAATTTCATACTTTGCTACTCACTGACTAAATATGCATATGATGCAAACAGGACGCTATACAATAGGGGTGGCCAACTCCAGCCCTCCAAGACCACCACCTGGTCAGGTTTTAAGGCTATCCCAACTTCAGCAAAGGTGGCTCCATCAGTCTCTCAGTCTTTGACTGAGCCACCTGTGCTGAAGCAGGGATATCCTTAAAACCCGACCAGCTGGTGGCCTTCGAGGGCTGGAGTTGGCCAGTCGTGCTTCACGCTGTATCCACAAATGGAATTTGGCAACGCTCCTTACCATGATGTTGTTGTGAATGAATCCCCTTCGGTAGCGAGCTGGCCGGAGGTGGGGGTACTCCTCGGTGCTGGTCACCTGGATGTCCCACACAGATTTCCAGGCTTCGTACAGCTGGCTGTGGATTGGGTAAACGCCAGAATGATGCGGTGCCACTGCATACCCTAAATCTATAGGGATGCCGTGTTCCTGCAAGCAAGCACAGAGATACAGGCAAAGTGTAGCAAAAGCACAAAAGCTAAACTTCTTCCAGGTCTTATGGCCCCAAATAATCCAATGACTCCCAACTGCAGTCCTCAAGTACCACCACCACCAGTCAGGATTCTACAGATATCCCTGCTTGAGCACAGGGGGTTCAGTCAAAAATGATGCAGCCACCTGTGCACAAGTGGGTATATCCTAAAAACCTGGACTGTTCATGGTAACGGAGGCCTGGAGTTATGAACCCCTGATCCAATCAATAAAATCTGCTTCATTAAAGCCCACCTTTCCAAACATCTGCATGTTCAACTGACGCTGCCATTAATGCTTCACCAGGAAGATGCACTCTAGCATTTTTTTATCCCAATTTAATTTTATGTCCCAACGCTCAAAGGACAAGAAGTGAAGTGACGGCGGTAACAAGGAACCATGCCTGACCGAGAACGATAGGCTGGGGAAATGTGGACACCATGGCTGTTTCCCCAACTCTAATTAAATAATCCTAATTAATTGGACATTAATTGATGGTCAGAAGATCACAATTAGTTTTTTGGCGCCGGGTTTATTTGTTTTATGTTCTGTTCTGTCTGTACTAGGCAGTAGGTTACCAGGCAGCCTAGCTTATATAAGTATTATTCACTTGTCACTATTTTGATAAGCACTAATTAGTATAGAAGCTTTAGCGCTATTATCACTATATTTTTTCATTCTCTAACTCCAATTAAAAACAAAGAGTCATCGTGTCAACAAACAAAGTGAATCCCTGCGCTTCTCCCATTGGGCTAACAATAAACGGGGAAATAAATGTACATAGTGAAATCCAAGTCTGTAAGACAAAAGGAGACTTTTGGTTACATCCTGCTAACCCAGCGGTGCGCAAACTGTGGGGCACGACCCCCAGGGGGGGCGCGACACTGCCGACGGGGGGCACTTGAATTAAGTGCCGGTGGAGCTGCAGGGCCTCTGTAAACCTAACTTACCGTGGCTCCGGCGGCTTCCTCCCTGTGTCGCCATGGCAACGCGGCGGCAAAATGACGCTGCTAGGTCATGTGATGTCACGTTGCTATGGCAACGTGACGTCATTACGCCGGAGCGCGGGTAAGTTGGGGTTGGGAGCGGGGCGCGGGAGTGAGGGGACAGCCGGCAGGGGGGCGCAGGGAAAAAAGTTTGCGCCCCCCTGTGCTAACCAACGTCAAGGGATCTGCTACTGAGACTTTCCTTGACGTTGATTTGACACTTTGTTTTTTCACATATGTATTGCCAATCTTTTCACCAGCAGCATGCAACTTACACTAAGAAGCGCGGTGAATATAGTGTATATATATTTGTTTTACATCATCGTGTCAACAGTAGATCTCAAACAACAACAACGAACGAGCAGCTGAATCTGCATCAATCCTAGTACTGATCGTACTATATGTTGTGTCACTTTGTATGTTGTGCTGGACCTGTTTTTGCTAGTACTGATCGTACTACATGTTGTGTCGCTTTGTATGTTGCGCTGGGCTTGTTTTTGCAAATACTGATCGTGATCCAATGTGAGAACGCGAATTTGAAAAGGTTTTTGTGTACTTTTTATTTGTTTTTATTACACTTTAAAATAGAGAACAGTTTAAGGTTTTTCTTAAATTGCTCCTTTCTGCCGGCTCGTCTCCCATATTATTACGTTTCCGCCATGATACCCAAAGACACACGGAAAGAGCAACTCAATGAAAGACCGTTCAGGTTCATGACTGCTGCACAAATACTCAAGTTGCTGAAGTGTAAAGCAAACCCAAGAATGAGAGAGGGGCTGGGAGTGCTTAGTACTATTCTTTATCACAGCCCAGAATTCACTTTCGGAGAGGGAAAATACAGTTTTACTACAGTTCCACCTCGCTTTCCTTTTGTTAGTTTCACTATAGCAACCACAGGATGATCAGTGCAATAAAAAAATGACATTGGGCATTAAAAAAAGAAAAGCAAAAAGTATTATCTAATACTAAAGAGCTGATTTTATTTAAAAAATGTACATAAGTTCTTTCAAGTTTTGCTGCTCTAAGACTTGGTTTAAAGTTGTTACTCAACAGTGCTACATTAAGGGCTTGATATGTCGAGAGAAACCATTTCAATTCTGTGGTGTGTCCATGGGCAAAGATACATCTGCTCGTCTTCCCAAACAAGACTGCAAGATCTTTGATGTTAGACTTCAATGGTCATTTTCTGTAGTGCAAGGATTGGGATGTGCTGGCCCTGTCACATTAAAGCAATCGTACAAGAGAAACCACGTTTGTAAACTATGCATTTCTACGGCAAACATTCTGGTATATCTAATACATCACCCAGACTGCTCCCACCCTGACCCCTAACCCCTGACCCCTAACCAATTGACTTTTGCTTGTTTTTTTTTTAAAATAATTTCCATGTTACTTTGGGTATCGCACAATTAACATCTACATAGGCTCCTTGTATAAATAGGACATGTTATTTCAGCTTCATGTGTACAAGCCTGCCTGAAGGGGGGACCTTTGTGGTCTCGAAAGCTTGCACTCTTTAACCCTTTCTACCTTACTTTTGTTGGTCTATTCCAGGGGTTCTCAACTCCAGTCCAGTTCAGGATATCCCTGCTTCAGCACAGGTGGCTCAATCAGTCCTGCTTCAGCACAGGTGGCTCAATCAGTCCCTGCTTCAACACAGGTGGCTCAATCAGAGTCTCAGTCTTCAACTGGGATATCTAAAAGCCTGACCTGTTGGGTGGGATTGAAGACTGGAGTTGGGCACCCCTGACCTTCTCTAGGAGCCAACAAGGTACCATCCTCTATTAGTGCTAATATATTACCTAACATATCAGAACGATATATCGTCTGACTTCTGAAACCGGCACATTACAGAGTGTGACCGCTGACTGATGCCCGGGGGGGTTGCAGGGTTTATACAGCATGTTCGGGCAAGGAGGTTTTGGAACTGCCCATACAATAGCGATATGGTCCTTACCTGAGCAAACAGCTTATTGAGCTTCATCTGCTCTGCAAGGACAGTGACATTGTGGAATAAGTGGGGCTGCATGTGGCTCCACATGTGGGGAAACCACCAGAAGTCCTTCCTGTGCTGGAGAAGCATGTCGTCCCCCTCATCCTCCTCATCGGTGCCTGGGAAAGGGAGAAGAGACGCAGAGCATTGTTTAAAACGACACCGATATCTCACATCGCTTACCTTAGAGCAGGAGTCGCCAACTCCAGCCCTCAAGGGCCACCAACAGGTCGGGTTTTCAGGATATTCCTGCTGTAGCACAGGTGGCTCAATCAAGCCCTGCTTCAGCACAGGTGGCTCAATCAGAGGCTCGGTCGAAGACAGCCTCTGATTGAGCCACCTGTGCTGAAGCTGGGATATCCTTAAAACCTGACCTGTTGCTGGCCCTTGAAGACTGGAGTTGGCCACTCATAGGCACAGCCAGACTTGGTGCATTCCAACCCGGAGTCCCCATCCTGCGAGATTGCAAATATGCACACGGTAATGTACAGAGGAATCACTAATTAGGCAGCAGCACTATACAATATGCTGAGCAGCTAAAAAACAATTATACCCAGAGACCCTCTGGCAAGAAAAGGAATCAGAAATGCCCCATTAATTCTCCAGCATCCCTTTTATTTTGCTGCAGTCACAGCCCACGCAACACTACTGCTGTTACAGACACTGTATGATGAACCTGCCAAAGCAGCTCTGCGCTTTATCTTCTTACAAAGTTACACTTAGGCTGCGTCCATAGAGGGGGGAGCAGTGCTGAACCGCGCTGACGCTGAGGCTCGACGGCTGAAGCCTGTGCGATTTCATGCACATGCAGACGAGCCAGCGTGTGCGATAGGGAGGCGGGGCAGTGATGTCGCTGGGCCAATAGCTCGCGATGCACCGACGTCAACATCACGGCGCCGTGACGTTGACGCTGCTGTGCTGTGCTTGGAGGTTTTCAGCCGACAGCGTGCTGAAAAACAGCTGTGGCTGTCGGCTGAAAAATCCAACTCCTCAGCACGCCTGCGGACGCTCGCGTGAGCCCCCTCTAAAGACATCCTCATTGAGGATGCCGGGGCTCAGCGCGGAGCGTCCGCGCGGCTGAGCGCTGCCCGTCCTTCCATGGACGCAGCCTTACACTTGGAAAAGGTAACATTTCCCATTTAGCTTGGTTCGGAATGCAGTTACAGTAAGTGGATCAGGATAGCAGAATCTACCTTGTTTGTGATAAAAGGGGGCTTCACTTATTGGAATGCAAAAAGGACTCTGTAACAGCCTCATCTCCGGGCTGTGCATGCGGGGGGCCTTTTCTTGACGGGTGCTTTTTAACACCATTGCAGCCTAGAACCATTTTCGCTAGGAAAAAACTTTTACACCAGAAGGACAATTTAAAGAAGAAAAAAATAAACGCTGGGGAAATAGTGAAGCAACAAAAAACTGCAGCTGGACATCTATGGACGATAAGCGTCTCTTCCCATATTACGGTCACACTGCGGTTTTAGAGGCTATTTGTGGTTTGGTGTAGTAGCTCCGTTACCACACTTCCAAGATTTCACTTCCACTAAACTAGAAGTGTGATTTTCAGATCTTTGAAGTGTTATATGTGCTTAACAAAACTTTACGGCAATGCCATCTGAGACATCAACGTGCATATCCAATAAGCAACCCTCCCTCCTTTACAGAACACTTTAAACAATAAGAACTATACCTGTGTGATAGAACTTCCCTGAGAAACCCAAGTTGAACGTGAAATTGGGAACGAGGGTTCTCAGCTTGTTCTGAGTGTTCAGCAGGGCCTAGGAAAGAAAGAGAAAGAACAGTCAGCGTTATCATCCAGCAAAGAGTCAGCAAGAAGCAGCAGAGCTCCAAGATCACAACTTGTCAAGGAAGTCAATTTATCACAATGTGACAAGCAGACTGGGAAACCACAACGGTCCAGGAAGGAATTAAATCACTAACCTAAATGTATCCCTTCCTCATCATCGGCATCTCTCCGTTTGGCCAATGAAAAAGTCCCTCAGCTACAAAACCACAAGCGGGGGATCTGAATGAAAATGTATTCCTTGCCCCAGAGCAACCCCAAAAGCAGAGAGTCGGTGTGGAAGGATATGGGACATCCCATGCAATAGGTCTACAAGGGCAGGCGTTCTGTATGCAAACATGCTCAAAGTAAACAATGGAAACCTGCCATACTGGGGAAAGGATTGGAACAAAGTGTAAGTGATAAGTGAAAAATGCAATTCTTACCAAATCAAAGCTTTAAGTATCCCGAGCATATATATATATATATATATATATATATATATATATATATAGATATAGATATATATATATATAATATAGAGTCATTGGTATGGAGATTTGCACTCACGTTTATCAGAAGGCAGATGCTTGTCCCATAGTAGTGAAAGTATAGACATTGTAGTAACGGGAAATCCTGATAACAGAAGACAGCACACCGAATAGTAGTTCAAAAATGTGTATTGGAAACACAGGCCGCCAACGTTTCGGTCCGCGTAGAGGGACCTCTCAGGGCAGGGCACAGGACTGATCCAAGCACCCCATATATACTCCTAACACCTGGTTTTCAGGTGATTTTATACATCCCCACCGCCCGTGGTCAGGGGCCGTGGTATATATGGGTGCTTGGATCAGTCACTTATGCACTGCCCTGAGGAAGGTCCCTCTACGAGGACCGAAACGTTGGCGGCCCTGTGTTAACAATACACATTTTTTGGACTACTATTGCGGTGTGCTGTCTTCTGTTATCAGAATTTCCCTGGTTACTACATATATATATAATTTTTTTTTTAATAAAAAAATATTTCATTACACAAAATCACCTGCCTTAAATGATTTGTAATTTTTTTTTTTTTTTTTGCTATTACAAGCAAAGCACTTTCTCTCCAGTGTACGAAACTTCAATTTAGGCCAAATCAAATTATGCCGTTTTGAGACATGAGACACACACCCCATGAGTGTCTGTCAGAGTGGAAATGTGTGTCTGTGTGTGCGAGCGCGCGTCGGAGTGCATGTCCTGCCCAGAGAAACTACCTCCCGCCTGCTCCACATTCCCCCTAAACATGCTGCCCCCACAACCTCTTTGATCAACAAATCCCTTAAACCTCTGGCTCCTAAGTTTCATATATTTTTGTCCACCCAAATATATCTTTAACTTTTGTTTACAGATGCCCCAGAGTGCCGTCCCCATTTCAAATACGCATAGGGCAGACACACACACACACACACACACTGACAGAACAAATACACATAGGGCAGACACACACACACACACACACACACACACACACAGAACAAATACACATAGGACACACACACACTGACAGACACACACACACACACACACACACTGACAGAACAAATACACATAGGACAGACACACACAGCCTCACCTCTCTCAGGTCCATGCTGCTGCCTCCTCTACTTGGACACACCCCACAGACACTCCTCCTGATTGGCTGCACTACCTAGCAGCAGCCTATCACGACAGAGGAAACTGCCCCGCACTGGGAGATGGGGGAAATGGCGCAGCACCCGTTTGAGCCTCTTGCGGAACCCCGAGGTGCCACGGAACCCCGGCCGTGAAACACTGAACTACATCAATGTTTTGTTTCCTGTTTTCACTCTGCTTGGGAGGAAATACAGAGGACGCAGGATAACATTGGTAGTATAGGTACCCGCTGAAAGGGTCTATCTTCAAAATAATGAATCCGCAAAGCAAAATCAGACCATTTTTATACAAATTAGTCCACTGGAAAAGACATGACAGATGGAGGGTTAGGAACAAACTTAGAAAAGTTGGATTAAGTCTCTTAAGGGGAAATGAGACTATAAAATTGTACTGGTTTAAATGCTTATTTGACTAATTCTTAGTACAAGGTTAATAAAAACGTAATGTGGATTTGTAGCTGTAAATGTGCGCAGGAAGCGCGGCTGCTTGGGGCTATGAAAGCATAGAATATTTGTTTTGCAATCAGAAAGATTGCTGGGGCAGATGGGTGACCGCAGTTTAAAAGCATACATGCTCCCAATGACTTTGTGAACACAACTACATTCCAAGCAGCTTCGTCTAGAAAGTTCCCTCTTCTTGCGCACTATCTCGCTGCAATAAACACACTTTAGTGAGAAGTCTCGACCTCCATAGAAAAGGGGGGGGGGGGTAAACTCCAGTCCTTAAGACCCCCCAACAGGTTGTGTGAACCCAATTACATTGTGCTCGCATTCTAGAAGAAAAAAATAAAATATATATATATATAGATATGATTTTTTTTTTTTTAAATGTATTCCGCACTGGGAATTTGAACACCTTAGGCCAGGAGTGGTTGACTCCCGTTCTCAAGGGCCACCAACAAGTGGCTCAAAGGCTCCGTTGAAGACTGAGTTTCTGAGCCACCTGTGCTGAAGCAGGGATAGCCTCAAAACTTGATCTGTTGGTTGCTCTTGAGGAATGGCGTTGGCTACCCTTACCCTACATGAAGACAGTCCTAAATACACAGGATGTGTATCTAACGAGAACTACAGTGATAAAAAAATGTTTTACTTCATACAGCGCTTTTCTCCCAATGGGACTCAAAGTGCTTCATAATTACAATATAGCACATGGTACACAGCCATGTACAACAGATATTTGGTGCCAGAGACCCTGGGAAATAAAGTGACGTGCCCAAGGTCACAAGGAGCTGACACTGACTTGGAAGCAGAGGAGTTTGGTTAAAGTCCTAGTGTCGTGGTTTTCAGAGCTGGTGGCTTTACGCTTTACTCACATTGCCACGGCTTCAGACCTGGCTAAAAATGACAGACTCCGGCTTTGGTGGGGTTTCAAGTGTATGGAGTTTTCCCAACAAGCACAAGACGGCAAAACCAGGACTGCTGGAGTCGTCTTTGTTAAACTGGGTGGAGGGGGAGGAGTAACCCTCAATTAAGCTGACTCCATGGGGGGGTGTCAATGAAGGCAAGCAACAGAGACAGAAGTACGGTGCTCTGTCCCCTGCAGTTCAGAAGAAAAATCACCAGCAAGTCTTGCTAAACCACATGGCCACCGGCTTTGGCAACCAATCACCGAGGCGAACGCTGTGCATTAAAAACACATTCCCTTCCTTGGCTCGAGGCAGTGGCAGAGATTTATATTTCCCAAATAGCTGGGACTTTCAATAGAGGGATTGCTACTTTTTTTTATTTTTTTTTTCCAAACTTTTTTATTGGGTAGGTTACATGAATACAAATGACAACATTTTTCATCCCAATACATAACGCCATTTTCAATTTTTGTAGGGGGAGAGGCAAGGCAGCTTGCCCATAAGGAGCACTTCCCAAGAGGGGGAAGCTTGGTATAGTACCAAAGTGGGGGAAAGGGAGAGGGGGAACCTGTATGGGGAGGGGGGGGGGAACAGGGGGGGGGGGGGGAATTCCTTCTTCTGGGCGTCCTGCGTCCCAGTTTTTGGGGGTGGTAGGTCTCCAGGGGGGGGGGGGGGTCCTGTTTTGACCCGAGTGGGACCCTCGTCCTATAGTGACAGCCACGGTTCCCACACTCTTTCGAATGAATTAGCTTTTTGCTTTAGGTAGGCCGTAAGCTTTTCCATAAGCATCATTCGTTTGAGTCTTTTTTTTATCATTCCTTAGTAGGGGGGCTACCTTCTTCCAGGAAGACGACTATTTCACATCTTGCCGTGTTGAGAATAAAGGAGATAAATTTCCTAGTTGGACGACCCAATTTCCTTCAGTTGGTCTGGCAGTAGGTAGTGAGGTCCAGCGGGAGCCTCAATGGGTAGCTCGAGTATGTGACCTCTTTTATTAAATTGGACCGTGTCAGTTTTATAATTTATGACATGTCCACACATATCTGGACCATGTTCCCCCTTTGACCACAGCCTCTCCAGCACAGATCCGATGCCAGGGAGATTGTTTAGTCTCGCTGGGGAGGTCCAGTGAAGAGTACCTTATAAATATTTTCCCTTTGTGGTGGTACGATGGAGTCTCTGTGGCCGATCCCAGATTTCTCCCAATCCTTCCTCCTCAATAGTTTATATCAGGTCAGCGGCACATGGAAGAATGTAATCATGCTGAGGAGGCTCCCTCCCTTGTTTCCATTTCCGAGTAATCTTGGAGATTAGTCCCATTTGTTAATCGGGCCTGCAATAATCAATCGAATCTAGTGGGGAAGGGGAAAAATTCCGGGTTTGAGATACCTTTTGGGAGAAGTGTCTAATTGGAGGTACTTAAACGCATCCAAATCGGGATCTTATTATTTTGCTTTTAGGTCCCGGTTAGCTAGAGACTTCCTAGGACACATTTATGTCCATCAATGTCTGTATCATTTTGACTTTAGTTGGGTAAACAATGTGGTGACGAACACCCGGGGGGGGAATACTATTTAGGGGGGGGATTATCAAATATTGGAGTAAGTGTGACCCCGTTAGAAGTGAGTTTATATTTGAAGTTTAGTTTTTTTAGCCAGGACTTCCCAAGGGTGTCTTGCCGTTTTTATTTAAATGTTCGCGGTTGCAGTGTCTTCTCTTTCCATACTCCCATAGGCATGCGGGCAGACGAAGGCATTTTAGAGTAGGAATGTTCATTTGGAGCCAGTGTTTTGGGCTGGGTCTGGTTCCATAGTACCGCTTGCTTAGGTGGGACGGTCCTTTTATAGTATTTTTGGATATCTGGACTCCCAGGCCACCCCTCTCCCCGTGGTGCAGTAGACTGAGCGGGCTACTCTGGTCTTTTGCCTTGCCAAATATAAAATGGAAAATTCTTGTTTGGGATGTTTTTTGAGCTCTGAGCCGGGGGGGGGGGAACCATGGACCGGTAGGGTTGAACAAAAAATATAGTAGTCTTGGGAGTCATATTCATTTGACGAGAATCATCCTTCCGATCCACGATATCTGGTAATCTTCCCATTTGCCTAAAATCCTTTTTGATTTGTCAAGAGAGCTGGGGGTTACATTGATATAGTGACGGGTAGTCTCGATACATTCACTCCCAGGTATCTTAAGTATGAGGGCCTACATTTATATGCAAAGTTTATTTTAATTTAATTTCAATTCTGGCTCTTGTTAGGCTGAGATTTAGGGCCTCTGATTTATAACTATTACTTTTGTATCCTGATATGCCCCCAAAAGTTCCTCAAGCTCCTTTTGGAGGTTGTAGGGAGGGAAGGTCCTGGGGCTTGGTTTCTAGCTTCGGATGATATCATAGGCGAACGGGATGGATTATTTTGTAATGTGTTTTTCCATGTTATATGCCCTGGAGGGAATTTTTATGTTACTTAAATTTTAGACGCCAAAGGTTCTATGGTGAGAGCAAAGAGGAGGGGGGACAAGGGCAAACCCTGTCTTGTACATTCGTATTTGGAATCTATCAGAATTTCCTCCTGGCAGTTTTACTATTGCTGACGGATTCTCGGTACAGCGCCTTTACTCCTTCTTAAGTTATGTGTTTAAAGCCCGAATTTCTCCAACGTTTGTAAGAAAAAGCCAATGATTCATCAAATGCCTTCTTGCATCAAATTAGTAAACATTGCCTTGGAGTGGTGAGGTGGCCGTGTTCAATATGTCAAAGTCTTTCTGGTTGTTGTCTGAGGCTTGACGCACCCTAGGACAAACACTACCTGGTGTCAGTTTTATTCGTCTTGGCAGAAATGGAGGTTCAGCCGATTCGCCAAGATTTTATGTAAGTTTCAGGTCGTTGTTTAGAAGTGAAGATGGGCCTGTAGCTTCCGCACTGTGTTGGGTCTCTCCCTTTTGTGGATAATGGCCGATTAGCTAGGGACATTGATGAGGGATAGGGTTCCCTTCCAGGAATGAATTGAAAAGTGGCTCAGCAAGTGTGGGGTCAAAGAATGGGAGAAAAACCTATGGTCATAGGTATTGGAGAAAGGCCGTCGGGGCCTGTTGCTTGGATATTTTAGAGACCTTTTACTGCGGATATCAGTCTTCTTTTAGTGATTTGGGATTGACGGTGGGAATTTTCTTTCCTCCGTACTTGGGGAGATCAAGTCAGCCAGGTAAGTATAAGATTTTACGGACTTTGCAGACTCTGAGGCCCCCTTTTGCGTCTTCAATTGTAAAGTTAGTATTCGAATTTAGTGCAATTCGTCCGCTATTTTCTTCTAATTGTTAGCAACTCCCCAGACCTGCTTCCTTATCGCCGTGATCTGGGATTCTCTTTTGTCAAACTCTTAGCTTAGAAAGCTAGCCAATCTATGGCTTGTTACCCTTTGTCGTAATATCTCTGATTAGTCCATTTGAGGGCTTTTTCCACACTTTCTAGTGAATGTTTTTGAATCATTTCAGATGGAGGTCAGTGCTTTATATATTTTTTTGAGGGAGTTAATTTATGTTGTTGTTCCAAATGGTTATTTTTCTCGGGTAGATCTTTTTGTTTTGCCTGAGTTTTTTTCTTATGGGAAGGCAAATCGGAGATAAAAATCACCTAGATTGTGTTTTATGAGCTTCCCATGTATAGCAGGTGATGATGAAACCGTGCCAAGTTTGTTATGTGAAGTACCCTTAAGGGGCTTTTTGATCTTCCTCTCTACCTATGGACAATTTAATAGTCTGTTGTCATTCAACTTCCCAATTGTAGGAAAATGTTTTACAAAGGGGAACGATAGAGTTTAAGGGGACTGGCGCATGGTCTGGACAGGTGTTGGGCTATGTCAGATGCCGCGGACGGCCTCTAAAAGTTCATGCGATCCAGGAAGGAATCAATGCGAGAATAGTTGGTGAGTGCGAGAAGAACGTAATAAATCTCTTTGGCCCTGAGGCGCGGTTCTCCATATATCCATTAAGGAAATTCTTAGTATCCTCTGAATTTTTCCACCTTAACTTAAGGGATTGGGGTGGGTGTGGTCGGCTGGGATGAGTGATTATCTTTAAGGTGGTTTTAGGAACCATGTTCAGGTCTCCTCCCACTATCACTGATGACAGGTATTTGGGTCCAGATCCTCTAAACACTTTTTCCGATATATGTATGGTTTTCATTCGGGGCATTCTAGGGTGACTAGACGATTTCCGTGCCCGAGAGATGTACCATACACCACTAAAAATCTACCCTCTGGATCGATGACTGTTTTGATAAAGGGAATGGGGTTCCTTGGCGGATAGAATTTGCTATCCCATTTTTTTTGACTGCAATGAGGAAATATAAAACCCCAAGGGGAATGCATTTTGAAATGTTTGGGCGGGGGGATCTTGGGAGTAAAGTGCGTCTCCTGGAGGGAAAATTATTATCTCCGCCAGACTTATTCATTCTTGAAGGCTAATGTCTTTTTTTTCTGTGGTTTGTAGGCCTCTTACCATTAGGGAGACCAATTTGATTGCGGATTTGCTTAGCCATAGGGGAATTTTATCAGAGATAGTCCGGGCACTACCTGGGGGCCTCGCTTTTCCCAAAACGAGGGTCTGCTGAGTACTACTTTAGGATTGTTGGGGGCCGTGTTTACCGACCTGGGTCGTCCCCCCAGGGGCAAGGGGAGAGGACGGTGAGGACGGGGAGGGACCGGGACTGGGATGGAGAGGGGAGGGTGGGTCCTGCTGGGGACAGCATCAGCCAGGGGGTTTTGGGAAAGGATAGAACAAAGAAAACAGCTTCTGAGTGGGCCCTACGTAGTTAAAATATAAACGGTAGTTATACTAGAAGGTGTTGGGATTAAAGGCCATGTGGAGGTGAGTTCCGGGTATGTCGCCCTCTCAGGCGGCAGGATGGTAGCCGGGTCGAGTATGGAGGCTTAATATGTACCCTACATATTTTGTCAGTTACACAATTGGAGTGCTAGTTAGGGTTTTGTGTTTGGGGCATCGAGTTGGGGGTTCAAGATCTCGTAGGGTTGGCGTGGGGGGAGGGAGGGAGGGTGTGGAGGGGGGGGGGGGTTTAGGTAAAGGACAGGGGGGGTGCCTATTGTTTAGGTTGCGGTTGGGGTGATAACATAAACATTTTGGTATCAGAGCTTCGACCCGTGGGGGGGTGGGTTATACAATCCGGGGACAGAAATAACAGTGCTGGAAACTTGTGTTACAACCTAGAAAATTAGTGCTTTTTCCTCTGGTTTATCGCCAAACGAGGGATGCAGTTAGTACAATTGCGGGTATTTAATTAAACCATAAACTGTGCTTTGACCATATAACTTATAACTTAGGGGGGGGGGAGGGACCTGGTGGGGGGGGAGGGAGGGGGGGGGGTGGAGGAGGGTGAGGGATAGTGACGGGGGAGGGGGGGGGGTGAGGGGGGGGGAAGGGAAGGGGGGAATGGGGGGGAGGGGAGGGGGTGCTTTTTGGTGGGTCGGGGGGGGAGCCATCATCTAGATTCTTTAACAGTCGATCAGCGGAAGGGGAAAAATGTTCAGACAGTAGATAGACAGTGGTGCTCAGAGCTTGGCAACCTTCCCTTTTGATATAACCAGTATCGTACATCATTTACTATTTCAATTTTTACCTTAAATGGAAACCACATTGCGATTCTTTTGTTTCCAGTCAGGGAGGGAGGGAGGGGCGAGAGGGAGGTGAGAGGGGGGGGAGGGAGAGGGGGGACTCTGGGGGGGAGGGGGGGGGAGGGAGGATGGGGGGAGGAGGGAGAGGAGGGAGGGGGGGAGACGGGGGGGGAGGGGGAGGGGAGGGGGAGGGTGGAGGGGGAAGGGCGGCGGGATGGGGGTAGGGGGGGTGAGCGGGAGGGGGGTGGGGGGAAGGGGGGCAGAGGGCGGAGCAGAGGGGGGGCGAAGGATAGGGGAGGAGAGGGAGGGAGGGTGGGGAGAGGGGGTGAGGGAGGGGGAGGGAGAGGGGGGCAGCGGAGAGGGGGGAGGAGGGGGAGCGGAGAGGGAGGGGGGACGAGGGGCGGAGGGGGCGGATAATTGGGGGTGGGGTAATGGGTGGGGTTAATTGGGTATGGACAGGGGGTGCGTTGGCTATTTGTTTAGGTTAGGGTTGGGGGTGAGCACATAAACATTTTTGGTATCAGCGTTTCAACCGTGGGGGGTTGTTATACAATTTAGGGGGACAGAAAATAAACAGTGCTGGATAACTTGTGTTACAACTAGAAATTAGTCTTGTTTCCTCTGGTTTATAAGCACCAACGAGGCTTGCAGTAGTACAAATTGCGTCCCCTTCTCCTTTCCCCCCCTCCTACCCCCCGAGACCCAGCCCACCTATTTCAGCCATCTTTGGGCCAACCTCACACATCACTACCGCACTATCCCTATCGCTCCACTCTGTCTTCCACCGCCACACACCTCATTTTCCCTTACTATTCATCCTTTCAAAGCTTTGCCAAGACTTCTCCCCCCTTACATCTCTCCCGAAACTTCCCCTCCTCCACCACCTTTACCACATGTATGCATAACCATTAAACTGTGTTGAACCATTATAACTTATAAAAATTTAGGGGGGGGCGAGAAGAGAATTGGGGGGAGGGGGGGGGCGAGGGGGGGCGGGTGGAGGGAAAGGGTAGGAAGTGACGGGGGGAGGGGGGGAATGGGGGAGGGGAGGGGGTGCTTCTTTGTGTGGTGTCGGGGGGAGGCAATCATCTAGCATTTCTTATAACGTTTTGTCTATCAGCGGAAGGGGAATAAACTGTTCAGACAGTAGATTAGCAGTGGTGCTCAGAGCTTAGCACTTCCCTTTGATATAACGTCTAGTACATAATTTATCAATTTTTTACCTTACATGGAAACACATTGCGATTCTCTTTGTTTCCCAGTCAGGGAGGATGGGGGGGGAGGGGTAGGGAGAGGGGGGGCGGGGGAGGGAAGAGGGGGAGGGAGGACGGGGGAGGAGGCAGAGGGGGAGGAGGTGGGGGAGCAGGGGTGGGGGCGGGGGAGATGGGGGGGAGGGGGAGGGGCGGGGGGAGGGAGGGGAGGGGTGCGGAAGCGGGAGGGGGGAAAGGGGGGTCGCGGGAGGGAGGGCGGGGAGAGGGGGGAGGGAGAGACGGTGGGAGGGAGGGGGAGGGAGAGGGGGGAGGGAGGGGGAGGGAGAGGGAGGGAGAGGGAGGGAGAGGGGAGGGGGTAGAGGGGGAGGGATGGGGGAGAGGGGGGAGGGGGGGAAGGGGGAGAGGGGGGCGGGGGGGAAGGGAGGGGGGGAGGAGAGGGGGGGGGAGAGGGGGGGGAGCGGTGGGCAGTGGGAGAGGGGGGGAGTGGGGGGGGGGGAGGGGGGGGAGAGGGGGGGAGGGGGGAGGGCAGAGCTATGTTCACATATGTTAGTTATATGCTTTTAAAAAACGGATATTTGTCAGGGGTAAAACATTTTGCATAACATTAGCTTTTAAATGTGAACAACTGGCCACCATACCATGTGGGGCCTTGTCTAAAAACACAGACACAGTTAACTTTTGCTTTCACCTACATAAAATCCCACATTGAGATTCTTTTGTTTCCCAATCAGGGAGCCTCAGCATTTTCCAATAAAAATTCTGCAGGACAGGGGGAAAAGGGGGGGGGGGGAAAGGGGGGGGGAAGGGGGGGGGCAGCTCAGCTTCCTTTTAACACCTTAATAACTTCCCCCCCTCCATGGCCAGGGGGGAGGAATAAGGGCCGGTGTGGGGGGGAGAGAGGGGATGGATAGGGGGAGGAGGAAAAGGGGAGGAGGGATGGATAGGGGGAGAGAGGGATGGATAGGGGTAGGAGGATGAAATGGGAGGAGGGCTATAACGAGTGTGTTGGCGTGAATTGAATTTGTACACTTTGTATTGGGAGGTTACTGCTTGCGTGCCTTTATGACGGGGGGGGTAGGGGGGGGGGGGGGGGGGGATGGGCGGTGTATGTACAACAGTTGGAGTGGGGGTGGAGGTGGGTGGGGGGAGGAGGGGGAGGGGGGGGGAGGGGACGGGGGGGTAGCCGGTGGGGAGGGGACGCGGGGGGGGGGGGGGAGGGGACCGGGGGGCCGAAGGGATCCGTCCGTACCGTTTTCCAGGGACTCAACGACCAGCAGAGAAGTCCCCCCCCCCCCCCCAAAAACCCCCACAAAACCTCCGCCGCCTCGGGCTCATCACTGATGGGAGAGTGGAATTGTTGCCCTGCCACTTGGGGTCTCCGACATCTGTTGTCTCTGCTCCAGGTGGGGCTGCTGCTTCAGGTCGGGGGCTGTGGTATGTAGGACCTCCCCCGTCGAGCCGGGCGACCGTTTAGGGGCTTCCCCGGCCAGTCGGCCACAGATTTGGGACCGCATTAACGAGGTTGACGGGGGTCCAGTTTCCAGTGGGCGCTCAGGAGCTTTCAGCCAAAGATCCCATCCGCTTTGTACCAGTCTACTCGGCTTATTCAGGGCAACCGGGCCCTCCCGGTTGCCGTCGCTTCACGTCGGCCTGCGGGATCAGTGGGGAGATCAGGTACTCTCGCGATTTGTCCCTTCTCTCGCGCGGGGAGCCAGGCGCTGGGAACCTGGTTGGTTCAGTCAGAAGGCAGGCGTATTCAGGGGCGTGGGATCGCAGGGAGCTGCCGGGGTACTTTTTTTTCAAGGTCTGGGGTTCGGGGCACAGTGGTTCAGGGTCTCAGGACAATCCGGATCAATCAGGTAAGTTGAAGTTTATTTATTCGCCACGTTATTTATTTTTGGCACATTTTGCGGGAGGGCCCGCGATCCTTTCAGAGGCTCTTGCTGGCCACTCTGTCTTCTTTGCGACCCTGGCTGGGGGACTTCCAGCCACGATGGAGGGGGGGGTTCAGACCCAAGCCTGGGCAAACGGCAACATGTACTCGGGTGCGTATAGTGAAAAACCTTCCTCCTTTATTTACTGTTAACTTAAAGGGGAACCCCCATCGGTATTTCACTTCTTTTTCCCTCAGGAATGAGGTCAGAGGCTTCAGCTCTTGGCGCCGGATTACTGTTTGCCTTGAGAGGTCACTATACAGTTGTATGCTTTCCTCTTGGAAGGTTAGGGATTCCATTTCTCGGCTGGCAGCAAGGATCCTTTCTTTTGAGGAGTAGCTGTGCAGCCTTACAATAATGTCCCTTCTTCTCTTGGGGTCGTCTGATTTAGGACCCAGGGCTCGGTGGGCCCTGTCAATCTCCAGGTCTTTCTCTGGGATGTCTCCACAGATCAGTGCAAATAGTTCCATTATATATGCTTTAACTTGAGAGGGGGCAATTGTCTCAGGGACATTTCTGACGCGTATATTCTGGCGTCTGTCCCTGTTTTCTTGCTCCTCCTGATTTTCTTTTAAAGCTGCTATTTCCTCCCCTAGGCGTGTTATTTCCTCTTCTGCAGCTGCTTGTTTTGTCCAGGTGTCCTCCACCTTTGCCTCAGTGTCCGTTGTTCTCTTTGTCAGGGTAGAGATTTCCTCCCTGATGCCCCTCACTGCCTCCTTTAGATCAATTTGTAGGGACTGGTGTAGTTTAGTGTGCATTTCGGCAAACAGTTCCTCCATATATTCCCTGGTTACTGGCATCCCTGATGCTGGGGTCTCTTCAGTGTGTTTCCGAGCACTCGTTGCAGCAGATGGGCCTCGTGGCCCGCCGCCATCTTGTTTTTCTGCCGGCTCTTCCATTCTCCTCTGCTGTGGTGAGAAGTACTTTGAAACCCCTTGATTTGTGGATTTCTTTCCTTTCCCAGACATTCTTGATACCTTCCCCCTTGTTTTGATCAAAAAAAACGGGGTGAAAATCGGGTGGTGTGTATTGCTTTAATACAGGTTATGCAGCGGGTCCACGGAGCTCAGTGCCTACCCGACCATTCCTGGTGACGTCACCGGAAGCCCCAGAGGGATTGCTACTTTAAAGTGAAACAAAGCAGAGTCAGTGATTACAAGATGGAAAGAGCTTTTATTAGCAAAGGTTTAACAGGACATAATCTATTCATGTCGATCAAAGGGTTAAAGAATTCAGGAGAAGAGAGGCGGCTTTAGATAGGTTACCCTACACACGCGTACTTTGGCACGTGTCTGCCTGAATATTGGTTCAAATCCAATTAAAGGATTTGATATTGTGACGGTGAAGAGGTAGCCTGGCTCACTAATAAAAGTTAAGCCCGTTTGGTTACCTCTGATCCATGTTTTGGGGTTCAGGAGGGTCAGCTCTTGGACCCAACTGTTGTAAAAGCATTACCTGTAATTATGACAATATAGAATGTTTGTGTTTTTACCGTTCCAGGGATGCCAGCAATCAGGGACTGCTGTGGTATGAGTTTCAGGGGGGAGGGGGGGGGGGGGGGGAGGAGAGGTTTGCGCAGAGAAACTGTTGTCAGATTGTGGCCATCTAGTCAGGGTCCAGAGTTGCTGGTTCCCCTAAAAAAGAACCCAGGTATCAGGTCGGATACCTGGATCCATGTAGACACATTGTCTTGGTAATATCTCCTCTTGAAAACACTTACGCGACTCACCACTAGGGGTCCCTGCTTCAGCACAGCCCAGAAAGGTAAATGGGGCATAGTGATGTGAGGTGTCCCTGAAATAGTCAAGGGGCCCCTAGGTTAATGGGGATACCCAGTAAATGCCCAGGTCACCCAGAACCGGTATCGGTGTTCTGGGGGTACTCCAATCATCTACAAGGTTGTGATGGGACTTTTAAAAGTCCAGCCCTAAGCTTATTGTATAGAGTGGGGGGAATATGGATAGTAAGAAATAATGGCCAGCTTCTTATTGTATGTCCCATAACCAAAAGACTTAGGATATTTTTAAAGTGTATATTTTATGGAACAGTGTGGTTTAAAACATATCTGTTTGTGCACAGAAATGAGCTGGGACTTTCAGAACCAATGCTCTGACAGGCCACTGGGCTACCAAGTGGTGCCAGAAGGTCTGGCACGACATCTGGAGATGAAAGCTCAAGAGGATGACCAAGGTGTCAAGACCATTTGGACAGGAGGGAAGGATTCAAGTATCCACATCCTGAGATCAATTGATGCTCTTTGCATTTCCATTGAACTCACCAGACTGGCAGGAGCCTGGCACCACGGGTGGCATTGAGGGAATCAGGGCCAGAGATGCCAAATTGCCAATGCCCCTTGGTTCATTCAGATTTCCAGGTAACTGTTGGATCTACCAGCTTGTCTCTGATTGGTGGCGAAGAAATTTCTCACGCTTTGGATTGGGCTATAGTATTTTTTGAATGAAAGTCAGAGGTATTATAACCCCTTGCGCCCATTAGATAGTGTGTTCTCCAGTGTTCCCCAAGGTATCTCATAGTTCCCCAATCCTCTCAGATTCTAAGTTTCCAGTTGCATGTCTCCAGCAAGAAAAGGGCTGCTTCAGCGAATGCTGTCTGGAATATTTTCTGTCCTGTTTTTGCAACTGTTATCAGGGATAGGATTCCCTGCATCTAGGACAGTCTAGGTTGTCACCCCAATTCCTAAGTAAGTGTGTCTTTTTGCTGTAGTTTGTGTAACATTGTGTGTTTGCCTTTTCCTGTGAATAAATGTACAATTTATTTCATTGACTTGTTTTGCTCAATGCATGATCCTGGTAAAAAGGTGTAAATGGCCTGGTCTCCCGTGACACATATATCAAACGCATCTCAGGAAATCCTCATCTTAAGGTCATGCCTGATGAAGTAGCCGAGCCATATATAGTAACAGATCACCATGGCTATCCCCCTTCTTGCTATTCTGTATCCAGCGAGTAGCATAAACTCTGCTTTCCTTCAGTTCTTCCGCCAAGTTCAACATCCTACGTGCCAAACCCTACTGCTACAGCCCTTCCAATATCAGAAATACTTTGTGTCAAATATCAGCTGCAGAAATATGCCGGGCTTACACAAACACAAAACGCTACAGAGACTAAAGGGCTAGCCTATTATAGCTAAGCGAGGAGTAGTGCTTGTGGTATGTGGTTCAACAAGGTTCAACCTCCCAGTCAAGTCCCTCTTACCTCTGTGCCTCAGGTGACAAAAGATGAGTGGGTAAACATTATGAGGCAGGGACTTATCCTTGGACAAACTGTATATACATGGAAGAGTGACGGAAAAAAGAAATTAGATATAAATATAGTACGTAGGACATGGAGAACTTCATCTGTAACCTATTTTTCAGATCCTTAGTTACAACTGTGGTTTAGAACATTAGATTTAATAATGAGGTGCTATGAAATAAAGTATTGCGGGGGTTTAAGTGCATATACGAGTGCCGGTTAATATTTAGGTCTGGATTTATTAAATAGCGTCACACAATAAGGCACTTTATTAAGGCCTTTTAAATGAAAATCGGCTGTAGGGTGCTTAGCACTGCTCAGTCATTATGGCCCTAATGAGTAAAGGACAGCTAAAAATGCTGTTGCAGAAGGCAGAGGGATGCGGGAATGGGACCAATTGGTGGCACAGAAGTCAATACTGCATTTATATGGTAAAATATTCCAATAATATTGTGGTGAATCAGACGCAGAGATGAGCGCGTCGGAATTTTTGGAATCAGACTTCCCAGCACATCTGGCAATCAGAGTCAGATTTGGCGCAATGCTATTGTCTAAATGTTGTTAAAATTGTCGATGTTCAGGGATGTCAGATTCCAAAAATCCCAACTCATCTCGAATTGGAAGTACTAATTACGGACATGTGAAGTGTGTTACGTGGGTTACCGTGGCCTCGAACATTTCAGGCTTACTCGTGCTAAAACCGCTAGCCAACTGATGGTTTTAGTGAAACAGCCTTGCAGGGGAGTTGGTGAAGGCAAATAGACTAGCAAGGTCTATGTTTATACTGTGTTCTTATCTCTTGCATTACAGACGTTAGGAGACCGCAAGGATAATTAACACTTCTGAGCACAATTACATGTCTCAGACAGATCCACAAACTTGAACCACAATCATAACCCCATACAGTTCTCCACTGCAAAGAGGGAGGTTAAGAGAGAAAGGATCCAGCTAGAAATTTGTTCTACCATACCTTATCTTCTAATGTTGTCCACACATCTATATAACTGAAGTACATCACCTGATAAAATATGGCTGTAGTGTAACGTTTCAGACCATACAGCCGACTTCTGCCAAACATATATTTAAGCCAAGAGAATCCTAAGTGCACAAAAGCAGGAGTCACCTTTGAAAATGCCAAAAGCAAGTGCAAAAGGAAAAATACAGTATTATTACTTTCAGCTAGGGAGGTGAAAAATCAAAGATTTCTCAATGGGCATCATTGATCCCGGACCTGATGTGTGTAAAATGAGCTGCAAAGAACCTCCCCGCCGTGAGCAAAGTGTGGCGTGTGGTGAACAAGCAGCATGGACATTCTCATGCGTTTGAGACAGACCGGTATGGAAAATAATGGAACAAGGAAGGGATAGTTGGGGCTCTGCATCCGATCTTCCCACCACATTCAGGCTACTGGTCTGCTTAAAAACCTGCAGAATAATAGAACACAGAGTAGCAAAAAAACTCAGCGAAGTAGATTGATATAAATCCATTGTTGGGCGCAACTCCCCCACCCCCACCAAAATGAAGGACAGAATGAGATCTGGCTTGGTCCATAAAGGGTCCTGGCAGTAGCTCCAAAAGCAATGGAGATGGAGTAGATATGTGGTTGTCTTCTGTGTAGATGAAGACGTCAATTGAAGACCCCAAAAAGAGATCAACGTCTAGTGCAAACCCGTTTTGTGTACTATTCTTGGAATACCTTTGATAATTATTGGCATTCAGATCTATTTTGTTAACCTTTTTCCTTATTTTTTTTTTGGGGGGGACCGACCCCATAAAATGTTAGACCATGAAAAAGGGGTGACTAATGGAGAGATGCAGGTAAGGACGAGAGGAGGACATGCACCAGCCTATTTAATAAAGTGAGACGTGGGGTAACATACAATGATGCAATAGCAGAGCCCTGCCCTTCATACCGCTATACTGAACGAGGGGAGGGTAGAGAGACAGTACTGTAGCCTCGTGTCTGTAACTCAGGGGTGGGCAACTGCCGTCCTCAAGGATCACCAACGGGTCATGTTTTCAGGATATCCCTGTTTCAGCACCGGTGGCTCAATCAGTGGCTCAAAGACTGAGCCACCTGTGCTGAAGCAGGGATATCCTGAAAACATGACGCGCTGGTGACCCTCGAGGATGGGGGTGGTCCACCCGTGCTGCAACTTAAAACGCTACTAAAATGCAAAAATGCTGTCCTCTCTCTTTTGTCGACCTTCATTCTTCTGTATGCAGATTTCTGCTCTCAAATGAACCGCTAGCTGGATGTGATGGGTTATAGGGAAGAAAATGAACAAGAAAGGTCACAAAGAATTTGTTGATGACCCAGTGTTAGGAGAAGGTGGCACAGGAGCGGCCTACTATTCAGGGAAGGATTTAATGAATCATGAGTGATGGGTGTGTGCTCACAACATAATATAAATAAACAAACCCCGCAAAAACAGAAAAGTAAATGAAGTGGTGATTTAACCTGTGAGTCACCACGGTGGACGGGTCGCAGTAGTGATTGACAGGTCAGTCAGCGCTGCAACTCAGGCGCCAGGGGGGACATTTCACCATACTACCCAGTGCCTCCAACAGCAAAATGGGATATAGGTGGACTTGTGACTGAAGATGCAAATAAAAACATACTATTATAGTATAGTTCCCTAGACTGTAGAATCTGATGAGGAGATGGAAGCTTTCCATCATAGACCAGTGTTGCTCAACCAGGGTAACGGGAAACGCTGGTGTACCGCCACCCTCTGCCAAGGGTGCCACAGCCCATGGGGAAAAAACTCAACTGCCTGCTAAGCGGGCACTTCTCAAGCTGCCTGCAATACGCCTCTCCTCCCTCAGCCCGACACAGAGGAGAGGAGCCACTCCCACTAAGCAGCTGACATGTGTGACGTGTGTGGGAAGAAAGATGGAGTGGGGTCTTTGTGTGGGAAGAAAGATGGAGTGGGGTCTTTGTGTGGGAAAAAAGATGGAGTGGGGTCTTTGTGTGGGAAGGTGTGGGGTGGCGAGTTGTGTAGTGTAAGTAAGAGAAGGGGGGTGAATGAGGTGTTTATGATTAAGAGGGTGAGTGCGCCGTGTGAGAATGGGAGATAAATGTGGAGCGTGTGTTTATTAAAAGGGCGAGTGTGATGTGTGAGGGTGAATGTGGAGTGTGTAAAAGAGGGTGGGAGAGGGTGTGTTTGTGAATAGGAGGAAGGGGTGAGTAAGGTCTGAAGAGCAGGGGTGCCAAAGCTCAAAAAAAAGGGTGAGAACCACTTCTGTATGCAGCCGGGACTCGAAGTTCTTCTTGCCTTGTTTCATGGAATAAAGCCAGCGTCTGAGTGAGGCCTTTCTTAAGGTTGTTTTAAAGGTGACAGACAGAATGAGGAGTGGGAGGGAAATAAGACTATTGAGGCTTAACATTCTGGTGCACCAGTGGAGATGTAAAGATTGACTCATGTTACCATGACAGCACACATCTGTCAGATAAGTTCTAGACAAGATACTACGGCTCTAATCTAGTGCTAACATTAACTACAAACACCAGGTGTGAGGGTACCACTGTAACAGTATGGAGCATGAGGAAGTGGAAACGCTATGTAATGTGGTACCAGCCCATCCCTACAGTGCCCGAGGGAATTCAAACAAAAGTTAAAACTTGTGTGCGCCCATATTCCCAACACCGGATGAAACTTCTCCTTCGAGAACAAGATTCCTAAATGTCTCAATATTTACAACTGTTGACATGGATGTCCCTCTGTGCCATTTAACTCTTAATAAGTATACGCCAAACTCACACTGATGATACAATCAAGGTTGAAACATGTGTGTGAGTGGTTTGACTTGCTGTGCTAGTCCCATGCTGTGCTTAAAAGCTGTATGAATGGCGATGCATTTGCTTAAATGGGCTCCATGTGAATGGATATTCCAGGCAAAAGGTCACACATTGTGTGCTCATTTGCATGTCTTTCCCAGAATCCCTTGCTGCAGTGGGAGCACTGTATGCTAGGTGATAATGGTTGAAAGACAGGGGTGCAGATTTGTCTAAGACATGTGAATGTGCTCATAAGTGATATTCTTTATTGGCTATATGCTAACGGTGGAGTTTTTTTGTTGCCTTTTTCACCCACCATAACTTAAAATGTGATAGATGTGTATGTGATAGATGTGTATGTGATGGAGGTGTGTATGTGATGGAGGTGTGTATGTGATGGAGGTGTGTATGTGATGGAGGTGTGTATGTGATGGAGGTGTATGTGATGGAGGTATATGTGATGGAGGTGTGTGTGTGTGTGTGTGTGTCCTTTGAGTAATGCACTAATATGTATACACTGATAATTAAGGTACTGCAGTTTGCGTGCCACTGTCTTTTCTCCAGCGCACCATGCATGCTGCTCTGACTTTATGGGGGTGCACAGGACCAATAGCAATATCATCCCTGCCTCAAACCCCTTCTCTATTACCAGGTTTTTTTTTTTTTGAAGTGTTCAATAAAAAGATACTACAGAACATTAATGTTTTACAATAAAAGTGTATGTACTAAAAGGTAGATTTGGGGACTTTTGTTTCTCTGGAAATTAATTGTGAATTTTTTTAAGGGTCTCTGAACAGGGGAGTATTTATTAATGAAGTGTTTTGCTTACCCCGAGCCCTCCTTGTCCTTATGAGAGCCAATAGATATATGGAGAAAAGAGGTGTGTGAAGCAGGGTGTGATGTCATGGCCACGCCTACCCATGCACGTCATAGCCACGCCCATCTGTCGCTCACAGCACTGAACTCTATACACACAAAAAGTTTGCTTCACGTGCACGAACACGTGCGTCAACTATAAAACAAGCCTTAATCAGAGATTCTCAGCACCAGTGCTCAAGAAACCCCAAACAGGTCCGGTTTTAAGGATATCCTTGTTTAAACACAGGAGGCTCAGTCTGCTTCAACCACCGAATTAGCAATCTGGCAGATGTAGGGATATTCTGACAACCTGACCTGTTGGAGGGGAGTCGTGCAGACTGGAGTTAAGAGCCCCTGGCCTAAGCAGCTTTAATTGCCATTTCATTTTGTTCATCCTGTGTAGGTATATGTAGTAAGAAGCTGGAAGTGTATTACACACTCCTTCCTTTACTCCTTCAAATGCTGCAGGACAGTTTAACACAAAGCAGTAACGCAGTGTGTGTGATAAGGAAGCCGTCTGCTTTCCATTTTCGTAGCCAACCCTTCACTTCTGCAATTGTTTACCAGACTACCTCCAAGTCTCGGAAACCAGTTCAAGCTCTCCACACATTGTCTCCCTGTCGAGGTCAGCTGTAATGGGCTCTGCTTTCTACAAAAGCCGTGTCTCATTAGAAAACAGCGGCAGTTGGAGGATTTGTGCTGCATTAACATAAAATATTTATTTCTCTGTTTATAGTGCTGCGATCCCGTTCCAAGCCAGCTGCATCCAAAACGTGTGCGGCTATTTCCACCATCACAATGCGTGTGGTGGCGCAGGGAGATCTTCATTCACTGAACCCTTCGCCGCATAAAAAGGGTTGATAAAATGGCTAGTCTTCTGTAAGTTTAATGGTACGCAAAGTAAGTTATGCCGAGAAAAAAGGGGACAAAAACCCTCCACTGTACAGCAAATAATAATTAAAAAAAAAACACCTGTGAGCACATCCACATCTCAGATAAGTCCACAAAACTACCTTCCACCATAACCACACGGAATACAGTGCTTCTACTGCAGCTAGGGATTCTGGGTAATGACATGCAAATGAGCACACAGCTTCCTATCCATTAACATGGACCCCTATAATCTTATGCCTGCCGCATTACACAGCTTTTACAGCACAACCTGGGTTAAAGATGTACTTGGTTCAGTAACCAAGTGTCAACTGTGCCCATTAACATTCATTAACCATATTAATGCTAATAGGTCTGTTTGGTATCAAAGCAGCACTCTCCACCCCCCTCCCCCCCAAAAGAAGTTTAACTCTCACAATGTTAGTATCTTGCCCCCATGAGCATGTCCTGCACTTTAGTTTAGTGTTAAAAGTCATTATTCAATTAATCTCTAGCGTCTGAAGTAACTATTATACTGCACTGGGCTCTGGGATGAGCTCAATTTTAACCACCCAGGCTGTATTACAAACACTTTTGCACCAGAATGGAGCATTTTTGGTTTAAAAAAACAAATACAAGCAGACCTTAATATGCAAAAAATGGGGCAATCAGCATAAACTGCTGCTTTAAGTGTCAAAATATAAAACACAGTTTGGATCACACATTTCCAGCCGGGTGAAATCCAAAGATGATAACAACTAGGTGCAAAAGCTAGAGACAGTCTCAGTGGGCAGCGAGGAAGCGTGAAACACCGAGCACAGCAGAGGGCCTGGAGACAGAGGATACATTGAGCCGGCTGACAACCTGTTATACAGACACCCCGCTGACAGCCTGAGATACTCCCACCGCTTCCTTCAATCCCTCTCCCCAGACAGTGCAGGGAAAAGCCTCTCACCCTCGGCTGATGGCTCGTTTATAGAACACGGATATGGATGCCTCCTGCGGAGGATCTATCCCCGGCTTTGTAGCAGCGCTCTGACACCGGCAGAGAAAAAGGAATGTCCATGAGATGACATGAAAGGAGCAGCCGGCTGGGGAGCAGAAACTTCACGCCTGGAGAAAATTAAAATCCTTCTTATGTGGAAATCCTTGGGTTTCTGAAATCAAATCCATTTAGTAGTGCGCGGGCTTATCGTGTTTATTGCTACACCATATTTATACTTCTATTCCTGGGATGTATTCTTTAGAGATTTCCACCTCCCACTATCCCAGTGTTTGTTTTTTTAATGTGTATTTTTTTTTTAACCTTTATTTGGTTAAGGAACCCTATAATTATATTATGAAATTCTGAGGAACCCCAACCCTCTCTAATAGCGCGTCTGAGATCAGATGCATTGTAAGGAACCCCGACCCTCTCTAATAGCGCGTCTGAGATCAAATACATTGTAAAGAACCCCAACCCTCTCTAACAGTGTGTCTGAGATCAAATACATTGTAAAGAACCCCAACCCTCTCTAATAGCGCGTCAGAGATCAGATGCACTGTAAGGAACCCCAACCCTCTCTAAGGCCTCGGCCATGTTCCTTGCTTGCTGAAGCGCGCTGACGTGCGCTCCCGCTCAGCACTGAGCCCCTACAGCCGCAATTAGAGTGGCTTTAGTAGGGGCTCACGTGCTCACGTGCGGAAGCGCAGGTCTTAAAATTCCCCCGCTTGCCGGCGTGACAGGCCGGTCACGTGAGCGGTTCGCCCAATGAGGGCGAACCAGCTCCGTGACGTCACTGGCCCGCCCCCGGCCAGTGACGCGCCCGCCCCCTGACGGCCCACTGACAGCGCGTGCGGTAAGCAACCGCAAGGCCAGGGAAAGCGGGTCCTCAGCATGCCAGCAGGGAGCATGGCCGAGGCCTAAGAGCGTGTCTGAGATCAGATGCATTGTAAATTCTTCTGGTTTTGGTACAATTTCCAAATGACTTGAAAATTATTGGGATGCCCGCAGAACTCCTAGAATCCCGTGTTTAAAAACACTAACCCCTCGTTTTCTGGCAGGAGGGGTATGCGACGCACTCCAACGCAATATCGTCAAACAGCACTCTTTTTAGGAAGCCTCAGGCATCTTCTCCAGCTCTGAATGTACCCTATTCTAAAGCAAAACTTCCAAGGCCTACAATATTGCTACTTCAACAACGATGTGAATCTCGCAAATGCAGAAAATCAATTAGCAGACCAGCCACATTAAAATGTCACAGCACTTAAAAATGCGCAGTTCAACTACGCTCAATAAAAAATGCCCTTTCGTTCTTTTTTTTAAATTTTTTTTAAATCCTAGTCACACACTTTGTGTAATTATCCAACAGCTTTGCATTTAAGGAGAATTATGGCTGTCAAATAATTTTATTGTGGGGTCTCAAAGATGCTGCTATTGGAATGTTACATAGGAGATGAGGTTGGAAAAAGACATGTCTATCAAATTTAACCTATGCTAAACTTAGATGACAGACACTTATCCTATATTTGTATTTACAGTATTTTGACCCAGAGGAAGGCAAACAAAAAAAAAAAACCTAGTGAAACATCATCCAACGCTGTCTCATAAGGGAAAAAAATAATTCCTTCCTGGCTCCAAATAATGGCAATCAGATTTCTCCTGGGATCAACATCTTTGATTTTCTAATTACTGCTTTACCACTCGGCAATGATACAATCACTGTAGCACTTTCTTTATTTAGGTAGACATCCCAGATCTATAAAACTCACAGATAAAGAGGGCCTTGCAGATAGAGAGGTTTCAAAAGCTCAGTACATTCCTCTTGCAACAGTACTGAATTGCCACATTTACATTAATAAAATCAAAAACCAGGTCACATAGGATTCTGGCAGAATATATATCAAAATATTCGAAATGAGACGCCCTTCAAATCCCAGGTCTCAGTTGAGAAGATAGGATGTGTGAAAATAAAACATTAATGCAGCAATACGACTGTCCAACTTTTTAAATTTCTTTTATTTGTATACGTAAAGCATGTGACTAAGTATAATTCTACGTTCTTATTTAAGCTGGCAATCATTTGGTGCTCCTGTTATAAATCTGTCAAAATCCTGATTGTGTGCCTAACTAAATGGCCGCCTTTCCGTTTCAATCAATCCTTCAGTCAATGTAAACTCAGCAGCTACAATGTATTCTTATATTACTATGGTTATATTAACTATTGTTAAAGGTTACAGTTCAAACTGCTGGGAATATTGGCAACAAATGATCAAACAGCAGTGTGTTACAAAGATCTTGCACTGCTGGGGAGGGGAGCTAAACCCTGCTATAGAAATATAGGAGGCTTCGTATATTAAAAGTCATTAAAAAATGGCATTACGAGTTGAATTTAAGAAGAGTTACTATTATCCAACTCTGCAGAACAATTAATAAATAAATACCATTTCACGTATTTTGCTGCTTCAATACAGGACTCGGCCACTGCAAGGGTTAATGATCAGTCCCAAATGGCCATGGTGTCCTACTCTGGCACTTCCAAACGATGCATTTTAGGTCAACCTTGATCATCGCCTTGACGTCATTTTTATATACCACTGGTATACAGCGATCAAGCCATACACTTCTACGGCGATAAAGACGCACCGGGGTGTGTATGGTAACGGCGCACGATGCCACGTACATAAAGGGATCCAAATCTGCGCACATACCCGAGGAAACGATCAAGGGAGCACCTGAAACATTACAAGCACAGACCTGGCCGATCCATGCACGGAATTGTACCTCGCGGTAAGTGAATGTGGGGAGCGGTTTTCCGCGTGGCTTTAGAGACGAAAGTCGGATTTCTTCTTCCATTTCACAGCCATACACCTCCCTCATAGCAGGCATACTGCAGCAACGGCTGCAAACTTCATCTTCAGACGCATCCCTTACCCAGCGCTAGATATAAAGCGGTCTTTATTTGTAGTCTGCTTTTATTGTTAATCCCCTCGCCCTAACCTTTACAGCTGACTAACTTAACAAGCGAGAGCATTTGATCCTGTTATATCCCTCTCCATGATGGGGGACGAGGGGTGATATGGTAGAATGATCAAACCAGTTACACCTCAAAAAAAAAATCTAACGTTTGCATTATTTAATTGCTCTTTAGTAAGTTTACAATTAACAACGTTAGTAAGGTGTACGACTGTGTTCTGATCTCATCTCTGATGGCTATTGCCAGCAATGCTGAATAAAGCCAAGGATTCCCCATCTCTGACAAGCCTTTGTCAGAGTGTTTACTTAGTAGGGACTATTGGTATATATCGTTTCACTATTGTTAGATTGATTTTTTTAATTACTGTCACACTCACATTCCGTAATATATGTTTTAAGTAAATACTTATTAAAAGTTAGATGTTATACTGTTAGTAGTGTGCATTTAAGTGAATTCCCTTCTGAGCGCTCTGTCTATAGTGCACTCATCATTTCACTGATTTGTATAAATAAGGCTGTGTGATTATGTCCCGTGGTGTAAACTATTTAATCTTCATTTGTCATAAAGTGACCGCCGGCAAACCTTGCCCGGCTCCACCGCTCAGGATTTGCGCACTTCTACATAATTAATTGCAGCATTTCTTGTTTCTTTTATACACATACCAGCCAGATCTAAACATTGATCGCTGAAACTATTTCCGCCCACCCACATCACTGCAGTCCAAATATCCAAGATGGGTATTTTAAGCCCCAAACCCTGATGTAAACATGCTCAATGTATGTTGTGAGATTTTACTATAGTGAAGCTATTCATCATGCATAACCTACAATTAAAGATTTTACCACGTGTGTGGGCAACTCCAGTCCTCAAGGGCCACCAACAGGTCAGGTTTTCAGGATATCCCTGCTTCAGCACAGGTGGCTCAATGAGAGCCAGCCTTCGACTTGACCCTTGACCTTTTAGGACTGAAGTTGGCCACCCCTGGTCAAAGACTGAGCCACCTGTGCTGAAGCAGGGATATCCTGAAAACCTGACCTCTTGGTGGCCCTTGGGGACTGAAGTTGCCCACACCCTACCTGATTACAACATGAAGTCACTCACCAGTTTAAACATTCACATTCGGTTACCCCAAGGACACCCTGCTATATTTCTGATACCAATGTCTTTCTTGTGTGTGGAACCAAATTTGTTCTATCTTGAGCATTACGAAAACGGGGCAGTCCCCATGCAGCAGATAAAAACAAATTATCAGTATAATCGGCTTGCATTCAAGGATTCGATCCACCTTCAAGCAACAGCCCAACTTATTTGTATCCTGAGAAAACTGTACCTTTTACTGTTCTCTGGGTATGCTGAAAAAGACATTCCTATTACCAGTGTAACCAATGGTGGCATCATAATTACTGTATGTATATCTTTATTTATATTGCATCATCCATGTACATAGCGCGTCACAGCAGTAATACACGTGACATAATAATATAACACATAATGGGAATAAGTGCTTTAGACATAACAAGTAACACTAGCAACAGGAGTCCCTGCCCCCAAGAGCTTACAATCTAAGTGCACAAAGTACAAAACAAAAACAATGTACTTGTACATCTGAGGATTAACAGTCTTAGGGAGAAAAAAGACATTAAACTCTATAAAACATATGTTTACCAGGAAAATGATAAAAGCCTAAAAATATATCGTTCAAAATACATATACAGCTGCATTTAAGGCAGCGATGCCCCCAGACGCCCATGTTAGTATCTTCTCCTCTGAGCATGTCCTGCACTTTATTAAAAACATGTTTTTTAGTGTTAAGAAAATCACGATTTCCTTAATCTCTAGCTTCTAAGGTTACCGTGGTAACCTTTAGCTCAGACTGGGCTCTGGGGGAGCGCTGCATTTTAATCACGCGAACACTTATTATTTCAAACGCTCATCTCTCCAGGCTGGAGCATCAGATTTAAAAAATAAATTAAAACGGCGTTGAAAAGGGCAAGGAAATTACGTACATAAAAATAATAGGGCGATTAGTGTGGAGTGCTGCTACAACCTACCAAACATGCTGCAAACCTCAGGTCTCAGGGGTGACTGCCCCTTTGAACTCCGACAAGAACAAGAACGCTCAGTATGGCATGTAAACAAAAGCCAGGCGACTTATTTTTAGGGATGGGGGAAAGATTTCTGCAGTGGTTCCCAGGTAGTAGAGAACAAGGCAGACTCAAAGCATTGACAAATTCACAGCAGCAGCTATTCTAAAGAGTCACACTTTATTTTGACTGCTTTACAACAAAAAACAACTACTGGATGGAGTTCCCAATGACATATGTCACCCAGGTGGAAAAGGTGCTGAGACAGCACGCTAAATCCCAGTGTATTTTCCACTGAATAACTGGGCAGATTGTTGCTTTATGGCAATAAATTGATTACATTGTGTAAGGGAAAAAAAAAAAAACTTACTACACACCCGAATTGAGGGGTATTCACAGACAAACTCAATGTTAAGGTGTTTACATTAAATATCCACAGATGCTGCACTCAAAGACTGCAAGACCTTACAATGGGATAATGCCAAATAAAGAGATTAACATAATAGGATTGCAGGCACGTGATTTTGTTTTTAGAGATGTTTACATTTTCCATGATAGGAGGTGAGTAATTAGGCAGCTATTCGGTATTAGCTGAACTGGTAAATTGCCGTAAGCGTGCATCCACAGACAGCCACTTTCAATTCATCAGGATAATATGACATTTAAGTCTAACATAGCAAAATATATTATAGTGCAATAAAGGGAACGTTTTTTTAACCAAGTAACATCTTATTTAATGGGCCAGCCCCTCAGGCAGAATGAAATATGGATATTGGCATGTTTAAAGCAGCAAAACATTTGACATCTTATGGGGGTTTTTTTTTTAATAAATCCGTTCTGTAGTGTCATGATAATGTCATGAGATATTGGGTATTTTTAATCCCTCTGGTGCTTAAGGGGTTAACGAGCTACACTTTTAACAAGCATACCAAATGCTGAGTCTGAAACAGGTCAGAACCGTTTCTTTGAAATGCTCTGAATTTCAAAGGGATTTACTTGAGGAGGGGTGTCCATGTGTATGGCCCACTCAAGGTGTCAATTGAATTAATCAAGGTCTACAGGCAGGGTTGGGGGAGAACAGCTTCAAGGTATGTTGTAGATGGGGTGGGCTCATGAAGGTGCCCTAAGAGAGAATTGTACTTAAGTCTGGGCCAGGTTGTAAAACAGCAGATCTGACCAGGGGCATGCTAGGAAAGCATGGCAGACCTCATCTTCTGAACCAGTGCCTCTCTGGGAAAAATCCATAGCATGTGGTAATGTACTGTATAGGATTTTCTGTTTTACCCCTTTTATTTTAAGAAGCTGTTCTGCCTTATATTGTAATTGTATGTTTATTTTGTAATACCTTTTCTGTAATTCAAGCACTGTATTTTTATATATATTAAAACATTTAATAAGTAATGCTTTGGGCTCTGAATGAACTTTGTACATGCTGGAGAGAATAACTTGCTAAATTCGGGCACATGTTACTACAACTGATTTTGTGTTAGAGTGCATAGTTCTTCTTATAATAAACAGGGATCTGAGGCCCTGCCAGATATTTTAGTCTAAGATCTTTTATCATATCTGCATAACCTCAGGTGGTGGCAGTGGATAGTTATGATGTGCAATTGAGTAGGGGTTAATACTCATTCGCTGGTTCCTTGCAGAGGAGAAAGGGGGGTTGGCTAGAGTAGCCATGTGTAATAACCCTGGTTGCATATCTAAAGTCACGTGCTCACTTGTGTGCTGTTCGTGGCGGTGGTATATTGGGACGGCTTGAGGAGAGATACAACTCATTTGAGGGACCCCTGAGTGGGTGAAGAGTGGGTCCGCTTGCGAGCGTCGGTATTAACCCTTGTCCCGTATGCACGTCGCGTGCTAGCAGGGGGTCGTACGTGACATGTAGTATTAAATAATACTTAATGTCTTTTAAAATTATTATTAAACTCTTGGTGCCCTTTTTAATGTGTTTTGAACAAACAATCCAAGACGGCAAATTTTTGTTTTTAAAAAAAAATTCATATAGCATTGAAGCAGGGGTTACCGGAGCTGAACCCCATTAATTTCAGCTCTGGGGACCCCCTGCTTCCGGATATACTTACCTCCGAAATAGGTGCCGGCAGCTACTCCGATTGAGCAAGCAGGGCTTTAAAGTTTATAGCTCCCGCGTCACATGGGCCAATAGGAAGCCGCACCGATGAGGTCACGGCTTCCTGGCCCGCAGGACATGAAAACTTACAACAGTGGACATACTGTGAGCCCTGGGAGCCACGGAGAGCTGCTACCGGCACCTAATTCGCAGGTATCTCCAGAAACAGGGGGTCAACGGAGCTGAAATTAATGGGGTTTCGCTCTGGAGACCCCCTGCTTCAATGCTGTCTAAAACATTTTTTTTTTAACAAATTGACCAAACGATCCGCCAGCTTGGATTGCGTCTTTAAAGCATCCTTTGATTTCTATAGCAGGTTTTAGCCCACCTCCCAAAGTAGTGCAAGATATTTGCAACACTTTCCTGCATGTGATAATTTGTTGCCAATGTTCCCACCAGTTTGAGCTGTGTAAACTGTAACATTAGATAATGTTAACATAGTAATATCTGGATACATTGTAGCTGCTGCGTTACATTGACTGAAGCAGCCATTATATTAGTCATCCAATCAAGAGTTTGACAGATTTATAAACAGGAGCACCAAACGATTGCCAGGTAAGAACGTAGAATGATACATTGTCACAGGCTTTACATACCAAAATAAGAAAAAAGGTGGAATGTAATATTGCTGCATTTGGTTAAATGAAAAAATACTTTGACTAGTCCGATCAAATTTTTTACATTTGGTATTTTTAATTACTAGTTATAGGGATTTTTTTTAATGTAACATTCCGATGGTAAAAAAAGCTGTTACAGTCTTTATCAAGTGTCTCTTGATGGTAAGACACCTCAAAGCCGCAGGTATATTGGTTGTTTTGCTTTATTTAGCAAAACAAACAACCCCCTGCCCCCCCCCCCCACCCCCTTGACTCCAGTGGAACTGGCCCATGTGCTGCTCTGGGGACTTCCTGGTTCACAAGATATTTACCAGTTGACCCAGTTACTGAGTTTAAATGTATCACGTGGGGGGACAAAAGCGCAGCCAAGCAGAGGCACATCAGGAAGCCAAGTCATTGGTTGTGGCTCCTATTGAACCGCCATTTAAATCCTCCCAGGAAACCAAGCAGCAATACCAATGCCTCTACAGGTAAGTATCTCCGGAATAAGGAAAAAGGGGAAATCCCGGAGCAGAAGACATTGCGGTTCTGCCCGGGACCACTTGGTACCCAACCTAAAAAAAAAAAAGGGGGTGTGGGGTGTGTGTGGAGGCAGGAGGGGGTTTAGTAAGGGGAGTGAAAGCAGGAGGGGGGCTTAGTAAGGGGGGGAGGCGATTGCTGATTTAATTCTATGTCCCCGAAGAAAAGCAACACACTAATTCTTCAACGGTATACAAAAAAGACAGATATACAAACAAAAACAGAAAGGCCAACGCAACATACACAGATAATTCCAGTGCTATCAATCTTTCTAAGGAAGCCCATTACACTGACAAGTTGTTTACAGAGAAAGAATATTTCAAATGACATCTTGGTTTCATTTCACGTTATTTAAGGTTGTAGAGATCCTGCATGTTTACACAAGTAGCACGTTCTGGCTCCAACGACTGTGTTCCTACTGCAATGAAGAGGTCTGCAATACACTGCCGTTACCCCACAGCAGGGGCGGCCAACCCCACGACCAACAGCGCATGTTTTCAGGATACCCCTGCTTCAGCACAAATCGGCTCAATCAGTGGCTCAGTCAAAGACTGAGCCACCTGTGCTGAAGCAGAGATATCCTGAAAACATGAGCTGTTGGTGGCCCTTGAGGACTGGAGTTGGCCACCCGTGATCTAAAAGGGTTAAGCATGTGACGGCTTCGCTCCATATGATCTTGCCCCAACTCCTAACCCCATAACACACAGCAACAAGTGAAATTAACCCCTTTTATGCCAGAGAGGCTTTCAATAAACTGCAGAGCAGGTCCCTCTGGCATCAGAGGGATTAATGCTCAAAGCTCAACCACAGCAATTATATCATTAGCTATCTTACCTCGACATCAGACACCTTCATGCGTGTGCCCTCCTTGCCGACAAAGATGTCATCTATATCAACCAAGATGTAGCGGTCAAGAGTGAGGCAGAGGCGCTTGCCCGTCAGGTAGGCAATAGCGTCCACAAAGATGAGTTTGTGCAGCCAGAAATTGAGATTGTTGCCAAAGAGTACCCTTTGGATGCCATCATGAAGGCCCAAATCCTGAACCACTGTGGCATGAAGTGCCTTGTGTGTGGCCAGGTGAGGAATGGACTCTGCCGACTTGGTGCTCGCCAACAGTACAGGTTCGTACGTGCTGTGGTTAGACTGGAACACTGTCCAGTCATCCCCAGGGAGAGGCCCCTGCTCGACTTCATTGGCTCTGGTGACGTAAAGGAGAGGGGCACCAGGGTTGATGTGGTAGTCCCGCAACCCCAGGTTGGAATGTAAAAACAGAGGAAAGCCTTTTAGCTGCGCGCTCAGCAAGCTGTTCTCGTTGGCTTTGAAGAAACCAATGATGCCCACCCCATACTCCACACAGTATTTGTCCAGAAGTTCCCTGTTCCAAGCATCTAAATTCACATACTTCAGGATGTTCTCGTAAATGATCAAAGCGTAGCGGCCCCGATCTTTGTCCGTCAAGGTTGGCATGTCCCCCTTTCCGGGGGCGATCTCTGTCCTGTACTTAAACCGTCCGGATTCCAAGATGGCCACAATCTCCTGCCCGAGTTGAGAGTAAATGCTCTCCACGAAAACGAGCACCACCGGGTCAGTTCGAGAGGTGTCCACAGACTTTGCCATGCGCCAACTGGCTTGGGGCTGCACGACGACCCGCTGTTGGCTGCTGCAGTCGCTAAAGGGTAGTGGTGGGGGCTCCTTGATTTTAGGGCTGCTGGTCACATAGTAAGCCAAGAAACACATGGAGGCCAAGCTGAAAGCAATGAGCAGAAGGATCAGGCGGTGAAGTTCCAGCTGTCGCATGTGACGCACTAGTTTCCATAGCTGAATCATGGTGAGGCCAACCACCTCACCTCCTTCCGACACTTACCCAAACTGCTTGATCACGGTCCTTTGGCCACACAAGGCCAAGTTGTGTAATCCCTTATGGACACGGCAGCTGAAGCACAGCGCAAGGCAGAGAAAGCAGACCGCGAAGAGGCGAGATTCCCTCCAGCCTGCCATTTATGTCAGGTTACCATGGCCTCCAATTCCCATTGCTTGTCTGTACTCCAATCTGGGCTCTTTAATATTTGGCCTCCACAAGATTTAACACCAATTGCCTCTTACATTTCTTCTTCCTCTGGTGCAGCCAGGCAGGACTTTTAAAGCATGACCCCCATCCCAACGTGAATCCAGGGATGTAATCTCCGCTGTCAGCCGATGTCCTGGAAATGGGCAAAACAAAAGCAAAAAGTCAGAACACATTGAAGAGCAGAAACACTAAGTAACATGAAGTAAGGAACACACACGTTTCATTCATGTGCTAGCCATTTCCATGGAATAATCCCCATCAAAAAACATTTCCCTAAATGAAACAACACATTTCTATCTTGCATTGCCTAGTACAGAGGCTTGCTCCTTACACAAGAGAAAACGAATAAGAATTATTATCTCATGGCTAAGCTATTCATCCAACTTCTTAAACATTCCTTTTCTGTAACATCAGCATGTTACTATATAAAGTGTTTAAGGGATCTGTAGTGTTGCTTAACAAAATAAGCTGTGGGATACATGCAAACCCTACGGAAAAAAATCACCTCGGAAGTTAGTGTACCGCAAGCAATACATTGGTAAACCTATTTACTTGGAGGTGCTAAGCTGTAAGGCAGGGGTGTTCAACTTCAGTCCTCAAGACCCCCCCTTACCCCCTCCCAACAGGTCAGGTTTTCAAGGTACCCCAGCTTCAGCACAGGTGACAACTAATTGAGGCACCTGTGCCGAAGCAAGGAAAACCTGACCCGTTGGGGAGGCTTGAGGACTGGAGTTGAGCACCCCTGCTTTAAGGTACCTTATTGCTCACTAATCTAATGGGTGGCATGGTGCTGAAGTAACAATTTATTATCCCTTACAGCTTCGTCTGATCCAAAGGGCAAACTAGAATACAGTTTCAATCTGTGCACTAATTAATTAATGTTAACGGTAAGTAGCCTACACTTTAAGCACAGATTACTTAGAATACGTACAGATGTAGCGGCCGGTTCTCTCCCGCTAGCCGCAACCTCTTCCGGGCTGCGAGATTCCAGCTGCCAGACTTAATGGCCCATCGGATTAACACAGCGGGGGTCCCTGCATTTTAATGGGACTCGCGCTGTGTGAATCCTACCGGGCTTCACCTGTCTGTAAGAGACGCGCAGTCAGAGATAGACTGAATCAGTCACTCTACCTGCGCGCCTCTAACAGGCGATCACGGCGCTTTCATTTTAATAATACAGTATTGTAGCAGGGGGTCTCCGGAGCTGGTCCACATTAATTTCAGGTTCGGGACCCTCTGCTTCCCGAGTTACAGGCCCCGTTATGGGGTGCCGGTATTCCTCTGGTTTGTTTAAATCCCCCGATCACGTGGGCTGTGACACGGAGAATTTAAACATGGCTGCCGGGGATACCGGCACCCCATAACGGGCCCTGTAACTCGGGAAGCAGAGGGTCCCCGGACCAGAAATCAATGTGGTTCAGCTCCGGAGACCCCTTGCTACAATACTATATTATTAAACTACAATAAAAGCCCTGCAATCGCCTGTAGAGGCACGCAGGCAGAGTGACTGATTCAGTCTCTCTCTGACTGCGCGCCTCTTACAGACAGCTGGAACCCAGTAGGATTCACACAGCGCGAGTCCCATTCAAACGCAGGGACCCCCGCCGTCTTAATCCGATGGGCCATTAAGTCTGCTGCAGACCATCTCACGGCTCGGGACGGGTTTATGGGCAGAATTCAACGCAGCAAGTGGGAGAGAACAGGCCGCTACATCTGTACATTCAGAGACTGAACAGTTTGTCGGAAATCAATTTTTCTCCACCAATTCTACAAATCAAATTATTTCTACACAAAAGAGCCACAAAGAAATTAAAATCTCCTTATTTCTCCACACTCCTACTTATTTAGGTCACTGGGCTTCCAATCTGCTCCCTGTATACATCACTTTCCATTATCCAGACTATGCCTTCCAGAAGCATAAAACTTACAGAGACCTCGAGAAAGGTTTAAGCAGAGTAAGTGCCAGTGCAGGCTGAAGAGACATAAAATCAAGACTTCGATATCCACCTAAAAGCTGCACTAAGTTTGTAAAATATCAAACGTTTAGAAGAGGAAGAAGAATCATGTGTTGCACATTCCATCTTCCTTTCTGTGGGATTCCCAGTGGCACAGAGAAGTCTCTGGTCAGCAAAAATGTTTGAAATAATTTCCCACACTGCTCAGGGAGTTGTGATGTCAGCACATGTACAGCTCACAGACAGGCCCCGCTGTGCGGGCTGTGTGATGGGATACAGGAGAGGTCAGCAATCTGTGGTACAATGTTTGTAGCTGGAACGAAGGATTCCTCCCCCCCCCCCCTCCGCCCCCCTTTGGATCAAATTCTCTGGGGGGAGAGCAGAGGCTACGAGTTTCATTAGAGGAAAAGCAAGGTGAGGTCGTTCACAGCAGATGGGAGACAAATATCAATCAGCCCACACACACAGATCCCAATGAACTTTACTCAATCATTTCTGCGATGGATGTGATCCACATTCACAAGATCCATTTAAAAGGATCGGTTCAGTGCAGGAGTGGTCAACTCCAGTCCTCAAGGGCCACCAACCGGTCAGGTTTTAAGGATATCCCAGCTTCAGCCAAGAGTGGCTCAGTCAACGACAAGTGGCCCTTGAGGACTGGAGTTGACCATCCCTGGATTAGGGGATGAAAAGGCTGGTAGACTTGATTTTTTTATTTTCTTCTTCACATTTCAGGTCACGTATTTTTTTTCAAAATCACTTAAAGAACGGACATGGGCAGTCTCAGGACCATCACTCACAGATTACCCCACAACAAAATGGGCTTCGCCATTACAATATAAAACAAAGAGCATTCAAAGGAACAATGAAAGGAGAGGGGAGTCCCAAACTCCAGGGCCACAGGTCGCCCCTTCACTATATAGCTCCTAACTCAATAAGGTTTTACCAACGTTCCCGTGAGATTGACATAAAGAGAAATTTGATGGCTTGCTATGTGCCAGGTGGAGCTGCGACTCCAGCAGGCAACAGCTGTCAAGAGACGGAAAGTACTCTGTCATATTTAGTTCACCGCGCTGGCAGTGAGAAGCATCTATGGGAGAGCGATTCCAGAGATCAGAAGCACTTTCCTTGCGGAGAACAGGCTTTTGTTATTTTATACAACAGCCCTTCTTCCCAGGAACCTGCCCCTTTATATAACATTCATTTTAAAGAAGGACGTCCAGGAGGGACACTGCAACCCTCTCCGGTTTCTAAGTCACCAGAGCTCTTTGAATTCTGCATCACTTTAGTTTTTTTTACAGCTGTGTTTGCTGCAATAGGAAAAATAGATTTATACAAAAGGGGGAGGAGAGGTTGCTTTTCTAATTAAACGCTTTCAAAAAGTCAGATTTGGCAGGTTACAATTAAGACTAGCATTGCCCACGCACAGCTCAATGCAGCACCTGGAAAGGATAAGCCAACTCCACTCCTCAAGGGCCACCAAGCGGTTAGGTTTTCACGATATCCCAGCTTCCGCACAGGTGGCGCAATCAGAGGCTCGATCTTTGACTGAGCCTCTGTGATTGAGCTACCTGTGCTGAAGCTGGGATATCCTGAAAACCTAACCTGTTGGTGGTTCTTGAGGACTGGAGTTGAGCACCCCTGGCAAAAGCTACAAAAGCAGTTCCAAGTCAAGCGAATACATTCCAGATCTGCCTCGTTATCGCAGGTGCACAGCCAAGGTAACTCGAAAAGGTATGTAGTAAGGACACGTCATACTCACGGTCTCCGCCAACATGACTGGCAACTCGTGCAACGTTGCTAATAATTGCCGCAAATGTTTTACTTAGAAGACACTACACAACTGCTGTGTTTTAATAGTTTGCATGCAAAAAAAAGAAGAAAAAAATATATCAGCAGCAAAAGCGTCGGGAAAAATGTAAATTGTCAGCTTAAAACTTGACCCCAATAAACCCAAGAGCCTCTTAAAGCAGAATTCCTGCCAGGAGCGGGTTGGTTTTCAGCAAGATTGCAGACTAAAGCAATATTAAGCATTGTCCTACGCAGATGAGAAACTAGAGAATGGGGAACCAGCGCTTCACACCCCACCCAATAACAGAGAAACAGTGAATTCATTGCAACATCTGCTCGATCAGTATGCTAGCCGCAACCCTGCGCCGGAGTTACAAGAAGACACCTGGATCCGTTTGAATGGCCCGAGCATGATGTCACACAATGTATTTTACTTTGGCCTACCCGAGACAATGACATATACGGCGGAGAGATAAATCTTTTTCTTTAAAAAAGAAATAATAATAATAAATGAAATTGACGTCATGTGAAAATGAAAGCCACAGACAGGACAGGCTCTTGCACGCAGCCATGCGGTCTCTGTCTCGCCATTCTCTCTCTCTCTCTCGTCTGCAACAGGGGTGGCCAACTCCAGTTCTCAAGGGCCACCAACCGGTCGGGTTTTCAGGATATCCCTGCTTCAGCACAGGTGGCTCAATCAGAGCCAGGCTTCGACCTGACTGGCTGGTAGCCCTTTGAGGACTGGAGTTGGCCACCCTTGATCTACAACATAAATGTGCGCATGCGTGGTGCATGGAAATACCTGCACGTGCTATTCAGCATTCTGACCTCCCAGACATTGAAGTGTGTGCGTGTACACACACACACACACACACACACACACACACACACACACACACTTTTTTAATATGATGGGGTCGGTGCTGAAAGGTGGTGACTATATGAGGACTGCTAACCACATGCAGTTTCAAAACTAGCAGCAAACCCCCCCTGCACTCAGAGGTTAAAGGTTAAAGGCGCAGTGTTTCTTAGACCAATTTTACTGGCCACTCACTAATAGAACTGGTAATCTAAATGGTTTAATTACCCGTAACGTATTCAATGCCATACTGGACGATATAAAGCATTGCGGGGGAACAGCTGGTCCTTCTGGAAGTGCGGTTATAAAGAAAACGTCACTTCATTGTGTCCTGGGAAAATTCAACGCAATTTTCATTTCAACAGGAACACAGTAAAATCAAATATTAAAATCGGTAAGTTTGAAGTTGGTCTGCAAACCTCAACTGTCTCACGCACCAAAGCATTCAGGCACCAACGCATCATACAAAGTGAAAAGAAATATTTCAAATGCTTATACTTTGTTTTTTTGCCGTCTTTAACCTATTAAACACATCACAGGTATTAGGAGACTTTGGTCCTTGGTACCACTGACCCTTGAATAAGGTCTCATGAACTGGTGGATCTGGGAAGCAGTGCAACTGCAGTGGGGGAGGGCAGGGTGGGAACTCTCAAGCTCACCCACATGTCTGCACATTGGTTACACAAGCCTGTTCTTGTTTCCTAAACACCATGCAGTGTTTAAAATGCTTCAGATTTCACGGTCATCATTGCAAAGGGAGGATGTGAATGTTGATCTGCTCATTTTGAAACCTTCTATCTGCAATCGTACCCCTGCAATACTGATCCCTCTGGAAGCCAATGGGGTTACCATCACCTGATTGGGGGGTGGGGGGGGGGGTTGGGAAAGGAGAAGGGCGAGTCTGTAAAAGAATTGGCACATATGGATGAACATGGGGGCTCTCTCTGTACATAGCACTCAAAACCAGTCTACAATTGGATACATTTATTTTACAGAGGGGAAATAACTGTGCCTCTTTAAGTTACCACGTTGCTGGTTTTAAGTTGAGAGGAGGGACGGTTTTCAATAAACAAGGGTAGCCCAGAATTCCTTGTAACAACACTACAGGGAATCTAAAAAATAACTCCACTTCCTGTTCCCAAGCATCCAAATCGCACAATGACGTGTTAATCCCCTCTGGCTTCGGCTGTACCATGAGGTACAGACTGCGGAGGAGAAAAGGTTTGATCCCGAGCCCAAGGTGAGAATTTATTAGCTGAGCCCCGAGCCCATACCTCCTGATACAGGCCGGAGCTGGAGGGTATTAGCACTTATGTCATTGTGTTGTAGGACCGTACTGCACTCCGATGAGAACATAACATGCACCTCTTTTAAACACCATCTCCACTGTTGGTGGTGCCCGCCCTGGCCCGCAGCATATATTTTAATATTTACAATTACTTGTTCCACCTTCGTCACTGTAAAATTCCCTCGCTCAGAAAGTACGGACATTACAATGATATTTATTATCTTTTAAACCAGCCCATAGATTTATTTATTTTACCATCGTCGGACAATAGACAGCAGTCCGAGTGTAAAATACCTGGGTGGCAGATTAATATTGATAAGGGAAAAAGAAAAAAAAATCAGAGAAGAGCTCTACTACCATTATAAATAATTTAACCAAATCATTAAACCAAAAATAATTTAGAAAAAAAAAAAAAATATATATATATATATATATATATATCAGTGGTGGTGCACCCAATGAGCAAAGAATAATGTAAACAAAAAGGAGAAAAATGCAGCCACCAAAAGACGGGTGCTGCAGAAACTCATAATAGGGGCACTCAAAAAAATTACACGCCAATTGCCTGGTCTGAATATTTATTGTGTGGTCAAAAGATGTTTATAGAAGTGAATAGACAATAAAATCAAATATATATATATATAACATAAATAAGACATATACAAATAAGGGAGTAGAAGAGTCCCTTACAGCAGGGGTGCTCAACTCCAGTTGATCAAGGGCCATCAACAGGTCAGGTTTTCAGGATATCGCAAATTCAGCACAGCAATCTGCTATGCTGAAGCAAGGACTTATTGAGCCACCTGTGCTGAAGCTTGGCACCCCCTGGCTTACAGCATGATCAGAGGTGGTAATTCCTTCATTAACTTGCTTTTAATGCACAAATTAAAGACAACTGAATGATAATGGAAACCAGGGAGGGGGATGGGTGAAGAGGGGAAACATAGGGGCCCAGTAACGTGGCACGTATGTAATGATAAGAGAATAGAAACACAGATATTGAGGTAGCAGGAGGATACGGAGCCGCCATCCTAACAGTTACAGCGACGAGCACATTGTTCGGTCCTTGGTTTGACCTCCTGATGTGAGGGCATTTATGGGAAGTGAAAGAACCTGGGATCTGCCATTGACAGCACAGGCTGTGGCTCCCAGATATAAATTACTAGTGTTGCTGTGTCAACTTAATGAGGGGCCAGGAGAGGCACAGCATGGGGGACTGGCAGAATCTGCTGGGGAAAGAAACAGGGTAGCTAGCGTTCAAGGGGCGAAGACTGCAAGGAACAGCTGTGACACACCTGTTATAGTTCCACCTAGATTGGAATTGCAACCATGTGAACAGCACTCAGCCAGGTGACACGGTTATTGTAAATGATAGATGTACAACAGTTAATATAAACTAACATGACTGCACTATACATTTTTTTAAGAGTTAATGATATATTTATATTATATATGATTATATTATATATATATTATATAATATATATATATATATATATAATATATTAATCTATATGGATTAATATATATATATATAAATAATATATTATATATTATATATATATATATATACACATATATATATATTACCAGGGGAATCCTGATGCAAAGAGATAGCACACTGCAGATCTAATCCAAAAAAAGTGTATTGTGAACACAAGGCAGCCAACGTTTCGGTCCTCGTAGAGGGACCTTCCTCAGGGCACGCACACGCACACAGCAAAAGGCCCAATATAAAATGTGAAAGAGTTTCTGTTTTGGTAGTGTCCATTTTGAGTTCTAACACATTGAAGATGATATTACAAGCATGAAACAAAAGAAAGACAAGAAACTCCGTGGGCAGCAGCAATACATGCAGCAACACAAAATACAAAATACACTGGTAGAAGGCCACTGCGGTGAACATACAATCCCTTTCATTACAAAGCAGCAAAGCTACTTTCCAATGTTCTTCTTTATTTTAATGTGTAATGCCTGGGACAATGTATAATTCTACATTCTTACCTAAGATGGCAATCGTTGGTGCTTTTATTATAAATCTGTAAAAATCCTGATTGTGTGCCTAGCATAATGGCCGCTTCAGTCAGTCTAACTCAGCAGCTATACCTGTATCTTTATATTACCAAGGTAACTTTATCTACTGTGACAGTTTACAGCTCAAACTGCTGTGAATATTGGCAACAAATTATCACAAACAGGAAAGTGTTACAAAGATCTTGCACTGCTGGGGAGGTGGGCCAAAACCTGCTATAGAAATCAAAGGATGATTTAACGCTGCAGAACAAGCAATATCCTACGTGTTTTTGTTTTTATTTTATAAATCAGATCTGTACTGTGAGAAAATACTTGTAACATTTAAAAAAAAAAAATCTGAATTACATTTTTAATGTACTATAATGTAACAAGCTTTTTTTGGTTCTATAGCAACCATTTACAAAGTCACGTCCCCTTCCTCATCTGAAACAGGCTCAGTCACACCCCTTTGAGCCCTGCCCTTAGCAGTTCGAGCTCAATTGTATCTAGTGACTGCCTGGTCACATGATCTTCCCCACTGAACTTTGAATCTTTTGCACTGATAGCCATTAAGTGAAACCCTGACCCAAATCTTCGCCGATCGATCGGCAACTTGGCTAATTACTTATTGTGTGGATTGTATTGATGCACATATTAAAGGGGGGGGGGGGGGGACGACGACAGCTTGTACTACTGCTTTAAAACTCAGTAAAAATGGCATTAAGAGTTAAATCAAAACAAAAAGCCGTTCTTATATATTCTTTTACAATGAACACTACCTGGGAACTCCAGGAGTATGCATATACATAACAAGCCCCTATAGACTGGATTGCACCTTTAAGTGAACGTTTGAACACGCTTTGCACCCAGCACTGAAGCAGTTAATATGGCGGAGAGCGCTTGTTCCTGCACCTGCGGTGCCCAGATTAGAGGGGGAGCAGGGAAAGGAACATGGCAGAAGAAGCTATAGAGCTCAAGTTCTTTGAATCAGGGCACTGTTTTCACAACAATAGCTCCATTCAATGCTCCCTCGATGCTTCCAAACAAGCCCAGTTTTGTTACATAGCAAAGTTGTTGAAAAAGGGACGAGAAAAAAAAAAAAAAAAAAAATCTGGCGAAAGGCTGTATCAGGTTGCAGACGGAGGATCTGTCAGCTCGGATCTTGGTAACAAGGCTTCGCAGCCAAAGGAGACGCCGGCTGGTGGTGCGGAAGAGCCGCTCACTGGGATTGGGTGATCCAGGGGAGGGGGGGGGAAGATCCGGGGAGGGGGGGAGGGAGAGATCCGGGGAGGGGGAGGGAGATCCGGGGAGGGGGGGGGGAGATCCGGGGAGGGGGGGGAGATCCGGGGAGGGGGGGGGGAGATCCGGGGAGGGGGGGGAGATCCGGGAGGGGGAGATCCGGGAGGAGGGGGGGGAGATCAGGGGAGGGGGGGGATCCGGGGAGGGGGGAGAGATCATGGGAGGGGGAGGGGAGATCCGGGGGGCAGATCCGGGGAGGGGGGGTGTCATTCATGAACAGGCTTCTCCAGGATGGACAAGAAAATACAAGTGGGTGAAACCAGCAGGGGAGCGTGCAAGAGAGTCACCAGAGGTGTCTGAGCCAGACTTGGATCATATACGAGGAGTAGCCAAGTCCAGATCTCAAGAGCCACCAACAGGTCAGGTTTTTAGGCTACAGTGTTAAAAAAGATGAAATCCCATTGGTGGCCATTTTAAACAACACACTCCGAGAAAAGTGTATTAACAATAAATATTTTGACAGCATTCGAAGCGATTGGAAGGTTTACAATGGACCGAGCGAAAGGGCACAAAAAGTACATCATTCTTATTATTTGCAGGATAAGCGAGAACTGTATAATAAAACACCATGCCTATCAGGTGGACATTATATACTTATGGATAAAGAGAGCTTCTTCAAATCAATGCTCTGCCGTACGGTACCCACCCTTCCAGCACAGAAAGGGTAAAACGTCATTTTGCAATAATGCTCGAGGAGGAAGCATGAGGGTGAATTCATTACCTCGGCCCTCCAATAAGCCCCAGCAAGTTTTCCTTTCAACGCCGCAAACACACTTGTGAAACTCAATTAAGGGAGTTTAATGAAGGAGCAGATATTGTGCCAGATTCATAACCTCCTGCTCAAAGTCATTCCATATGGCGAGAGATAAAGAACGACAACACCAAGGCATTCATTCCTCACCCAGGCCGACTCGTCCTTCCACATCCTACCATTAGCTACAAAGTATCAAAAACACGTTTTGTGCTCTTTTTCCCACTTATCAACCCAAACTCCCACTTCCACTCCGAGCTGTGTTCTAGCGCGGCTATACCAGAAGATTAAACTGGCTAGACGTTGCCTTTAATACCGATGGCCAGCGTTTCTCTTTATCTGAAGATGAGGTTGCTTCGGCATAGGATGAGACAGACAGACGTGCTCCTTCTACTCCCACAGCAAACCTTTTATAGGCAGAGAGCAGACGGAAAAAGTTACAAAGATAACTGATAAAGATAGCTGTGGCGGATGCTGCGAGGGGGCGCCGCCGCGCTGCGCCGACAGTTTCTCCTGCGCTCAAGAGAATTGAGATCAGGGCTCACGACGGAGCGCTAGGCCACGCCCCCCGGCAGTTCAGCCAATGAGGGCGAACCTGCCGGGTGACGTCACGGCCACGCATATATATACCTGTGAAGAAGCCTTAGCGGGCGAAACGCGTTGTGGGACTTTTTTAATTGTTGCTGCTGCTGCTGCTGCTGCTGCTGCTGCTGACCCTGCCTGCTGACACTCTATTGGGACAATTTATTTTTTTCCCATCTATGGAAATTGTTTTTTGTGGGTTGTGCTTGCCTGAGACTGTTGTTCTGCCTTGCCAATAAGGAGCTGAGTATCTTCCTTTGTTTCCCATCATTGTGATATATGTATTTGGGTCACTGAAGTACTTATTTAACATGTTTCCATATGATATGCATTATGTTATGGCAATAGGCATAAAGGTTTCTGTCATTTAATACCCTCATATTGGTATAGCACACCTGTTATTTACCTCACAAACATTGTATTTTGCTTTATTTTCAAGGGTTAATATTTAACTACCTTCAGCTCAGTATCATTTATTATGGCCGGCCGGTCTTTTGTCTTCACTGTGGGAACTATGTTCCCATAAGTGATCACTCACTTTTTTGATACTGTATCATTCATGCTGGGTTTACAATATTGTACTTTTGTGTTTTTTTGGGGTTTATTTGTATGATTTTCTGATTTTTTCAGTCAGGCAGGCTCTTCAGTCAGCTGTTTGTGTCGTTCATTATTTTTTGATTTAATAAATTAACATTACTATTACTATTTTTGCATATACTTGTCTGAGTGCTTTTTAGAGGTTTTCTTTTTTGTGTTTGCATATACATATATATATCAAAAACACACACAAAAATGTAGCGCTTGAGATAGGGATAAAGTGAATAACAGTGCAATACTAAAGTGATAGTAAAATAAATAATTAAGATATTCTATAATAAAAATAATTATAAATAACCAAACAGTGATATGTGAAAAAAGTGTCTTAAATCCAAAGGATAAAATCCAAATAGTTCCACTTGATGAACTTCCAGGGAGGTAATATTTCCAGCAAACAGATCCGTGGAGCACTTTGCAGCTTCAAAAATATTGGTATAGCCACCCACTGTTGAACCTAAAAACAAAAGTCAAAAAGAAGCGCAGGCTCCATAGCATGTATGTGTATATATATACAGTCATGTGAAAAAGAAAGTACACCCTCTTTGAATTCCATGATTTTACATATCAGGATATAATAACAATCATCTGTTCCTTAGCGGGTCTAAAAATTAGGTAAATACAACCTCAGATGAACAACAACACATGACATATTACACCGTGTCATGATTTATTTAACAAAAATAAAGCCAAAATGGAGAAGCTATGTGTGAAAAACTAAGTACACCCTTACTGCTTCCATAGGAATTAAGATGCTAAGTAGCAGACAGGTGCTGCTAATCAAATGCCCTTGATTAATTGATCATCAGCAAGTGTGACCACCTCTATAAAAGTCAAAGTTTTAGCAGTTTGCTGGTCTGGAGCATTCAGGTGTGTGTTAACACAATGCCAAGGGGGAAAGACATCAGCAATGATCTTAGAGAAGCAATTGTTGCTGCCTATCAATCTGTGAAGGGTTATAAGGCCATTTCCAAACAATTTAAAGTCCATCAGTGAGAAAGATTATTCAAAAGTGGAAAACATTCAAGACAGTTGCCAATCTTCCCAGGAGTGGACGTCCCAGCAAATTCATCCCAAGGTCAGACTGTGCAATGCTCCGAGAAATTGCATCTGAACAAACCACAAGACTTCTGGAACAATGTCCTTAGGACAGACGAGACCAAAGTGGAGATGTTTGGCCACAATGCACAGCGCCACGTTTGTCAAAAACCAAATAGGAAAGGCAATCCCTGCCCCAAAGAGCTTACACTCTAAGTGGTCTACGATTATCAGGGAGGAAATGGGGTATCTATGATTATTGGGGGGAGGATTATTGAGCGGGGTCTGTATGATCATACTTGTAGGCCAGTCATTTACACTCTTTTTTTGTAAAGCTGGATGGACAAGTTACTTTTTCTGTACTGATGAATGTCCGCGGTATTTTTCGAGCCCTCCTCACTGAATGCCATGTAGTCACACATAGATCCAATAAAAATGTTGTTTAAGCTTGTTAGAGGCATGCGATTTTGTTCATGGAGAACATGAGCGGAGTGCTGCAGAAATCACTTTGTCAAATCACAGCGTTAGCCAAACCAGCTGCCTCTGCTCAGTTTGCCTTTCCAGCCGTATTCGATAATGAAAACGGAGAGGGTTAAACAAATACCGGGTCCTATAAAACATACCCACCGCCTCTGCATCACCTTTACAAAACTAGGAGCTGTAGAGGGAATAGTATTTGCCTTGGGCTTTATTTTCATCTAGCAAAGCTATAGCCAAAAAGCCTGTGCGCGCTCTAGCTGCTGTCCTCAACCACAAGGAGAACCTGCCTTAACATGCCGACTTAAAACAGAACGCCTGCAGCACTTTGTAGTCTGGGTTCTTTTTATGCTGCTACATTTTGCTTTCTTAAGTAAAAGACCCAACACTGTGTTGTGGCAGACAGTTCAAAGACCACAGTATCTATTTTGAAGCTCCAGTAATTTAGAAATGAATACGTACAGAAGGAGGACAGGAAACCATAGCCATGTCATCTGCCTTTACCTGATCTTGTGAGACCACAATTATGTGAAAACCACAGCAAGTTCACTAGAAAACCACGTGGTGCCACCGACGTGTGTGTAGCAGAACGCCTCCAGGATGATTGCATTCATAGGCTAACAGGGCCCTGTCACACAGCCTGCTGGCCACCACACCGGTAATATATACACACACGTTGTAGACTGAGCCCCTGCAGTAGACATCCGGCGCGTCACATTTGCACAGGCAGATGTGAGGTGATCTCTCTTGCTGACAGAAGAGCCGGCAACGCACTGCAAATCAACCAACAGCAGCAACCGCCAAATAATGTAGAAACTGCCAAATTAACCACAAAGCGACATACACAAGCTTTAGCCAGCGCAAAACCCAGACCCACAGTGTTCTGCGTTTATGTATTTCATGGTGCCAATTGTGCAACTGAGAAAGTGACCTCAAATATACGGAAGCAAACACAGAATCCAAATGAGTGAAAAACTTCCTGCGCAATTTATGGCTCTTGCGTTACGTGGAGCTGTAGGATGACACGAGGGATGACGTTGCGGCCTCCTATTGGCCCACAGGACGCAGGGATTTTAAACCACCATGTTGTGAACCCAGCCAGGGCTCATACAAGCAGCATCTACGGAGGCAAGTATCTCGGGAAGCAGGGGTTCCCCTGATCTGAAACCCCGCTTCAAACCGATTTTAAAAAAAGACAACAAACAAAACTGTCGCTTGGACTGCGGCTTTAAATCAGATCTGTGATTCTTTGTGATGTAATTAGGCGTTATTCTTTCTGAATGGAAAAGATGGGGGAAAAAGAACATTTGAGAACGTTCACAAGTCTCCGACAGGTCCACAACCTGCTTCCCCCCACAATCACACAGCGCTTACACTGCAGCAAGGGATTCTGGGTATTGACATGCCAATGAATACTCACTGTGTGTCACTTTTTGCCTCTTTCCCCCTTTAACATGGATCCTGCTCTTAATACTAAATTTTGAATTAAAATAGAAAAAAGGGGTTCTGTGTCCCCCGCACTGTTTATTGGGGGCTGTGCAGGATCATGCTTAAACCCATATGACATTTTTCTCATCAATTTTTAACTTTAGAACTTCTTCTGCTGTCGATCATCACGAACAGGTAGTTTGTTCCACCACATATATTTATTTACACCCCTTTAAGCCTATGCCTGCAGTTTCATTACTGAAAATATATTGACTTAATTCATATACTACACTCCGGTATTATATTTCCCCCCCCCCTTTTTTTTCTATCTTTATACGTAAAAGCGTGTGACAATGTTTAATTCCACATTCTTACCTAAGCTGGCAATCGTTTGGTGCTCCGGTTATAAATCTGTAAAAACCTTGGTTCTGTGCTGTGGATAGTAGCAGTCTTTCAGTTTCAATCAATCCTTCAGTCAGTGTACGCTGCGGTCGCTGGAAAAATCAAATTGACTTTACTTCCAGCGATCGCGACCAAGCAGTTGCGCCGCTTCTACTATAAGCACACGTGACAGCAGCAATACATTTGTTTTGCCGCGACATCGCGTCACTGGCACTATAAGCGCGGCTTAACTCCGCAGCTACCATGTATCCTGATATTACCAAGGTAACATTATCTAATGTTACATTTTACTGCTCAAACTGCAGGGAACATTGGCAACAAATGATAAACTGGAAAGTGTTGCAAAAATCTTGCACTGCTTATGGGAGGTGCGCTAAAGCAGGGGTGCGCAAACTGGGGGGCGCGGGCGGTTGCAGAGGCCCCATGCTCTTCCCCGCGGCATTTTAAATTAAATGCCAGGGGGCCTCGCGAAGCCTCTGCAACCTCAACTTACCGGGATTCAGCCGGCTTCTGGTCCCATCGCCATGACAGCGCGGCTTTCATGTGACGTGTCGTCATGGCAACATCATTTGATGACGAGTCACTCGAGAGGGGGGGGCGCGCGAGCGAAGGGATCGGGACACAGCCCAAAAAAACTTTGCGCATCCCTGAACTGAAAGGATGCTTTAAAACTAATTAAAAATGCTACTGTATTAAGTTGAATAAAAGAAAAAATAAATACAACAGTCACTATTGTCTAATAGCGCACAACTGTATTAAAATCCCCCACAAGATTTCACATGCGTTGCTGCGTTAACAAACTTCTGTGTAACAGCCTCACTGACATTCTATTATCCAGTCTTCAGGACTTCAATCTATATACAGAAGCACAAGAACCAAGCAAAGCTGGTTTTGCTGTATATGTTGATCTCTCTGCACCGTTTTACAAACATGATCAATGGGCCCTGTACCTGTCACAGTTAAAAGGCGATCACACTTTTTATTTTTGTTGCCAACATGGAACAAAGATTCCTGCCAGTTCGCTTAGAAAGAATCTGTTCAGGATAAATATCAAATTGCTATGGATGTACCCATCCCCGCGGGCAGGCTGCCAAATGTTACACAAGGATGATTAAAGCAAAGATTCGGCTGTCTTGTTCACACCCTAAAAGACAGTTGCAAAAACATTGAATGCAGCACAGTACGTATTGTGGAACCTCCACATTTCATTTTAAAATAAAACATATGCTGTGATCCAAAAAAAAACATAGCTACCTCTGTATAGGGATTTGTAAGAATTAGAATGGTCGAATTATTCTCGAATAGTCCTGTTGCTTTTTTAACGACAGCTGCTTTTAAAGGATAAACGGTTCTGTGTCATAGTTACATAGTAGATGAGGTTGAAAAAAGACGTACGTCCATCAAGTTCAACCTATGCTAAATTTAGACAACAGATACTTTATCCTATATCTATACTTACTTATGGATCCAGAGAAAGGCAAACAAAAAACCCCAGTGACATATCATCCAATGATAATCTCATAAGGGGAAAAATAAATTCCTTCCTGACTCCAAGAATTGGCAATTGGATTAATCCATGGATCAATTCACTATCAAATTAGGAGAAGCATATATAAAAATGAATGACAAGCAGCTCACACCCTCACTTATTTAACCATACAAATCAGCCAGAATCTAGGTCAAAACCTACAACAGACAGACTGCTCTCACTTAACAATATTTATTATAAATCATTATTTGGCCGCCATGAATGAGCCGAATACCAAATTGCTACAACAATTACGCCCCGAACGTGGAGGATCACGCGATGCAGATGGGGCAGTGGTGAATTTCATCTTTTGTCACCTATAGGCTCACGCTGGCGGCTGCCCTCCTGCTGCAGCGTAGCGGCGTCGACATGACGCCACTTTGTCATGGCAACGCGTTGTCAAATGATGTCGGGTCTCCATAAACGCGATGTTGGAGGGGGGGAGGGGGGCGCTCGGAAGAAGGTAAGACCCCCTTTTCACTCAGAAAATAAAAAATTCCGCTCCAGGCTATAGTTTAGTCGGCTTTATGGGGAATGTGCCTCTGGTTGGGGGTTAGGACATGATCCTCCTTACTGTAATATACGATCAGGGAAAAAAGTTAACTGTATACAACAAACAGGTGCGGAGTTACAATACTGCCGCCCCTAAGCACTTACCTGGCATCGCGCTCCTCCTCCATGCCACCCTACTCCTTCAGCATCAAATGACGCCGCAACGTCACAGCGTCATTTGACACTGAAGGAGGAGCGCGGCACGAAGGAGGAGATAAGAACTTTACACAGGCCCCACACTTTCCCCCGGCAATCAGGGGGGGGGGGGGGAAGAGAGCGGAACCTCTGCATATTTGGGGAGGGGAATTTGCTGCCCCAAAATGTTGCCGCCCTATGCCCAGGCCTATTGTGAGCACGTTCACATGGCTCAGACAGGTCTGCAAACCTGCCTTTCCCATTATCTCTTAGCATACAGTGCTTCTACTGCAGCCAGGGATTCTGTGTAATGACATGCAAATGAGCACACGGTGTCACTTTATACTGTATACAGACACTTCTTTTGCAACAATACACTGTTTCAAAAACTATTTTTTTTAATTAATTCCTGTGATGTGTTTTTTTATTCTTCATTTGCACGCCACAGTTTAATAATGCAGGCTAGATTTACTAAACAGTGCTAAGATATACAGAAAGGCCTCTGACAGGCAATTCAAATGAAAGGGTGTAAGGTGCTTTACGGTTTTTAGCAGCATCTTGCAAATACAGCCCCGTGGTCCTATATCATAAGACTTGTTTGATAAAAACCAAAATTTGCTGCTACTTAAACTCATAAAATTGCATTCTTTTGATTAAGTGTGTCTTATTCCATTTACGGAAAAATAATTAAATACACATCATGAAACAGCGGAGGAATATTGTGGGCTGATTTCCCCTGTCCTATAAAATTTAGGTTTTGTGACCACATTTTTTTTTTAATTCTTTATCCCCACTACTGCATTTTTAAGAATATGCCAAGAGGTAACTAGTGCCGTTTTAGAGGGCAGGGGTGGGCAACTTCAGTCTTCAAGTGCCACCAACATGTCAGGATTGTAGGATAGCCCTTCTTCAGCCCAGGTGGCTCAGTCAAAGACTAATTGAGCTACCTGCGCTGAAGCAGGGCTATCCTGAAAACTTAACCTGTTGGTGGCCCTTGAGCACTGGAGTTGCCCACCCCTGTTAGAGGGGCCCCCACAACGGCACCTAATGTGGCACAGAATTTATACTAACGTGGTTTCCTCTCGATGTTACATGTTCACATTTGGCCATTTAAATATTTTACAACAGGAAGCATCCTCTAAATATACTTATTTCACTCAAATAAGGAAATACCAGATGGATAGTAATGCAACATGAGTACTTCTTAATGAGCGGTCCCAATGATAATTGTCATGGAAAGTGTACTAGGCCCAGCACCTGCACCCAAATGATTTGGATATTTCCTCTCCTGCCCCCCAAACATTTCTAAACATTCTCTCTTCTCCTTAAAAAAAAATAAACCAAAAACACGTATTATTATTTACTCTGTGCACGTTCGATCTTGCAGGTGAACCCGTGAAATAAACACGGCTCATTTGTATGCGCATAGGCGAGTTGGGTTCTTCACGTCCCTGTAAACTGGGGTAAAACGGATCTTTACAAGGAACAATTTAAACATTTTAAAGTCCTTTCTTTTTCACCAGGCAAACAATAAGCCCTCACAATGAATGTTAACCATGTGGAGTTGATTCTAAGCAATTAAAAGGCAAAATAAAAATCAGAGGCCCACAAACTCCACTACAGTTACCATGGCAACCTCCAGTGAGGCTCAATCAGGGAACAGGCCAACTATTTGCTAATGACCGTATACTTTCCGAAACATGAGAAAATCCTGGAAAACTTGTGCGGGATAAGAAATATTATGCAAATGCCACATTAGCCACTCCCACTTTAATTCAGGGGTAGCCAACTCCCGTCCTCAAGAGCTACCACCAGCCCAGGTTTTGAGGATATCGCTGCTTCAGCGCAGGTGGCTCAATCAACAACCTGTGCTGAAGCAGGGATATGCTGAAAACCTGACCTGTTAGCCCTGCTTTAATTAAACTTTTCAAACGCTTACAATAGTGATATAGTTGCATAATAGATGAGGTTGAAAAAAAAAGACGTACAGCCATCAAGTTCAACCTATGCTAAATTTAGACAACAGATACATCCTATATCTATACTTCCTTATTGATCCAGAAACAGGCAAACAAAAAACCCCAGTGACATATCATCCAATGATATCTCATAAGGGGAAAAATAAATTCCTTCCTGTCTCCAAGAATTGGCAATCGGATTAATCCCTGGATCAACATCCTTCCCATGTTTACTTATTTGGTATATCCCTGTATACCTTTCCTTTCTAAAAAGATCTTCAACCTTTTTTGGAACAAATCTACTGTATCTGCCATCAGTCTCCATGAGTAATGAATTCCACATTTTAACTGCCCCTACTGTAAAGCAGGGGAGCGCAATCTTTTTCTCCAGCACCCCCCTGCAGGCTGTCCTGCTCTTCGTGTGCCCCCCTCCCTCCTTACCGTGGTTCCCAGCGTCATGACGTCACGTTGCTATGGCGATGTGTCTCCAGATAGCGGCTGAACCACGGTAAGTAAGGTTTACAAAGGCCTTCGCCGCTAACCCGGCACTTAATTTACGTGCCTTCGAGAAGCGTGCAGGGCCTCTGTAAACCCTGCGCCCCCTACAGTTAATCTCGCGCACCCCCCAGTTTGCGCACCGCGGCTGTAAAGAACCCTTTCCTTTGTTGCTGGTGAAATTTCCTTTCCTCCAACCTTAAGGGATGGCCCCGAGTCCTTTGTACTGCCCTTGGGATGAATAGTTGTTTTGAAAGCTCCTTGTGCTGTCCCCGAATATATTTGTATATAGTTATCATATCCCCTCTTAGACGCCTCTTTTCTAATGTAAATAAATCTAATTTAGCTAGCCTCTCCTCGTAAGTTAGATTGTCCATCCCCTTTATTTATTTGGTGCCCAAAATTGTACTCCATATTGAAGGTGTGGTCTTACTAATGCTTTATAAAGGGGCATAATTATGTTTACTTCCCTTCCATCCATTACCCGTTTAATGCAAGATAAGATCTTGTTTGCCTTTGCAGCTACTGCATGAATTTGGGCACTATTGCTAAGCCTGCTGTCTACCAGCACTACTAAATTATTCTCCATCAAGGATTCCCTCAATTTATCCCCATTTAATTTGTAAGTTGCTTGTTTATTCTTGCTTCCCAAATGCATAACCTTACATTTATCTGTATTAAACCCCATCTGCCATTTACCTGTCCAAGTTTCCAGTCTCTCCAAGTTCTTCAGGAGAGAAATTACATCCTGCTCTGATTCAGCAACCTTACACAATTTGGTATCATCAGCAAAGCTGGAGACTTTGCTCTCGATGCCAACCTCAAGGTCATTAATAAACAAGTTAAAAAGCAGTGGTCCCAGTACTAATCCCTGAGGTACGCCACTCATGACTTTAGCCCAACCTGAAAAAGTTCCATTTATGACAACCCTCTGTTGTCTGTCCTTCAACCAGTTTTCAATCCAGGTGCATATATTTTTACCGAGTCCAATTTGCTTTATTTTGTACACCAACCTCGTGTTGAACCGTATCAAAAGCCTTTGCAAAATCTAAGTAGACCACATCAACTGCATTACCTTGGTCTAAAATTCCTACTTACCTCCTCAAAGAAACAAATAAGGTTAGTTTGGCATGATCTAGCCTTCATAAATCCATGCTGACTATTACTAATAATTTTGTTTTCCATTAGGTATTCCTGAACATTATCCTGTATTAAACCTTCAAGTAGTTTCCCCACTATTGAAGTCAGGCGTACAGGTCTGTAATTCCCCAGTTGTGATCTAGCTCCCATTTTAAATATTGGCACCACATCTGCTTTATGCCAATCTTGTGGTACTGAGCCTGTGGAAATGGAGTCTTTGAATATTAAATGTAATGGTTTGGCTATTACTGAACGTAACTCCTTGAGAACTCTTGGATGTATGCCATCGGGGCCAGCTGCCTTATTTACTTAAATTTTTCAAGCTTCCTATGAACTTCTTTATCAGTTAACCAATTGTTCATTAATATGGAGGTTGTGGCTTCCTCTTGCGGCCTTACAATTGAAATTGATTCTTCCCTGGTAAACACAGAGTCAAAAAATTTGTTTAAATCCTCTGTTTCTCATTATCTCCAATAATCTGCCTGCCCATCTCACACTGAAAGGGTCCTATATTTTCTTTTCTCATTTTTTTTCTTGAGTACTATCAACACTTCAAGCCCCCCAGGCAGCAAGAGGGTTAACTAATCAGCTTCAAAGTCCTCATTAAAACATTTCTCCAACGAAGCAATCCACGCCTCATACTTTCTTGAGGGATCAGAGTAATTGTGTGCTCTTTTTAATGGACTTATCTGTAGTTCCCGGATGGTGGACATTTTTTTTCTATCCCGGGAAGGATAAAGCTCAAAGAGAAACGATTCCTGATGAAGAATGCTCTGTTCGAATCATTGAGTAATGCAGATAGCTTCCATAAAAACATGCGTTTTCCCATGCGATTCCCACAATCAATATATAGATCGTTTTCGTTAGCCAGAGAACGGTATTGACTATTTATTTTTGATTATATATATGACGCGCACACACACGTTGCTGGGCAGTGCTCACACTGTCCATCCTACACGGCTAGGTAGCATATTGAGTGACTGTTTACATAGCTTGGCCTGACCAGGATTAAACAGCTCGCTGAGGCTCGGAGCATGGTATCCATGCCCTTTTATCAGGCTTTTAAGCATCTGCACACAGCATTAACCTCTCTGCAAATGGAGCGAAGAGGGCTCAGCACAAAGGAACTAGAAACAGGCACAACATCTGCTAATTAATGAAGACATTCTTCTTCTTCCGTCAGTGCCTTAAAACATTCTGTACGTGTATGAACTTGTGCACTGCAAGCCTTTCAAAAATACATAAATAAAGCACGCCAGGAAAGGTTAGAAACTATTATTAAATGTCAATCCCCTGTACATGATCATGCCTTCACTGCCAAAGCCTGGCGTTACCCCCTGTTCTAATGAAGTGCTGTAGGCTGCTCTTGCAAAGAACAAAGATAAAACAGGTACGCTCTAGTGTAGTGGTTTCCAACCTTTTTTTGGTTAAGGAAACCTAAGTGAAATTCTGAGGAACCCCAACCCTCTCTAATAGTAACTCTGTGATCTGATGCATTGTAAATTCTTCTGTATTTTATACAATTTTCAAATGACAAGAAAATTGCAGGGATCCCCTTAGGGGGGCACGGGGAACCCTTGGGTTCCTTGGAACCCTGGCTGAAAAACACTGCTCTAGTGCAGGGGTGCACAAACTGGGGGTGGGGGGGGCATGGGCGGTTGCAGAGGCCCCGCGCTGTTCCCCAAGGCATTTAAATTAAATGCCGGGGATTGCGTGAGACCTCTGCAACCTGAACTTATCTTGATTCAAAAGGCTGCTGTGACGCTTCGCCATGGCAACGCGACGTAAAATGCCGCCGCAAGGTCATGTGACGGCGGCACGAGCACGGGGGGGGGGGGGGGGGGGACAAGGCAGGTGGACAAGGCGAGCGGCTTACTGTTTGGTTGTGCATATATCATAATAAGGGCTGAAAATATATCGCCAACATTCACCAGTCAGGGTAAAAAAAGTCACTTGTCCCCCTCGAGACATAATTGGCAAATGTTTAACTGAGATTTTTTGGCTGGCCATGCTCTGGAGCAGTAGAACAATAAATATTAGAGTTGCAGCACTTACATGTGGGGGCCGCCTCCTTTTTTAATTCGAATACCAGCGGGAAACGATGTTGCGGCGTAATTTGACGTCACGTTGCCATGGCAACGAGCCGCTGTGCGCCGTCATGTTGGTGACGTCCGTGGCGTCATTTGACGCTGGGATTCGAATGGAGGAGGAGGCGGCCACCACATTTAAGTGCATTCCCATCAGGCCCGAGAGCGTGGCTTTTATATATGGGGGCGGACATTTTTGCCTCCCCAGACCCGGCCCTTGGGAAATCCACCATTGCAGACTTGGTATCTCCCTCAGTTCAAATGTAAGTGTTAATGTGTGTGTGTACATACACACACACACACACATATATATATATATATATATATATATTGAAAAAAAAAAAAAAAGGATCACATTTCGTTAGCCACAGAACGGTATCGTCTATTTATTTTTTGATTATTGAAGCTCGGCTAACACGGTACTGATACCTCTACATGTGTATATATACACATACATATACACATATATATATATATGTAATATACACATATACATACAAACACATATATATGTAACACTACACACACAAACCACACACACAACACACACAACACACAACACACACACACCACACACACACACACACACACACACACACACACACACACACACACACACACACACACAAATGTTGTGAACCTCAATGATAATGACGTAAATTCCATGTTTTCCCATGATAACCTACTTGAATCAAAACCAGTCTGTTCTTAAATATCTAATAGGGTTTATATTAACCAATTCCATGTCTTTTGAAAGAAAATGATGTATGAATTAGACAACCAGTGAGTAATTAAGTCAGAGTAAGTGAACCCTAGTTTCATCAGCTAAATTAAGGGGATAATATAATCAGGTGTTTTAAATAATTAGGTGTCAGTTTGGGACCCTTCATGTGTCAGTTTGGACACCCCACCCTATATAAGATCAGAAATTTGTGAGTCTGGTTGTCACCATACAGGTGTGTGGAAACACGTCATCCTACGATCAAAATAAATCTTTGAGGACCACATAAAAGCAGTTATTGATGCTCATCCAGTCTAGAAAGGGTTCCAACCCATTTCAGGATTTGGGGATTCACTAATCCACTGGGAGACAGTCTACAATGGAGAAAGTTCAGACCACAGCCACTCTACCCAAGAGCGGTCTTCCTATCAAAATCTCCAAGAACAAACTGCCAAATCATCCAGAAGCCACAAAGAACCCCAGAGTATATCCAAGGAACTGCAGGCCACTCTCGCCCTTGGCTAATGTGAGTGTTCATGAGTCAACTATCAGAAAAAGACTGGACAAGAAGGTGTTCATGAAGGATAGCCAGGAGGAAACCACTGTTCTCTAAAAAGAACATTGCTGCCCGTCTGAAGTTCACCAAAGTGCAAGATGATCCACAAGACTTCTGGAACAATGTTCTCTGGACAGAGACAGAAGAGTCAAAGGTAGAACTTTTTGGCCTCAATGAGAAACATTATATTTGGCAAAAACAAACCCTATATTCAAACAGAAGAAACTCATCCCAACAGTCAAGCATGGTGGTGGGAGTGTGATGTGTTGGAGCTGCTTTGCTGCCTCAGGACCTGGACGGCTTGCCATCATGAACAACCATGTATTCTGCATTGTATCAGAAGATTCTAGAGGAGGTGTCAGGCCATCCATGAGCTTAAACGAAAGTGGGTCATGCAGCAAGATAATGATCCTAAACTCACAAGCAGATCTAAAAAAAGAATGGCTGCAGAAGAAGACTTTTCATACTTTAGAATGGCCTAGTCAAAGTCTAGAGCTAAACCACATCGAATGTGGCAGGAACTGAAGCGAGCTGTCCAAGCTGAAGCAGTTCTGTAAGGAGGAATGGGTCAAAATTCCTCAAAACCGATGTGAGAGACTGACCTGCCGTTACAGGAAACGGCTATTGAAGACATTGTAGCTCAAGGGGTACTGAATCTAAAGGTTCACATATTAATATTGAATGTTGAATCATTCTGTGGATAAATAAATGTTGAAAAAGTATCATGTTTTTGTGTCATTTGTTTAAATAGGGTTATCTTTATTATTAGGACTACGATGATCTAAAACATTTTAGGGTTCAAATATGTGAAAATCCTAAGGGTTTCACAAACGTGTGTGTGTGTCAAGTATTCACAGTTGATTTTGATTCCTTTTTTCTTACAAATCTAATGTGTTGAACAATTCAAGCTTTGCAGTGAAAAGCTTTGTGACATGGTGTCTCCCACATTCCCTTGCTGATCCGTATTTTGCTTTTATCTTCATGTATGGTTGATGTGGCATTCTCGTAAATGTTCTTTATAATATGAACGATTGCTTCTTCAACATTTTGGCTCCGTAATGCATCCAGGATGCTGAGGTGTAGACAGAATCAAATGCTTTTTCGTAATCTGGAAATCCTATGGCGAGTAGACGGTTGTATTCATTACTTTGGGAAATTACTTCTTGTAGGACGGAAGTGGTCCATTGTGTTGATCCACTGAGAAATTAGGCAAAGTAGGGTCTGTTGCATCCGATTAGTAAGTATTTTGTAAAAATCTTGTAAGTGATTGGAAGTAGACTGATTGGTTGATAGTTCTTGTGGATGACGATAACTATGGCATTACTCCATTGCTCTGGATTTTCCTGTACTTCAAGCAGCATGTAAGGCTTTGGTCCCGCTGTGTGTGGCGCAATATTCGCATCTGATGGTGTCCTCCCGAGCAGGTCCCAGTCCCTTCTCCCTGCCTGGCTCACTACACGCTGTGACGCGTCAGCCGGCAGGGGATGCAGAGAATTGTAATCCCAAGCAGCGACGCGTCAGTGTGTGTGGCTGTGCGCCAATGAGGAGGAGGAGCGGAGGCTTCAGGGAGAGGGGGGGGAAGCAGCTGCAGCACCAAGGGAGCCCCCCTGCTCCCTCCCACAGACTCTCTCCTCATACTCTGTCAGAGAATGCACGGGGGGGGAGCGGGGGGGGGGGGAAGGGGGGGGGGAAGCGGGGGAGGAAACCCCTGGCACACAGTGTGATGGCCCGCCCCAACGTCTTGCCGCACCCACCCGACCTATTTTGGCCACGCCCCCCGCTCCAGCTCCCGCTCCCTACAGACCGCAGATAGCGGTCAAGTGCCTCTCAACACGCCGCCTGTCTGCAGTGCGGGCGCATGGTCTGAGGCAGCGGGGCCTTAGCCTAAGGCTGCGTCCATGGTTCGTGATTGCGTGCTGAGGCGCGCGGAGGCTGAGGGAAAGCGGATGATTCCCTGGCCTTAGACAGCACGCCGTCCGGGGGCGTGGTCGGGGGGGGGCCAGTGACATCACGGAGCTGATCGCCTCATTGGGCGAACCGCTCACGTGACCGGCCCTACGCTCCGGCAAGCGCGAAAAATTTACATTTTGCAAGCGTGCGGAAGCGTGCGGAAGCGTGAGCGAGCCCCTGCTAAAGCCGTCTCATTGCGGCTGCAGGGCTCAGGCCGAGCGTAAGCGCGCCTCATCAAGGGTCAGCGCATAAGCGCTGACCATGTCCGAGGCCTTAAGAGTTTGCAAGGAGTTTTTTATCTACCCCAGCTTCTTTCAAGATTTCAGTTGTAATTCCATCTCCCCCTGAGCCTTCCCGTTCTTCATGGATTTATTGCTTTTGCCACTTCTCTGGAAGGAGATGGTTCATCAGTGGTGACTTTTCTCGCTTGTCCTCTGCTGGATTATGCCCCATTTTATCTGTGAATGTGTACAATTTCCTGTAGAGGTCCCAGCTCTTTTTAGAAGTACACTGTCTTTTCTTGTTGATCCATCGTCTGGTTTGAGGTGCAATGATTTGCTTCTTCCACCCATAAGTCATTACCGTCTTCTTTATGCTTTGCTATGTTCAATAGTCTTCTTCGCCAAATCAGTTACATTTTCTTACATCTTCCGTTTGCGTATTCTCTTGCACAGCTCTGCAATTAAATTCTTATTCTTGCGTCTTGCGATTACTTCATTTTTTGTCGTCTTATTATTAGTTTGTCATCAGATATTTTTTTGGATCCTGTTTTTTTTTTATCAGCAATTCCTCCAGTTGTTCTTCACTTTCAACTACAATCTTCATAATTCTTCCTAATTGTTTGTTAAAGGATCCACACGCATTTTGAGCAAGCTGCAGCGATTTCTTAGTTCTAGTTGAAATTCTACTGTTATTCATGAGGTTATTGATGTTGATTAAAAACAATCAGTTCTCTTCTTTCAACTTCACTTTGAGATGTAATCGGCAGGGAACCAAAATTGGTGATCACTCCTGGTGTCAAACCAGTCAAGGACTCTGCAGTCTTCAATCACGTGTTGTTGTTAGGTATAGTCAAGTTAATTCTTTATATACATGCATACACATTCATACCTTTGGGGACCGAAAAGTCGGGATGTCTACATGTTGGACTAATATTTGTTTTGATGTTCCAGTGCTGTGCCGGTAGTTTTTTTAAACGTTTTTTGTGATATTTATAATAAATATATAATAATACAACAGCATGTTCTTGTATAGCACTACTAGTTTTACTTAGCGCTTTACAGAGACATTTTGCAGGCAAGGTCCCTGCCCAGTGGAGTTTTAAATCTAACAACTGATTTAGAAAGCACTGCGGCAATTTACAGTGTGTGGAGATAGTCTTAAAATGTTGCTTTAATACAGGTGTGTATGCTTCCGGTAGGATATTATGTGCTGTTCTTTCTTAATATAATAATAAGCATGTTCTTGTATAGACGTGCTAGTTTTACGTAGCGCTTTACAGAGACATTTGCAGGACCAGGTGGAGTTATAATCTAGTGTTTTTGGTGCACTGAACAGGGAGATAAAGTGACTTGCCCAAGTCACAAGGAGCGCACACCGGGAATTGAACCAGGTTCCCCTGCTCCAAACTCGCAGTTGCCAGTCAGTGTCTTTAACTCACTGAGCCGCTCCTTCTCACGGATAAATATATTGGGAACCATGATAAAAATGGTTTTGAAGCAAAAAACTGTGTGCTCATTTGCATGTCATTTCCAGAATCCCTGCTGCTCGTGGAAGTGCTGGGTGATAATGGTGAAAAGCGGGGTTGCAGACATATATATATATATATATCACACACAACACACACAGTAGCATTTTTTACATCCTAACAAGCAAGAAAACACCTGGCATGTAATTCTTATCAAATAATAAAATGACAGAAAATGATAAATCAAGCCGTAAAGTCTCCTTTTTGGCGTCGCATGCTTGCTGGTCTGCAGGCTGTTTAGACTGGCTGAGAGTGAAGGGATTTTGTTAGCTATAAAACAACTAAATTCATGCGTTCATTTGTTGCCCACACCCACAATCCTTGTGCCTGCAGAGTTTCACACTTTGTGATAACCGGCTCTTTTAATACAAGCAGAACGGAACTGTATCCGTGCCCCTAAAACCTGTCTTTCCAAACGCGCAGGGGTTGCTAAACTGCAGCATTTGTATGTTTTTATAGGGTATGACATTCCATTTCAAGGAGGAAATCTAGGCTTTGAACACACCAGTTCCGGGTCAACTTGCAGCATGGGAAACCATGCATAAAAAGACGAGACAATAATTGGCTGTTCCCACTTAAGTGGTATGTTTAAAAGGTGCAATCTGTACTGAGGTTATTTTAAAAACAAACTCACCATGGGCACTGTTTACACACACTGGGGAAAACTTCAAACACCATAATGCTTCTTTTTACCGTTTTTTTTTTTTTAACAAAATAATAAATCATTAAGCATCTAATTTTAACCTTTTAAATTCGATTTGGTCCAAAGTAAGAATGCACCTTTGGTGTTGGATATAGAGTACGAGATGCTTTCAACATATTAAATTCTTAAGGAATTTATTCTAGACAAGGGGTGTGCAAACTTCTTGAGCTGCGCCCCCCTACCTGGACAGCAGCTGCGTTCGCGCCCCCCAACCCACCCTCTGAAAAGACTCGACATAAATGACGTACGTGACACCCGGTCGCGTCATTTGACACGCGTTGCCATGGGGACGCCTAGCCGAAGTCCCGGCAGAGAAAAGGTGGTACAGAGGCCTCAGCCTCACCCCCGGCATTAATTTAAATGCCGTGGGAAGAGCGCAGGACCTCTGTAACCGCCGCGCCCCGCCTGAAATTCTCACGCCCCCCCCAGTTTGCGCACCGCTTATCCTACACCAAACATGCTTTTTCCAGTGGGGCCCAGTAGTGATTAGAACCACTATTTGAGTTGAAACTGCCCCATACACGATGTTATCTCCATGGCTGTGGCCTGGTAGAGTTTTGAATCCGTCTCTTTCTCAATCACAAGCACGGGCCTTTCTGATTCTTCCGTGCTAAGCCCGTCACCCTGACAAAATGCGCTTGACTATTTTAATAGGAAAAAATGCGTCACTGTCAGCTCTCCCCCGCTGTAGCGCCATGCATTAACAATGGTAATGGAGGAGAAAGCATATATATCCATACTGACGATGCCTATGGGATTTAATTCTTAGCTGTTCACATGTATGGCAGGTAAAGTGGACCCCATTATGGAAAGGTTATTGGGAATTTCCTAATATAGTCCATGCTTTCTCAAGCCCTAAGTCCTTCTAATGCAATTCTACTCCTGATTTACCCAAGGTCGCAGGAAAATAATGACAGGCTTGTGCAGATGTCCCTTTACGGAGAAGTACGACATATGTTTGAGTGTTCTTTTCATTGTTTCTTATAGGGTGTTGCCTTTCTTTTGCACCGGTACTTCATTTTCACACCGCACCAAATGTGTTGCCCACCATCTTTGCACACGAGCCTGCACACCTTCTACCATAGCAATCCGGTTGCAAACAGCCACAGCTTCTGCACACGTTATTAATTCTATACAAGATACAGCCACCAGCATGGATCGCACACGCTGTTCCATCCGATGCCATCAACGTATGTTACGCCCCGTTAGGATGCCAGAATATCTCTCTAGCAATATCCTTTCTTTTGTTAGCGAGTGTATCTTTGGGTTATAGCGTGCTTCTTACTACGTAGTAAATCCAGCTGAAGAATTACTCCGGTGTTTGTGTGTCTTCTATAAGAATATTTTCTTTAACAGATTATCCAGACCCTGGTGGTCACCCCCCCAAACAGCATGCCCCACTATGTGCAGTTACGCCACCTTGTAGTATTGCAATATAGATTCAGAACGCAACAACTCCCTGCTACGTGTACCAACCCTAAATTTGGCAGGATATAGATGGCACCATAGCAAACCCCTGCAACGGCAGCACAATGTTTCAAGTGCAGAAACCTTCTCTGATGAAATGGGGTATGCCAAAAATGGAAAATGTTTGGGCTCTTAACCACCATCAGATAATATGATGAAATCTGTGAGGGCTGAATAGGCCAATTATGCATTAAGCATGCAGTGTGTTGTTCGGTGGGAGCATGTCCCTTTTATCGCCAGAGGAACAGATGGATCCCATTACTGATACACGCATCCTACAGCTATAATTTTTAAAATTTTCTTGTCTTTTTTTCCATGAACGATTTTCCTTTGTGTGCGCACTGTTTGTGGTTACTGGTCAACTACACAAGAGAACCGGATGAAAAAAAAAAAATCATTACACCAGCCATGATTAAGTTGAGCCATGTAGAAGTTCGGGATTCCGTTATAATGTCCAACATCTGAATAGGGCTCATAAAACGTGCACAAAAACATCTACAATGTCTGCTTACTTACTAGGGATACATCTAGCACGGTACCTTATGACAAGGTTTCAAGGAGTTCTGCCATGGCATGAATAACGGGTTCACACTGTCACCTCATTGATACTGTTTCCAGAGTGTACAGACCATTTAATGTTGGAAGCCAAACCTGTATTCTATGAGGGAAATGCCCTTTGTAGGCTTCTGTATGACCTCGAAAGCAGAGGGATGATGTGAAATTCTAAGAGGGAACGCAAGCAACATGTTAATGGCGCTGAGCTCGCCATAGAATTATACAGTTCAGGAAGATCGCTCACATATCGCCTAATCCGACGCATGGATGACATGCACAGGGGTTCCTGGTGAACCTGATATTCATATGGGAGCACAGGAATGGGGTTGAATAGTAAAACGTAATATGACCTCAACCTAACACCAGGGGCGGACAACTCCAGTCCTCAAGGCCACCAACTGGTCAGGTTTCTCAGATAATCCCTGCATCAGCACGCAGGTGGTTGCATCAGTGGCAGTCGGCCACCTGTGCTGAAGCAGGGGATATTTCTGAAACCTGAACTTTGGTTGCCACTTGAGGACGAGAGTTGGCCACCTTGGTGTGTGTTGTGTGTGTGTGTGTGGTGTGTGTTGTGTGTGTGTGTGTGTGTGTGTGTGTGTGTGTACATATATATGTGTTTGTATGTATATGTGTATTACATATATATATATTGTGTATATGTATGTGTATATATACACATGTAGAGGTATCAGTACCGTGTTAGCCGAGCTTCAATAATCAAAAAATAAATAGACGATACCGTTCTGTGGCTAACGAAATGTGATCCTTTTTTTTTTTTCAATATATATATATATATATATAATATGTGTGTGGTGTGTGTGTATGTACACACACACATTAACACTTACATTTGAACTGAGGGAATACCAAGTCTGCAATGGTGGATTTCCCAGGGCCGGGTCTGGGGAGGCAAAAATGTCCGCCCCATATATAAAAGCCACGCTCTCGGGCCTGATGGGAATGCACTTAAATGTGGTGGCCCCTCCCCTCCATTCGAATCCCAGCGTCAAATGACGCCACGGACGTCACCAACATGACGGCGCACAGCGGCTCGTTGCCATGGCAACGTGACGTCAAATTACGCCGCCACTCGTTTCCCGCTGGTATTCGAATTAAAAAAGGAGCGGCCCCCACATGTAAGTGCTGCAACTCTAATATTTATGTTCTACTGCTCCAGAGCATGGCCAGCCAAAAAATCTCAGTTAAACATTTGCCAATTATGTCTCGAGGGGGACAAGTGACTTTTTTTACCCTGACTGGTGAATGTTGGCGATATATTTTCAGCCCTTATTATGATATATGCACAACCAAACAGTAAGCCGCTCGCCTTGTCCACCTGCCTTGTCCCCCCCCCCCCCCCCCCGCCCCCGTGCTCGTGCCGCCGTCACATGACCTTCGGCGGCATTTTACGTCGCGTTGCCATGGCGAAGCGTCACAGCAGCCTTTTGAATCAAGATAAGGTTCAGTTGCATATTCACGCAATCCCCGGCATTTAATTTAAATGCCTTGGGAACAGCGCGGGCCTCTGCAACCGCCCATGCCCCCCCCACCCCAGTTTGTGCACCCCTGCACTAGAGCAGTGTTTTTCAGCCAGGGTTCCAAGGAACCCAAGGGTTCCCCGTGCCCCCCATAGGGGATCCCGTGCAATTCTTGTCATTGAAAATTGTATAAAATACAGAAGAATTTACAATGCATCAGATCACAAGTTACTATTAGAGAGGGTTGGGGTTCCTCAGAATTTCACTTAGGTTTCCTTAACCAAAAAAGGTTGGAAACCACACACTAGAGCGTACCTGTTTTATCTTTGTTCTTTGCAAGAGCAGCCTACAGCACTTCATTAGAACAGGGGGTAACGCCAGGCTTTGCAGTGAAGGCATGATCAGTACAGGATTGACATTTAATAATAGTTTCTAACCTTTCCTGGCGTGCTTTATTTTATGTATTTTTGAAAGGCTTGCAGTGCACAAGTTCATACACGTACAGAATGTTTTAAGGCACTGACGAAGAAGAAGAATGTCTTCATTAATTAGCAGATGTTGTGCCTGTTTCTAGTTCCTTTGTGCTGAGCCCTCTTCGCTCCATTTGCAGAGAGGTTAATGCTGTGTGCAGATGCTTAAAACCTGATAAAGGGCATGGATACCATCTCCGAGCCTCACGAGCTGTTTAATATCCTGGTCAGGCCAAGCTATGTAAACAGTCACTCAAATGCTACCTAGCCGTGGGATGGACAGTGTACACTGCCCAGCACGTGTGTGTGCGCGTCATATATATAATCAAAATAAATATCAATATCCGTTCTCTCGGCTAACGAAAACGATCTATATTGATTGTGGGAATCGCATGGGAAACCATGTTTTTATGGAAGCTACTGCATTACTCATGATTCGAACAGAAGCATTCTCATCAGGAATCGTTTCTCTTTGAGCTTTATCCTTCCCGGATAGAAAAAAAATGTCCACCATCCGGGAACTACAGATAAGTCCATTAAAAAGAGCACACAATTACTCTGATCCCTCAAGAAAGTATGAGGCGTGGATTGCTTCGTTGGAGAAATTTTTTTTAATGAGGACTTTGAAGCTGATTAGTTAACCCTCTTGCTGCCTGGGGGGCTTGAAGTGTTGATAGTACTCAAGAAAAAAAATGAGAAAAGAAATAGGACCCTTTCAGTGTGAGATGGGCAGGCAGATTATTGGAGATAATGAGAAACAGAGGATTAAAACAAATTTTTTGACTCTGTGTTTACCAGGGAAGAATCAATTTCAATTGTAAGGCCGCAAGAGAAGCCACAACCTCCAATTAATGAACAATTGGTTAACTGATAAAGAAGTTCATAGGAAGCTTGAAAATTTAAGTAATAAGGCAGCTGGCCCCGATGGCATACATCCAAGAGTTCTCAAGGAGTTACGTAAGTAATAGCCAAACCATTACATTTAATATTCAAAGACTCCATTTCCACAGGCTCAGTACCACAAATTGGCATAACATAAAGCAGATGTGGTGCCAATATTTAAATGGGAGCTAGATCACAACTGGGGAATTACAGACCTGTACGCCTGACTTCAATAGTGGGGAAACTACTTGAAGGTTAATACGGATAATGTTCAGGAATACCTAATGGAAAAACAATAATTAGTATATAGTCGCATGGATTTATGAAGGCTAGATCATGCCAAACAACCTTATTTGTTTCTTTGAGGAGGTAAGTAGGAATTTTAGACCAAGGTAATGCAGTTGATGTGGTCTACTTATATTTGCAAAGGCTTTTGATACGGTTTCAACACGAGGTTGGTGTACAAAATAAAGCAAATTGGACTCGGTAAAATATATGCCACCTGGATTGAAAACTGGTTGAAGACAGGAACAACAGAGGGTTGTCATAAATGGAACTTTTTCAGGTTGGGCTAAAGTCATGAGTGCGTACCTCAGGGATTAGTACTGGGACCACTGCTTTTTAACTTGTTTATTAATGACCTTGAGGTTGGCATCGAGAGCAAAGTCTCCAGCTTTGCTGATGATACCAAATTGTGTAAGTTTGCTGAAATCAACCAACACACACACACACACACACACACACACACACACAAATGTTTGTGAACCTCAATGATAATGACGTAAATTCCATGTTTTCCCATGATAACCTACTTGAATCAAAACCAGTCTGTTCTTAAATATCTAATAGGGTTTATATTAACCAATTCCATGTCTTTTGAAAGAAAATGATGTATGAATTAGACAACCAGTGAGTAATTAAGTCAGAGTAAGTGAAACCCTAGTTTCATCAGCTAAATTAAAGGGGATAATTATAATCAGGTGTTTAAATAATTAGGTGTCAGTTTGGGACACCTTCATGTGTCAGTTTGGGACACCCCACCCTATATAAAGATCAGAAACTTTGTGAGTCTGGTTGTCACCATACAGGTGTGTGGAAACACGTCATCCTACGATCAAAATAAATCTTTGAGGACCACATAAAAGCAGTTATTGATGCTCATCAGTCTAGAAAGGGTTCCAACCCAATTTCTAAGGATTTGGGGATTCACTAATCCACTGGGAGACAGTCTACAAATGGAGAAAGTTCAAGACCACAGCCACTCTACCCAAGAGCGGTCTTCCTATCAAAATCTCTCCAAGAACAAACTGCCAAATCATCCAGGAAGCCACAAAGAACCCCAGAGTAATATCCAAGGAACTGCAGGCCACTCTCGCCTTGGCTAATGTGAGTGTTCATGAGTCAACTATCAGAAAAAGACTGGACAAGAATGGTGTTCATGGAAGGATAGCCAGGAGGAAACCACTGTTCTCTAAAAAGAACATTGCTGCCCGTCTGAAGTTCACCAAAGTGCATAGATGATCCACAAGACTTCTGGAACAATGTTCTCTGGACAGAGACAGAAGAGTCAAAAGGTAGAACTTTTTGGCCTCAATGAGAAACATTATATTTGGCAAAAACAAACCCTATATTCAAACAGAAGAAACTCATCCCAACAGTCAAGCATGGTGGTGGGAGTGTGATGTGTTGGAGCTGCTTTGCTGCCTCAGGACCTGGACGGCTTGCCATCATTGACACAACCATGTATTCTGCATTGTATCAGAAGATTCTAGAGGAGAGTGTCAGGCCATCCATGAGCTTAAACGAAAGTGGGTCATGCAGCAAGATAATGATCCTAAACTCACAAGCAGATCTAAAAAAAGAATGGCTGCAGAAGAAGACTTTTCATACTTTAGAATGGCCTAGTCAAAGTCTAGAGCTAAACCACATCGAAATGTGGCAGGAACTGAAGCGAGCTGTCCAAGCTGAAGCAGTTCTGTAAGGAGGAATGGGTCAAAATTCCTCAAAACCGATGTGAGAGACTGACCTGCAGTTACAGGAAACGGCTATTGAAGACATTGTAGCTCAAGGGGTACTGAATCTAAAAGGTTCACATATTAATATTGAATGTTGAATCATTCGTGGATAAATAAATGTTGAAAAAGTATCATGTTTTTGTGTCATTTGTTTAAATCGGGTTATCTTTATTATTAGGACTACGATGATCTAATAACATTTTAGGGTTCAAATATGTGAAAATCCTAAGGGTTTCACAAACGTGTGTGTGTGTCAAGTATTCACAGTTGATTTTGATTCCTTTTTTCTTACAAATCTAATGTGTTGAACAATTCAAGCTTTGCAGTGAAAAGCTTTGGTGACATGGTGTCTCCCACATTCCCTTGCTGATCCGTATTTTGCTTTTATCTTCATGTAATGGTTGATGTGGCATTCTCGTAAATGTTCTTTATAATATGAACGTATGCTTCTTCAACATTTTGGCTCCGTAATGCATCCAGGACTGCTGAGGTGTAGACAGAATCAAATGCTTTTTCGTAATCTGGAAATCCTATGGCGAGTAGACGGTTGTATTCATTACTTTGGGAAATTACTTCTTGTAGGACTCGGAAGTGGTCCATTGTGTTGTATCCACTGAGAAATTAGGCAAAGTCAGGGTCTGTTGCATCCGATTAGTAAGTATCTTTGTAAAAATCTTGTAAGTGATTGGAAGTAGACTGATTGGTTGATAGTTCTTGTGGATGACGATAACTATGGCATTACTCCATTGCTCTGGATTTTCCTGTACTTCAAGCAGCATGTAAGGCTTTGGTCCCGCTGCGTCCGGTGGCGCACACTATTCGCCATCTGATGGTGTCCTCCCGAGCAGGTCCCAGTCCCTTCTCCCTGCCTGGCTCACTACACGCTGTGACGCGTCAGCCGGCAGGGGATGCAAGAGAATTGTAATCCCAAGCAGCGACGCGTCACGTGTTGTGGCTGTGCGCCAATGAGGAGAGGAGGAGCGGAGGCTTCAGGGAGAGGGGGGGGAAGCAGCTGCAGCACCAAGGGAGCCCCCCTGCTCCCTCCCACAGACTCTCTCCTCATACTCTGTCAGCAGATGCACGGGGGGGGAAGCGGGGGGGGGGGGGCGGGGGGGGGAAGCGGGGGAGGAAACCCCTGGCACACAGTGTGATGGCCCCGCCCCCAACGTCTTTGCCGCACCCACCCGACTCATTTTGGCCACGCCCCCCGCTCCAGCTCCCGCTCCCTACAGACCGCAGATAGCGGTCAAGTGCCTCTCAACACGCCGCCTGTCTGCAGTGCGGGCGCATGGTCTGAGGCAGCGGGGCCTTAGCCTAAGGCTGCGTCCATGGTTCGTGATTGCGTGCTGAGGCGCGCGGAGGCTGAGGGAAAGCGGATGATTTCCCTGGCCTTAGACAGCACGCCGTCCGGGGGCGTGTCGGGGGGCGGGCCAGTGACATCACGGAGCTGATTCGCCCTCATTGGGCGAACCGCTCACGTGACCGGCCCTACGCTCCGGCAAGCGCGAAAAATTTACATTTTGCAAGCGTGCGGAAGCGTGCGGAAGCGTGAGCGAGCCCCTGCTAAAGCCGCTCTCATTGCGGCTGCAGGGGCTCAGTGCCGAGCGTAAGCGCGCCTCATCACGGGTCAGCGCATAAGCGCTGACCATGTCCGAGGCCTTAAGAGTTTTGCAAGGAGTTTTTCTACTTCTACCCCAGCTTCTTTCAAGATTTCAGTTGTAATTCCATCTCCCCCTGGAGCCTTCCCGTTCTTCATGGATTTTATTGCTTTTGCCACTTCCTCTGGAAGGACGCATGGTTCATCAGTGGTGACTTCTTCTCGCTTGTCCTCTGCTGGATTATGCCCCATTTTATCTGTGAATGTGTACAATTTCCTGTAGAGGTCCCCAGCTCTTTTTAGAAGTACACTGTCTTTTCTTGTTGATCCATCGTCTTGTTTGAGTGCAATGATTTGCTTCTTCTCAACCATAAGTCATTACCGTCTTCTTTATGCTTTTGCTATGTTCAATAGTCTTCTTCGCCAAATCAGTTACATTTTCTTACATCTTCCGTTTGCGTATTCTCTTGCACAGCTCTGCATATTAAATTCTTATTCTTGCGTCTTGCGATTACTTCATTTTTTTGTCGTCTTATTATTAGTTTGTCATCAGATATTTTTTTGGATCCTGTTTTTTTTTTATCAGCAATTCCTCCAGTTGTTTCTTCACTTTCAACTACAATCTTCATAAATTCTTCCTAATTGTTTGTTAAAGGATCCCCACGCATTTTGAGCAAGCTGCAGCGATTTCTTAGTTCTAGTTGAAATTCTCTACTGTTATTCATGAGGTTATTGATGTTGATTAAAAACAATCAGTTCTCTTCTTTCCAACTTCACTTTGAGATGTAATCGGCAGGGAACCAAAATTGGTGATCACTCCTGGTGTCAAACCAGTCAAGGACTCTGCAGTCTTCAATCACGTGTTGTTAGTTAGGATATAGTCAATGTAATTCTTTATATACATGCATACATACATACATACCTTTGGGGACCGAAAAGTCGGGACATGTCTACATGTTGGACTAATATTTGTTTTGATGTTCCAGTGCTGTGCCGGTAGTTTTTTTAAACGTTTTTGTGATATTTATAATAAATATAATAATAATAACAACAGCATGTTCTTGTATAGCACTACTAGTTTTACTTAGCGCTTTACAGAGACATTTTGCAGGCACAGGTCCCTGCCCAGTGGAGCTTTTAAATCTAACACTGATTTAGAAAAGCACTGCGGCAATTTACAGTGGTTGGAGATAGTCTTAAAATGTTGCTTTAATACAGGTGTGTATGCTTCCGGTAGGATATTATGTGCTGTTCTTTTCTTAATATAATAATAATAGCATGTTCTTGTATAGCGCTGCTAGTTTTACGTAGCGCTTTACAGAGACATTTTGCAGGCACAGGTGGAGCTTATAATCTATGTTTTTGGTGCCTGAGGCACAGGGAGATAAAGTGACTTGCCCAAGGTCACAAGGAGCCGACACCGGGAATTGAACCAGGTTCCCCTGCTCCAAACTCGCAGTGCCAGTCAGTGTCTTTAACTCACTGAGCCGCTCCTTCTCACGGATAAATATATATAGGGAACCATGTATAAAATGGTTTTTGAAGCAAAAACTGTGTGCTCATTTGCATGTCATTTCCCAGAATCCCTTGCTGCAGTGGAAGTGCTGGGTGATAATGGTGAAAAGCGGGGTTGCAGACATATATATATATATATATCACACACACACACACAGTAGCATTTTTTACATCCTAACCAAGCAAGAAACACCTGGCATGTAATTCTTATCAAATAATAAAATGACAGAAAATGATAAATCAAGCCGTAAAGTCTCCTTTTTGGCGTCGCATGCTGCTGGTCTGCAGGCTGTTTAGACTGGCTGAGAGTGAAGGGATTTTGTTAGCTATAAAACAACTAAATTCATGCGTTCATTTGTCTGCCCACACCCACAATCCTTTGTGCCTGCAGAGTTTCACACTTTGTGATAACCCGGCTCTTTTAATACAAGCAGCACAGGAACTGTATCCGTGCCCCATAAAACCTGTCTTTCCAAACGCGCAGGGGTTGCTAAACTTGCAGCATTTGTATGTTTTATAGGGTTATGACATTCCATTTCAAGGAGGAAATCTAGGCTTTGAACACACCAGTTCCGGAGTTCAACTTGCAGCATGGGACACCATGCCATAAAAAGACGAGACAATTAATTGGCTGTTCCCACTTAAGTGGTATGTTTAAAAGGTGCAATCTGTACTGAGGTTATTTTAAAAACAACTCACCATGGGCACTGTTTACACACACTGGGGAAAACTTCAAACACCATAATGCTTCTTTTTACCGTTTTTTTTTTTTTAACAAAAATAAATAAATCATTAAGCATCTAATTTTAACCTTTTAAATTCGATTTGGTCCAAAGTAAGAATGCACCTTTGGTGTTGGATATAGAGTACGAGATGCTTTCAACATATTAAATTCTTAAGGAATTTATTCTAGACAAGGGGTGTGCAAACTTCTTGAGCTGCGCCCCCCTACCTGGCAGCAGCTGCGTTCGCGCCCCCCAACCCACCCTCTGAAAAGACTCGACATCAAATGACGTCACGTGACCCCGTCGCGTCATTTGACACGCGTTGCCATGGGGACGCCTAGCCGAAGTCCCGGCAGAGAAAAGGTGAGTTACAGAGGCCTCACGCCTCCCCCCGGCATTTAATTTAAATGCCGTGGGGAAGAGCGCAGGACCTCTGTAACCGCCGCGCCCCGCATGAAATTCTCACGCCCCCCCAGTTTGCGCACCGCTATCCTACACCAAACAATGTCTTTTTCCAGTGAGGGCCCAGTAGTGATTAGAACCACTATTTGAGTTGAACTGCCCCATACACGATGTTATCTCATGGCTGTGGCCTGGTAGAGTTTGAATCCGTCTCTTTCTCAATCACAAGCACGGGCCTTTTCTGATTCTCCCGTGCTAAGCCCGTCAACCCTGACAAATGCGCTTGACTATTTTAATAGGAAACAATGCGTCACTGTCAGCTCTCCCCCGCTGTAGCCGCATGCATTAACAATGGTAATGGATGGAGAAAGCATATATAATCCATACTGACGATGCCTATGGGATTTAATTCTTAGCTGTTCACATGTATGGCAGGTAAAGTGGACCCCATTATGGTAAACGGTTATTGGGAATTTCCTAATATAGTCCATGCTTTCTCAAGCCCTAAGTCCTTCTAATGCAATTCTACTCCTGATTCTACCCAAGGTCGCAGGAAAATAATGACAGGCTTTGTGCGAATGTCCCTTTACGGAGAAGTACGACATATGTTTTGATGTTTCTTTTCCATTGTTTCTTATAGGGTGTTGCCTTTCTTCTTTTGCACCGGTACTTCATTTTCACACCGCACCAAATGTGTTGCCCACCATCTTTGCACACGAGCCTCGCACACCTTCTACCATAGCCAATCCGGTGCAAACAGCCACAGCTCTGCACACGTTATTAATTCTATTACAAGATACAGCCACCAGCATGGATCGCACACGCTCCGTTCCATCCGATGCCATCAACGTATGTTACGCCCCTGTAGGATGCCAGAATATCTCTCTAGCAATATCCTTTCTTTTGTTATGCGAGTGTATCTTTGGGTATAGCGTGCTTCTTACTACGTAGTAAATCCAGCTGAAGAATTACTCCGGTGTTTGTGTGTCTTCTATAAGAATATTTTCTTTAACAGATTATCCAGACCAGTGGTGGTCACCCCCAAAACAGCATGCCCCACTAATGTGCATGTTACGCCCTTTGTAGTAGCTTGCGAAATATAGATTCAGAACAGCAACAACTCCCTGCTGACGTGCTACCAACCCTAAATTTGGCATGACTATAGATGGCACCATAGCAAAACCCCTGCAACGGCAGCAACAATGTTTCAAGTGCAGAAACCTTCTCTGATGAAATGGGGTATGCCAAAAATGGAAAATGTGTGCTCTTACCCAGCAATCATGAATAAATAGCCATTGTGAGGGCTGAATAGCCAATTATGCATTTTAAGCATGCAGTTTGTGTTGGTGGGAGCATTGTCCCTTTATCTCGCCAGAGGAACTAGATGGATCCCATTACTGATCACGCATCCTCAGCTATAATTAAAATCTTTCTTGTTTTTTTTCCATGCCGATTTTCCTTTTGTGTGCCGCACCTGTTTGTGTTACTGGTAATACAAGAGAACGGATGAAAAAAATCATTACAAAGCCATGATTAAGTTGTACGCCATGTAGAAGTTTCGGGATTTCGTTATAATGCCAAACATCTGGAATATGGGCTGTCATAAACGTGGCAAAAAAACAGTTACAATTCTGCTTTACTCGGGCATCCATCTAGCAGGTACCTTATGCAAGGTTCAGGCAGCTGCCATGGATGATAAACGGGTCACACTCTCACCTATTGATACTGTTCTCCAGAGTGTACATGAACCATTTATGAGGAAACCAACCTGTATTTTATGGGGAATGTCCCTTTGTAGAGCTTCTGTAGACTGAAAGGCAGAGGGATGATGTGGAATTCTTAAGATGGGAACGCAAGCAACATTTAAGGCTGCAGCTGCCATAGAATATACAGTTCAGGAAACGGATCAGCACATCTGCCTAAATGACTGATGGAGACAGCAGGGGTTGTGGTGAACTATATTCATATGGGAGCAGAGGAAGGGGTTGAAAGTAAAACTAATATGTACCACCTAACCCAGGGGCGGCCAACTCCAGTCCTCAGGCCACCAACTGGTAGGTTCCTCAGAAATCCCTGCATGCAGCCGCAGGTGGCTTGATCATGGCAGTCGGCCACCTGTGCGAAGCAGGGATATTCTGAAAACCTGACCTTTTGGTGGCCCTTGAGGACTGGAGTTGGCCACCCCTGATCGAACCCCTAAAATACTGAGAGGTCTGTACTTTATTTTATTTTTTAAGAAGTTGGGAATTCAATGGTTACAAGATTGTGCTGTGATAACAGTAGGACTGCAGGAATTAACGGATATGCTTTGCATGATGATATCAAAGGTCTCCGTATATCTACAGCACAAACGCTGATGTTCTTTAGGTACATGTTGCAGGAATGATATTCCTAATTTGAAGAGTTTTTTGTAGTATATTATTTAGTCATTTTTTAAAATCAAGAGATTAAAACGCAAAAGCAAGTATACATATTTATATATATATATAGATATATATATAATAATATATATGACAAACAACAAAGGAAAAAGCCAGCGCCCTCTATTAAGCTAAATCGTTTATAAGTTCTATAACCAAAATAATATAATTACTGAATAATAATAACTAATATGTACCATCGTAAAATACTAATAGATAACCAATCAATCAAAACTATCAACCAGGAAACATATAGATAATTGTATACATATACGATATATGACAAAATAAATAAACAAGAGAACAAAAGGAATAAATGGATAATATAAGAGAAAAAAAATATATAAAACCATTCTCAAAATAATCCAGTATGGTGTTGGTTCCGGTGTAGGTCTCCGAGCTCCTCTCATGTGGTCAAACCAAGTCCACAGTGGAGCTAGGGAAAACAGGAGAGAGAGCGCACCAGCCCATAGCGTAAATATGTATTTTAATGAGGGGGGGGGAAGGGGGATAAAAATGCACTCCACAGTTACAATAAACACAGCATTGTTGTGACATATAATCACCACCAATCCGGTCGTGTCTGCAGCAAGTCTTGGGCATCCAGGATTAGCAGTTATCAGGATCGTAGTCCCAACATCTACAGGGCAGATAGTATTCAATACAACTGTATTAGAGTCCTGGAAATGCTCCGTTTAGTAGGCGCGCTTCTAGCAGTTGCGCATCGAGATCCGTCCGCTTCCAGCGCTCGGTGATGACGTCAGTGTCAATGCGTCTGACGTGATGACGCTCCCTGACGGCTTTTCGTCACTCTCTGGGAAACTTTTTTCCAAGGTGAGGTGGAGATGGGGGAGTCCGGTATTTATATGAGAGTCAATATCTGCAATTACTTTGATCGTCCCCCCTTCTCAGCTGAAAGTGCTAAGTGCTCCACCAACATATAGCAAATGACCTTAGACATAAAAATATGTCTAAAAAAATATTAAAATATTTAAAGAAGCTTGCTGATTGGAGATAAGTACATCATTTGTCCACATAGAAAATATAGCTCGCTCATATAATTGAATCTAAAGGGAACTATCTTTTAGATGATAACATCAAGGTATAAATTAAATAGGACCTATACATGTAAGATATTAATCACTAACGATAAATGGAGATAGGAAGAGGTCCTATGAAGCTCCCCCCGTAAATTCATTCTGGCCAATATTACATGAAACATCACAGGGGGTCATGACCAATTGATAAACACAAAAGTCAATAATGTAAACACTATATACGTGATAGTTAATTAAACACCCTTTATCGACAAACGTCGCAAATGACCTATATAGACCAGGAGATATTAGGAAATACCATAACAACATATATCATGCCTATGCCACGGACAAGGCCGGTCTGATTCAGGAATTAGGTGAAGGATGTGGTAAAAACATAAATAATAAATATTAATAATTCATTATCGCAGAATAGCAATATATTAATATTATAATAAATACAAAATATATTATAATATATATATATGATAGAACGCACAGACTCATATAACACCCAACTAAATCCCTACATAAGTTAGTCTCATCAAAAAGCTTATCAGTGCATATCATTACGCATTGTCCTGCTCGTACCAAAATTGATCCAAGTGCTCATGAACTGAATAAAAATTATAATACGATCCCCACTCTTGTTCCCGCGTTTCTCCCCCACTCTCCCGTCGCACATTATCCTCCATCTCAGTCTTCTCTGTGCGTACAAAAGAGCCTGATCTCACAGCTTCCCAATGGCAAGGAGCGAATCCCCCACGTCAGGCTAGGATTGGACAGCGGGGGCCGATCTCGTCACGTTGCAGTGAAGTGTACAGAGAGTGCGGGGACCAGAGGAATCGTTGCGTGGAGGGCCCTACGCGATCCAATAGTGCGAATTATCCCGACCTTGTCGGAGGACATCATGAAGAAATCCAATCATGGGATCACTTCGATGCCGTCAAAAACCATGACGACGGGGACTAACGGAATGCCCAAGCTGAAGCGCACGTATGCAGAGACCCCTCGTCGGCGCCAGGTTACTGGTGAGGATGTGGTTCCTCACTACGTACAACCTGTCCACGGAAAACCCGCTCCGTGACAACCACTGCGCGATTACTGTGCTACGTGCGCTGGCAGCATATCAGCTGTAACATGCGAGTAGCAAATAATTGAGTTGCAGAAGCCGCAGGAGAGGAGCGTGCAACTGGGAGGGCGCGGGACCTTAGTGCGCGGTGAAACGTGTGATGTAGTGCTACGAAAAGGAAAAAATACCCAGGTCAATGGCCATGCCAGTGAACCCGATACCAACAAAGATGCCCTGAAGTAATCTTCCGCATAAAGAACAGAAAGTCCCCGGAGAAGGGGGGAAAAAACGCCGCAAACTACAAAATGCCAAGCTCAGAAAGGTGTCCAGAATGTAAAGCGTCCGTGAGACTGCTCTCCCGCAAAGTATGTAATACGTCGGTCAGTAGCCTTACACATAGAGAAAACCGAGAAAGAGAAGCGTCAAGCTTATACCAGGCTCTCGAGAAGATCTAGTGTGACAGAGATGACGCCCACGACGCAGGCACACGGAAAGCAATGAACCGGAGAGTACCCTGCAGGAGATCGGATGAGCACTCCCTAACAAAGGGAAAGAGGTACAGCGAATGCATACAGAGCGGCGCAGCAGAGTCGCTACAAAGGAATACTAAAAAGACGATTAGTAAACCCCCCAGCTAAACCGGGAGACTAAAGAGACTAGGTGCATTAAAAGAGACAAAGCAGTGACAGAAGAGTTACCAATTGCAGAAGAGCTCACGGTCTGGCAGAGATGGCTGAGTGGTCCATAGAACGTCGTGCCCACAACAAGCACAACGGGCCAGGACGAAATCCAGACAGTAGGGTAGGTGAGAGTGAACGTTGGAAGAAAGGCATAGTCGGAAGTCAGCAGAGGATCGCTTGGGGACTAGAAAGGGTGAAAAACAGGGGTGTGTGTAGCGGTCGCGGTAAGGTCAGCGCAGCAATCAAAAGATGCGCCATAACTAGCAAGTTTAAGTACACCACAACTTACAGTTCACTGAGCACTTGATCAAAGTCCAACGATCAAAAGGTGGACCGATCAAAGTAAGATAATTATTGGACTCTCTCATCTATAATACCCGGACTCCCCCATCTCCACATCACCCTGCTGACAAGTTACTCCCGAGAGTGCACCGAACGCTCGTAGGGAGCGTCTCACGTCAGAAACGCATTGCACTGACACGTTCCATCACAGAGCCGCGGGAACGGACTGGATCCATGGCGCAACTTGCTGCACGAAGCTGTAGCACACGGTAGCCATCTTCCAGTACTCTAATACAGTTGTATTGATACTACTTATCTGCCCTGGATACCTGTTGGGACTACGATCCTGGATACTGCAATACTGGGACCGCCCCAAGACTGCTGCAACACGAACCGGATGCCGTCTGGTATTATAATCACCAATTGCTTGTTTCTTATTGTACCCTTTGCTGAGTGCATTTTTATCCAACCCCTCTCCTCCCTCCCTCCCTCAGTAAAATACTATGTTATCGCATGGGCGTACGGCCTCCTCTCCCTTTCCTGTTTTATTCATATATCTATATAATACATATATTACTACTAGCTTATATATATATATATATACGATTCTATATACACTAGACTATATATACTATACATATACTACTATATTACTATCTATATATAGTACTATACTATCTATCTCTCTCTATCTACACCGATACATATCGATATCAATACTATAGATACTATATATATATGTATAATATATATATATATATACTCGTGGTTATCACAAGTATTCCTGCCATGGAATATTCAACATATACATTTTGGTCGAAGTACTATGGTCCTTATTTGGATTTCCCAAACAAATTGAAGTTAAAAAAAACATTTTGAGATCAGAATCTTCAATGATATATTTACTGCAAGCATTTCTAAGCAGCGAGAAAGCATCCTCTCTAATGTCAGTCCTCCAATTCCTATTGTTCCAATATGAGTATTCATTTTATTCCTATTTTTATTTCGAAACATAGATACCATTACTAGAGAACCACACACCATACCCACCTCCAAGACTACGGCGACCTGACCCCTGAATATAAAATCATATCAAGCCAACGTTGCCGAAAGGCAGAATAAACGGCCATGGGTCACCCTGGTAATGCACTAGTCCCCTTTTAGTATTCATGGGGGGAAGGCGGGTGGGGGTTTAAACTTGACTTGGTCTGTTTTCAGACTAGGCAGAAAAAGCATCAGAGAAATAGAAGGTCATGATCTCCATTATAAAAGGCTACGTGATGTTTACCCGTTTGTACCGAGCTGCTGCTGTGAATAGTGACAGTAACAAAAAAGCCTCGCGCATTATGCACACGCAAGAAGATATAAGGCGGGTAACATTAAATCCATGCCATTACCAGAAGATTAAGCACTCGTACCGGAGAGATGCATTTCATGATAATACCATGCTTTCATAAGCTCTTGAGATGTCAAATGTGACTTCAGTAGCATTATGGACATTAAGGTAGATGGGTTAAGTATGAAATAATCCCACTTCCGTGATAAAATAACACTATAATCTCTTGCATAATAAATGCGCTCCATGATCTTCCTGTCACTGGAATGAAGGTATGCGGCATAGTCATACAGATAATGTGTATTACGCTTCAACAGATGGGAGACAATGGGGGGGGGGGGGGGAGGAGAAAACACGGTGTCCCCTTTTATTTGTCCTTTTGCAAATGTATTTTATTGTTATTGTTTTTTGTCCCCAAAATCAAACCAGTAAACGGCTGCAAATCTTTCCCAACCCGTTTACCATTTCCTATGTTTTTAACCCAAACTTTTTGCATTTGTTTTTCAGACACGACACTGTACAAACAGAGCGTGAACATTTTGCAACAACCAGCAAAGACAAGGGAAAGGCTGGATGGGAGCGACGCTTCCCAACAGAAAGGTGTATAGGTGGGACAAATGAAGAAATGCTCTACCCTGGACATTACGGCTGTGCTTTGTTACAAAGGGAGCACTATGAGACACACACACACATATATATATATATATACATACACAAATATAATTTCTCGCCATACACCATCCCGACTCTTGCGTTCTGTTCACAGATGCCTTCTCTCTACCCCCTTTGTTTCTAAAGCCCTCTCCCATCTTAAACCTTTCCCACTGACTGCCCCACACCTCTGTAATGCCCTTCCCCTCAATACCTGTCTAGCACCCGCTCTATCCACCTTTAAGACCCACCTTAAACCACACCTGCTTAACGAAGCAAGCAAGTAGCTCTGTGGCTGATACTTCACCCCTGATACATAATCCTTGGCCCCTTGCAGACACACTTACCAGAATGCCCTCCTACTGCCTCTGTATGTTCTTCCTACCTATCAATTAGATGGTAAGCTCTTCGGGGCAGGGACTCCTTTTCCTAAATGTTACTTTTATGTCTGAACACACTTCTTCCCATTATGTGTTATTTGTATTTTTTGTTATTTATACGATTATTACGTGTATTACTGCTGTGACGTGCTATGTACATGAATGGTGCTATATAAATAAAGATATACAAATACACACACACACACACACACACACACACACACACACACACACACACACACCTCACTGCAGGATTCTGGGAAGGAGCATGGGGTGAGCAGAAGAATGCAACCCACATCCACCCCCCTTCAAGAAACATTTCCCATTAAAAAGACTGTTGCAGATTTGCAATAAAACATTCCAATACAGAGGGAGCTGCGAGCAGAGTGTGCGAGTACATTATGTTTTCAGCCTCTCTGGGAAGCTGGTTTTATGAGGGGGCCTTCAGGGTTTCTTGCAAATAATAAGGATGGGCTCCAACCTCCTCATTCCTCCAAGCTCCCCCCAAACACATCCACGCACACGACCACCGGCTCGTGTCTGGACTCATCCTAATGTGTCAGTACTAGGATTGTTTCGCCTGCGTGTAGTCTCAGGTTCGCTGGATTCTGTAGGCGTTTGGCAGGTTATGGCCGCCCAACCAATGTTTAGCATTGAAACACACTGCAATTTAGCCGCCCTTGAACCTGAAGCCCTGTTAATATAAATTGTACCAACCCCCTAATAGTAAAAACCCATACAAGCAAAATGGTCTGAAAAACAGACATTTTTAAGATCACCCACATATAATAAAAAATAAGCAAAAATTGAGATTTTCTGTGTGCTACATGTGTCGGGTATGAAGATTGAAGTTCCACCACAGAAACCACATTTTAATATTTAAGGCCTTGTAGATATTATATTAGACCTATTTAGATTGTAAGCTCTTTGGGGCAGGATCTCCCCTTTGCCTTATGTTGTTGTTTCCCTGTTACACATATCCCCATTGTTTGGCCTTTATTTACCTTGTATTGTAATGTTGTAAAGTGCTATATAAATAAAATGACACATTGTTTGCTTCCCTCCCTTCACACTGATAGAATAGTCATCTCTATCCTGTGCACACACAAACACAAACACACACACACACACTCACACTCACACTCTGTGTGTGTCATCGTAGTATAAAAATTAGGCCTCCATATGTATTTTAAAAAGTTTATATAGGGAGTGGCGTTGCTTTATAAATCACTTGCTGCAAAACTAGGGCAGAATTATAAATAGCATTATTTACCATGCAGAACACACACACACACACACACACACACACACACACACAAATATAAACTACTTAAACACGCAAACACACACTCACAGACAGGCACACTCACAGACAGGCACACTCACAGACAGGCACACTCACAGACAGGCACACTCACAGACAGGCACACTCACAGACAGGAACACTCACAGACAGGAACACTCACAGACAGGCACACTCACACCTCTGCCTGCCATATTCAGCAGGGGCAGGCAGAGTACAGGGCGGCCCTGACTAGCTCCGCCCTCACGCAGGCTCTGCCACCTGCTCTCCGATGAGGATTCTCCATCCCCCCCCCCCATCCCCAATTGAGCAGCGGTGACTTGACCTATCAATCACCACCGCTGCCGGTCCCAGCGTGCTAGATCTGGCTTTGATGTCACTGGGGAGCGCTGTGATTGCCCCAGTGTCCTCTTCTGATATGGTTCTAGATATGGTACTAGATATGGTACATGCCATATCTAGGACAGTGAAATAAACGCTCATGCATGAAAAGGAACTGAAGCTCAAATCTGGAAACCTTACACACCAAAAACCCGTCCCATTAGCAGGCCCCTGTGCATCACCTGCAATGTGCCAAAAAACTGCCCCATTCAAGAAAAACAGCCATTTTTGTTTGTCGACAAAAATGAACTCACTACATTGTATAATAATAATAATAATAAACACATCTATACTGTACACTTCTAGCTCACAAAAGCTCTTTATCCCTTGGAGAAAGTATATTAAAATAACCCCAATGCACCGAGCCTAGACAAGTTCACCATATTGAATTTGGTGATAGCCAGCATTGGAGCCCTTACTTCTAGCATTTAATAGCAGTGACTTGACGATTAGAGGGACCTTCAAATTCGGAATTTCAATCGAACAATTAAATGAAAAACAAAAGGCGACATTTCCAACATCCTGTTCGCGACTTAACACCAGCATTTAACCCGGCTGTAAGGGATGCGAGATGAACGGCCTGGAGTCGAGGGGACATATCAATACTACACGCATGAAAGGTCTTAGTATGAGAGAACGTTACCGGTCGGCATGGGCACGGAACGGGGACAACTCAATGGTGCAGTATTCCTAGATTTTGCAAAGGCTTTTGACACAGTTGATCATGTTATCCTGCTTAACAAACTCCAGAGCTCTGGAATAGGGAAGCATGCTTTAAACTGGTTTCAGTCCTACCTATCAGGAAGATCCCAACATGTGTCCATCCCAGGCTCTAACTCCAACCCCCTGGATATCACCTGTGGTGTCCCGCAAGGCTCTGTTCTGGGGCCCCTACTCTTCTCAGTGTTCATTAATGATCTTCCCACAGCTTGTAAGGAAGCCTCAATACACATGTATGCAGATGACACAATCCTATATGCACACAGCCATAGCCTCTCTGACCTTGAACACATACTTCAGTCTGACTTTTTGAGACTCGAAAACTGGATTTCCCAAAACAAACTGTTTTTAAACACTGACAAGACTGGAACAATGGTATTTGGGACCAAGACTAAATTTTTAAAGCTTCCAGCGACTGAGCTCCATATTAGAACCAACGCTAACACCACCCTAACCCCTGTCACTAGTTTTAAATACCTGGGCTTATGGTTTGACTCCCACTTAACATTCGGGATGCACATTGATACTCTGACAACCAAGACCTATGCCAAACTAGGGGTACTTTACAGGAACAAATCCTCCCTAAGTCTCCTGGTCAGAAAGCGTATCGCACAGCAGATGCTAATGCCAATTATCGACTACGGAGACATAGTATATGGCTCGGCACCTCAAACCCACCTTAGCAAACTTGACACCCTCAACAATTCAATTTGTCGTTTTGTTCTCCAATGCAACTACAACACACATCACTGCGAAATGCTCAAAGAACTAGATTGGTCATCACTCGAGTCTAGGCGCAAAGTTCACCTTTCCGGTCTTGCCTTTAAATTCTTCATGGGCAAGCTACCCAGCTATCTGAACAAGCTCCTCACCCCTACCACATGCAGCACCTATCACCTGAGATCAAACTCCAAAAGACTGTTCATGGTCCCAAGGCTCAACAAAGTATCCGGCCGCTCCTCCTTCTCCTACCGTGCACCCCAAAACTGGAACAACCTACCAGAGACTCTCACATCCACCACCAGTTTAAGTTCTTTCAAATCTAAGGCTGTCTCACATTTTAATCTGGTCTGTAACTGTTTCATACGCCCATAATATATATTTTCTATAACTGTGCACGCAATGTCTTGTATATAATGTATACCCTGTTCATTTATGTAACTGTACTTGTAACCATGTATTATTTGTTTTTCTCTGTGCCCAGGACATACTTGAAAACGAGAGGTAACTCTCAATGTATTACTTCCTGGTAAAATATTTTATAAATAAATAAAATAAATAAATAAATTTTTATTACATGTGCTTTAAAAACACTTATAAATAAATAGGTTGATCGGCCATAGTGACGGGTCACCCAGTCCCTATAGAATTTAATGAGAGGTTACCCAATAGTACTGGAACTGTGACAGAATTTCAGCTTTGAATTTTTCCAATGATCTGTGCCAGGGGTGACCAAACTCAGTCTTCAAGAGCCACCAGCAGGCCAGGTTTTAAATTATATCCCTGCTTCAGCACAGCTGGCAGGGATATCCTTAAAACCGGAGGGTCGAGTTTGGTCACCCCTGGATCTTTGATCATTGGAAAAAGTGTTTTTTTTGTTTTGTTTTTTTTTTAACAATCTTTTCCTAATTTCTTGGGAAAACTCTGGCCACACAGCCCCCTCCGGCACTCAAAGGGTTAAACTAATTATACGCCCACCGAGATAAAGGGGCACAACAATAAATATCAGATGAGGCTAGAATTGCACAGATAGAATCCTATTCATTTTTACACAGGAAGCAAAGAAATTATTATTACTTTACGGGGGACTGAATTATTAAAAGGAACCTGACGAATGGTTTAAAGATTCGCCGTGGTCTCTGCTACGTGGGACCACGTCTTTAAAACAGCGATATTTATGTATTTTTATGAACTGCCTTTAATTCTTCACTTTAATGTGTTCATTGCGACTTAAAAATAAAATAATGAAGTTCTCTGCAACTCAGGGGTGCTCAACTCCACCCATCGAGCCCCCCCCCCCCCCCCCACAGGTCAGGTTTTCAGGAAATCCCTGCTGCAGCACAGGTAGCTCAATCAGTCCCTACTTCAGCACATGTGGCTCAATCAGTACCTGCTTCAGCACAGATGGCTCAACCAGACGCACAGTCTGATTGAGTCACCCGTGCTGAAGCTGCGATATCCTGAAAACCTGACCTGTTGAGGGTGAGGGGGGGGGGGGGCTTGAGGACTGGAGCTGAGCACCCTTGCTGTAACTCATCGCCTGATCTCTGCACCACGGACCATTCTCCTCCCCCCCTCCATGTGAAGTAGAGGTCTCCTATTTGCCCTGAGCAAAAGCAGCGCGACTGCTGCACATTCGGCGCTATTTGGTATTGTGCAGTCTGGTTTTCTGGGACCGTGCATTTGGCAAACCTATGAAACATATCTTAAACAAGCGCTGAAAGATGCGAGATGCGAGATGGCCGTGTGCCGTCACTCGATACCCGATTTGCAGCAGTAGCCATCGGTTCATGCCCAAACAACTCATCTTCAAACAGGATTAGCACCACAATAAAATAAAGAGAAAAAATTAAATAAATAAAACGATCAAAAGTCTAATTACAGCCACGGAAACCACTGCAAAGAAAGTTCTAAGCGACAACTGATCTGGTCCATGTAGCTTTACATAACTGCTCGGACTAGGATGGAATACATACAACTGCCACGATGGGAGAAACCCTGGGGAGGAAATGTGCCATTTCCCAAACAGTGACCGTGTCCAGCATAATACTGGCCAGTTCCATCAACAGTAGGTGGCAATGCTGCATTTAATACTAGGATAGCAAACCCTATGCTTCGAACATGACAAATTCATCTCAATTGCACAATACTCTAAACTTGTTTTGTTCGTTCCATGAAATGATCAAACACCACAATACTGGATTTCAGTAATAAGACCAATCAATCTATTGGGCAATGTGAGAAGCCAGGCTGCTGTTCTGCCAGGATTAGTTATTTTTAACATTTGTTCAATAGCGCAGTAATAGTTGTGTAGCATAAAGACAGGATAATTATGGGATTAAGTCCTATAGTAATGCCTGCACTCTGACAACTATTGTGATTTTTTTCTATGTAGTTTACATGCTTTGTTGTTTACTGCATCATCGATGTATCATCCCAGTTGCATTACGGCAGTTTCAGCGGTCTTGTGTTGACATTTTTTTTTTGTTTTATTAAGTCTTTCCAACGGTTGTTGTGGGGGGGGGGGGGGGGGAAGATACAGAAATCAAAGAGAGAAGGGGGGAATGGTGCAACATTCCTGGCGGGCACATTTCACATAGTAAGAATACACAATACATGACCACTGGAAAAAAAAAAATATATATATATATATATATATATATATATATATATATATATATATATTATATTATATATATATATCCCTCTGGGTAGCCCGGAAAACAGCGAGGGTCTCATTGGAGGATATTGGACTTATCTATGGGTGGGCAACCTTTGTGTGCTGAGGGTTTTCATGAATCAGCCACAGCTGCCATACCTTCTGAAACCTTGAGCAGGAATCCCCCAGAATCCCAGCGACTCCCTCCATTTTGAGAGAGTACCATATTCTTATCTGGTTAAGAACCGGCAGGCTCGGGCTCACCAACGCCTCTGCCACGGCACAGCGCGTTGCTGTCACTATATGGCTAATAAGTTTAGTTTGGTGCTATCCAAGTTCTCCTGAGGTTTGTTTTATTAGACATACCCATGGGTCAAAACCCAGAACTCTCTGTGTCAGCCTGTGAGCCCCTCTCCAAAGCTCCGCCACCCGGGGGGGGAGGGGGGGGGGGGCACAGCCACCACATATGAATGAACGGGGCGCTTTGGCCACAGCCCTTACGACACATAGGGGACGTACCCGGGTACATCTTAGGTAGACGCTCTGGGCTTAGGTAGCACCTATATAAAACTTTATAGGCATTTCCGTTTATCGGAGTACATATAGAGCTTGTGGCCGCTGCTTCGAATATTTCCTCCCATATTTCTGGTTCCAGAATTCGCCCTAGATCCCCTTTCCCAATGTGCTATAAAAGGGAATTCTTTTTCCAGAGAAGGGAGAAAAATGGAATAAATGGTTGATATCGACCCTCTTGTGTTCACATTTTGACATGAGGTTTTATTACCTGGTTTCCTACTATAGCCATCTTTCATCTCTTTAAAAAAAAATTATTGATGATCGTGAACCGTACGGTAAGTGGCTTCCTTCATGTACAGAGGTGGCCAAATCCAGTTCTCAAGGACCTCCAACAGGTCAGGTTTTAAGGATATCCCTGCTTCAGCATGACAGCCACCTGTGCTGAAGCAGGGATATCCTTAAAACCTGACCTGTTTGTGGTCCTTGAGGACTGAAGTTGGCCACTCCTGTCATATAATAATAATAATAATAATAATAATAATAATAATAGCATGTTCTTGTATAGCGCTGCTAGTTTTATGTAGCGTTTTACAGAGACATTTTGCAGGCACAGGTCCCTGCCCAGTAGAGTTTACAATCTATGTTTTTGGTGCCTGAGGCACGGGGAGATAAAGTGACACCGGGAATTGAACCAGGTTCCCCTGCTTCACACTCAGTGCCAGACAGTGTCTTTACTCACTGAGCCGCTCCTCATTCCATAATGTGGCATCAACCCTTATGCGCGTATGTCTAAGACATACATAATATACATACATTTATTTTTAATAAATATTGTATTCCACCTTAATATTATTTTAATGTAGACCGTAAAGTTGGAAACTTTTGTCCCTAAGAAAGGATATACAGGCATACCCCGCATTAACGTACGCAATGGGTCCAGAGCATGTATGTAAAGCGAAAATGTACTTAAAGTGAAGCACTACCTTTTCCCCACTTATCGATGCATGTACTGTGCTGCAATCGTCCTATACGTGCATAACTGATGTAAATAACGCATTTGTAACAGGCTCTATAGTCTCCCCGCTTGCGCACAGCTTCGGTACAGGTAGGGAGCCGGTATTGCTGTTCAGGATGTGCTGACAGGCGCATGCGTGAGCTGCTGTTTGCCGATTGGGCGATATGTCCTTACTCGCGAGTGTACTTAAAGTGAGTGTCCTTAAACTGGGGTATGCCTGTATACAATATCTGCCGGAGGGGGGTGTTAAAAAAAGGGGGGGGGGGGGGGGGGAGTTAAGTGCCAGCCATACTAAGACAGCATGAAGGGAGAAGATGCTGGATGTGCGATCTCTCACCCTCAGGGAAGTGGGTGGAAGAGGCAGGGTAATGTGAGCAGTCAGTTGCCAGCGATAGGGACGATCGCGCGTGACTCACCCTTGTGGGATGAACGGCTGTAGCGAGCAACTGCCAATCTGTAAGTGACACGGGAGGAAGATGCTGCTGCTGCTCAGATCTGTCTCTGCGGTGGCAGAGAAAGGAGTGACACATTGATAATCCCTTACACCGCACAGATTTCACAGTGGGAGACCCAACAAAAAATAAATAAAAGCAATAAAAACAGCCCATTGCTCAAAAACCCAACATGATACATCCACAGCAACACTGATTCAAACACACTCACAGCCTCCCAGGGTGGTGCGATCACTAAAGTGCTATAGGTATTAAGGTAATCTTTAACGGCCATTCACTTGAATCTGTTAATGATAGTAGTACTGTAGCTGCTCTAGCAGTTTAGTGATTGTTCCCCCAAGATCTTCTAATCCTGTAAATCTGCCCCTGTTGGCTCTTAACCTATATAACCCATGCTAGCATTTAATAAGAGAGTCTGGGATTTAAGCATAGAGGGCAAAATGTTCTTTGATGGCTCCAAGGATCATGTTGGAGTCCTGCTCTCAAGTTAGGCAGATACTCTACATCAGGAGTGGTCATGTCCAGTCCTCAATGGCCACCAATAGCCCATGTTTTAAGGAAATCCCTGCTTCAGCATAGGTGAAACAATCAGAATGATTGAGCCACCTGTGCTGAAGCAGGGATATCTGTAATACCTGGCCTGTTGGTAGTACTTGAGGACTGAAGTTGGCCACCCCCGCTCTACATCGCAATGCATTATAGTTCGCTTACTTGGGAGGGATAGGCCTTGCGCATCGACAGCAGCAGCAGAAGATGCAGGCCAAAAACAGCTGGCCCCACAAATCACCTTCATATTGCAATAACATTGTACACATTATGAGACCATCCAGTAGTGTTCTATTCTGTAGAACCATTAACTGCCCGCCACCATTGTGACCGGCACTCTGATCACCGACAACTCGAAATTCTTCTGCATTCTTTTCTCAGTGAGGTATCTGCTCCTAATCCCGGAGAAAACCCAAGTGCGGTATATGATGAAGTGCTTCATACTCGCAAACGCCTACATCTGAAAAGCTAATAATGACATCTTATTTATGAAACGAGAGGTTGGATATAGCAAAAGGAGGCGAGACCTGTTGAATCCTACTCATCAGGGAGGTAGTGACTTGGCATGGGGGGTCAGAGAATTTGTATTAAAACGTTATTTGTTGGCCCATATTTCCAGATCGGACTTTGGACCTTGAGAGCTGCACATGAACCAGAAACATCACATTATCAGGGCAAATATTGACAGTGACAACCAAACGAGTCAAGCACTTAGTGCAGTGTGTCCCAACCTGGCAGACTGATCAACTTAGGAGGGGTCTTAAAAGGGGGATCAGAGTGATGGGAGACATGTCCACTGGTCGATACAGGAAGAGGAGATCAGAGAATGCGACAAAAAGAATGAAGCCAGTTTCCCTGCATCAATAACCCAAAATAATATTTATTTACTCAATACAACCCGTACATGATGTCCTGTGGTCCCAACTCCCATATCTTGGCCATCTTGCTTTGTGCTCGGAATACAGAATCGGAACACCAAAGGCAAAACAATAGCACCGTTTAAAAAAGGTTGGGAACTCCTGACTGAGGCTATGAATAATATAGTGGTTCAGTGCAAGACCCCGATTAAAGGCCGAAAGCCTGCACCATGCATCCTTGGGGAGGTCACTATCTCCTGGTGCCTCAGGTGCTGAAATAATAGGATTAAACACAGACAACACACACACAAAAAAAAAAAAGTGTGCAGCTTGTGACTAATTCAATTTCTCTTCTGCGATTATCCCAATTAGTGGCATATTTTGGAATTGCAACACCATAAAAGCACTTAATCATGAAATGTTATCGCTACCCTTTTTAACAATAGTTGAAGAATTCTGTAGGCCCCTAGTGCAGGAGTTTCTCAGACTGCACCGTAAAGAAGGGGTGCGCAAACTGTTTCCTCTGCACCCCCCTGCCTGCTCCCCTTTCCCCCTCCTTACCTCCGGCGTTTCTGATGTGACCCCGTGGCGTCGTTTGATGCCGCGTTGCCATGGCTACGCATCACCAGAAGCCTCCGGAGACAAGGTAAGGGAACTTACAGAGGCCTTGCGTACTTACCTCGGCATTTAATTTAAATGCTTTGGGGAAGAGTGTGGGGCTTCAGTAAGCGCCTTGCCCCGCCTCCCCCCAGAAAATCTCACGCCCCTCTACAGTAAAGGGTAGATAGGATATCAGGAAGCCACATCTTAATCTTTTAAGGATAAAATCCATTTTCCTAAATATCTAACCCATCCAAAACTACCGATTTTTCTACTGTAGAAGAGTATTACATTCCTACACTCGGACACCTTGGCCCGGATACTGAATGGGGGGGGGGGGGGGAGGTGGGCGGAGGGAGTAATGTGGTTCAGGTGGCTGCTAAAAATGTAATTTTACATTCACATTATTTAGTACTTTGGGTGAAGAAAGCGAGACTGGATAGTTGAACGCTTATTTAATTTCAGCAAAAAATAGATCGGTTAAAGCAATGTGAATAATTCTGCTCAGATGCCTTAATTATGCCCATGCAAAGGGTCTGCTTGGGCTGCCTCCCATCATCCCACGACTCTCACATTAGAACCTTGTAACACAGAGAGGTTAATGAGGGAAACTGGAAGTGCATTCCCCATTCCTGCCAACCTGACTAATCTCCTTTGGGTTGTGTTATAGTTACTCACGTGTTCCCTCAGAAAAGCAGGGTCACACACTGGTGCTTATGTTCAACCCTCAGCTTGTTCTGGCTAATCCATTTAAAAGATAAGGGGCCTGAAAAAACTAAGTGAGCTCATTTTGTTTGACAAGTGCATATTAATATTAACCCTTCAGAATCTAAGAAAGCTTCAATAGATTTACATTAGTTACAGTGTACATTTAAGCACTCACGTATGGCCATGTATTTTGAGGTCGTCTTATATGCGTGCACCGTATTCACACGATTATAGGGGGACCCCGAATATAAGGCGACACTAATTTTAGAAGCATTTGGAAAGAAAACAGTTTATACACACACACAGTGTGTGTGTCTTTGACCTTCCTGCCACAAGCAACATGGCTGTCTCGGGCCCCCAAGGTGGAGCTTTCTCCACTTTTACCATCCTACCTTATACAGTATGCGGATTGGCTTTCAAAATGGGTGGAGCCTGGTTATGTAAGAAAATTCTTATCATCCATAATCGCCCTATAAGTGTGTGTGTGTGTGTGTGTGTAATTTTATAAACATACACAACATTGCCTTATAAATATTTAGGCCAAACCATCTTTATTTATATAGCACCATCCAGGTACATAGCGCTTTACAGCAGTAATACACGTGGCATAATATTATAACATAATGGGAATAAGCGCTTCAGACATAAAACAATAGGAAAAGGAGACCCTGCCCCGAAGAGCTTACAATCTTTTATATTAAAAACAATTGAATATTCTGACAATTATACCAGCACCGTATATATATTTGGCTGCATACACCCAGCCGTATTACAGGAGATAAAGTGAGACAACCAGTATCACCTGGTATGTAAGTGGTCTTGGCGGGAAACGAATCCGCGAACTTGTTGATACGCCGCTGCTTTTCCGCCTTCCCCGAGCCATCCCCTTCAGCGCGGTTACATTAAAAAGGTAATCGTTTCAACTACTGGCTTTATACAAACGTGTAAATCAACGTGAAAAAAACGTCTTTTACCATTAGCAAGAGTGACTTCGGCATTAAAAGACAAGTTAGAAAATAGCAAACCTTATCCGTTCAAAGTCAGACAAAACGGGAAGCGTCAAGAATTGATGTACAAGCTCCAAACAGACATGTTTTTATCAACCTTGTGGGGCGGCAGCAGCAGCAGCAGCAGCAGCAGCAGCAGCAGCAGCAGCAGCAGCAGCAGCAGCAGCAGCAGCAGCAGCAGCAGCAGCAGCAGCAGCAGCAGCAGGAGGCCCGGCTAATCCCCCCTCTCGCAGGCCATGTGGACATTGTTAATCAGGCTTTGTTAGGAGATTGTTTGCCTTGTTTCTTGAAAACAAGTTTAGAATGAAGATTATTTCCTCCTTACTCTAAGGCCGAGGCCCTGCTGCATCCGACAGTGCGCCCGCACTGCATACAGGCGGCGCGTGGAGAGGCACTTCGCCGCTATCTGCGGTCCGTAGGGAGCAATTTTTAAGGTGGGGGGGTAGCCAAAACGGTTTTGGGGGGGGGGTGGAGAGGGGTGAAGAAGGTTGTGGGTTCGCAGGAGAAGGGGTGATACAAGGGGGCAAATAGATCGGGTGCTGTAAAGTCGTCGTCGTCTCGTCCCGTCCTCCCCCCGTGTGTGTGTGTGAGAGAGGAGGGGGAGACACATGGGGGCTGTGTGAAACACACAACACACACACATACATACGTACATACGTACATACATATACACATATACACACATACACACATACACACATACACACATACACACATACACACATACACACATACACACATACACACATACACACATACACACACACTTTCCCCCCCCCACCTTTTAGAGGTGGCGGAAGCTCTGACAGCTCCAGGAAGGTACAGCCCCCAGTGCTGATTGGCTCACCAGCGCACCACGTGACGCGTCACCGCTCGGGATCACAATCCTCTTGCATCCCCTGGCGGCTGACGCGTCACAGCGCGTAGTGAGCCTGGCTGTGAGGAGGGACTGGGGCCGGCTCGGGAGGAAGTCAGGAGCTGGTGAGTGACGAGCACGCGGCCGCATCCTTAGGTGTTTAGAAGAAGCTTTGCACACCCGTCAGAATGCACACGGTGTCTGTCCTCAGGCATATACAAGTATCTTTAGCCTCCTATACAATACGGTGAGACATTAGCATATTAATGATGGCGACTCACTGTATTGATTTCCACACTGGAAGAGTTTAAAGAGGCAATCAAGCGTGCTATTTTTTTTTTTAAACCATTAGATTGAAGCAGGGGTTCTGCAGAGCTGTACCACATTAATTTCAGCTCCGGGGACCCCCTGCTCCCAGAGATACAGACCTCCGTAGCGGGCGCCGGTAGGTGCTCCGCTAGCGGGGTTCACATAATGGCAGAGTTTCAAAGCTCGTGTGCCCTGTGGGCCAATAGGAAACCGGGATGTCATCAGGTTCGACTTCCTATTGGCCGCGTGATGCAGGAGCTTTAAACTTTGCTGAGATACCAGCACACCCTTTGGAGGCCTGTATCTCAGGAACCAGGGGGTCACAGAGCTGACATTAATGGTGTTCAGCTCCGGAGACCACCGGCTTCAAACGTATGTTAAAAAATAAGAACATTTAAAGCCATCTTGGATTGCTCCTTTAGAGCTGCAATCCAAGCAATATCCTACATGTGATTTTTTGTGTGTTTTTTTTTAAATAAATTAGTTCTGTACTATGAGAAAATACTTGTAGCATTTAAAAAAAATGTATTTTAATATAACAAGCATTTTTGTTTCTATAGCAACCATTTACAAAGTCACATCCCCTTCCTCTTCTGAAACAGGCTCTGGCACACCCCTTTTGCCCTCTCTCCAGCAGTGCAGAAATTGTATCTAGTGCCTGCCTGGTCACATGATCTTCCACACAGAACTTTGCATCTTTGGTCCTCTTCTGCAGCACTAACAGTGATTTCAAGAACCCCCGATCCGAATCTTCAGCGATCGATTACAGGAGAATGGACTGATCGGCAACTTGGCTAATCACTTGTCAGTGTGCAGATTGTAATGATGCACATATTGAATGGAAATATTTTTTGAAACGGCAGATTTAAAAAGCAGTTCTACGGAATAGTCTACACAAAAAGGAGCGGGACGAAGGCAAATTAAACCCAAATAAATCAAGGATGTGCTAATTGAGATGTATAAAGGGGAAATTACTCTTCCAAACAAGGAGTATGAAACATGTCCTATTGCTTAAGAAATAACACCTTGGTAACTCAAACTGTTGCTTAAAAAACATTTTCTGCTAGAGAAGCCTACAACACAAACAGATGTAGCAGACGTTATCGCACCTGTTTTGTGAGATTCGCTAGGTTAATGCTGGCACATTATTCAACAGTAGTGCTATTTAATACTATACTTAAGGAGATAACATGTTATTTTACATGTTAGCGGGGGTAATATATGCAGCTTTGCAGAATAACTTTATCCAGCTACAATGTTGACTACTTCATCACTAAACTTGTTTATTAAAAGGCTGATTTCTTTTCCCCGCCCTCGTTAGTTTTGAGTAGAGATATTGGTCCTATTGAGCATTGACAAAACATATCTGCTTGTATCAGTCTTGGGCTGCGCCTATAGGGCCGGCGACGTCGCGTCAAAACAAATGCATTGCCGCCATCGCGTGCGCTTATAGTAAGTGCGACGCGGCAGCGCAACGGAGCGATGGCTTGGTCGCTATCGCTGGACGTCATCTCAATTTGATTTTCCCAGCGACTGTAGCCCGACGTCGCCGGCACTATAAGCGCGGCCTTACCTGTTTGCATCGGTCATTGTTGTTAACTGTCATAGGCATGAAATATGTATCTCTTCAAAACGGTCACTCACTCTATAACTAAGCATTTATGTATTTTTTTAAAGAGTCACTCCCAAGCAGTTTAAAAAAATTAAATGTTTTTGTTTTAATATATGCAGCCTTTGATTATCTTTAGTGAAAACGAATTACCTAAGCTGCCGATCGATTGGTTGTCCCGTGACCGATCAGCAAAATCCTGCTTCCCAGGGTTCACTAAATGGCTGCATTTCAGTTCTAAGTCAATCCTTCAGTCAGTGTAACTCAGTAGCTACAATGTATTCTTATATTACTACGGTAACATTAGCTATTGTTACAGTTTGCAGCTCACACTGCTGGGAATATTGGCAACAAATGATCACAAACAGGAAAGTGTTACAAAGATCTTGCACTGAATAGAACTTTCTTTTTTTGTAGAATACCACAATTTGAAGATTTAGACCTGGAAGGCAGTACACTCCTAATACATTATTACAGAATGTATTCACACTATCTCATGTATAGGTTCAATGGGGAGTCCTGGTAATATCTGCCTTGGCTACTTTATATATAGCTTATATAGTCCTTATTTACCAGGGTCCTTAAAGCTGCAATCCCACCTACTTTTTGCATTTACGTTACAAGATCTCATCTCGTCCATTCAGGAGACGTTTTTATTTATTTTTTTAATCTGACGCCTCAGGTCAGATGATAGGAGCAGTTGAACTATAAAATATCCGGGAGGTTAAAAAAAAAAATCGACATCTCCCCCAAAACCCAAATGCAGACTGGTCACTAGAGATTAACAGAACCATGATTTTTAACATTAAAAAAAATCCCAAGAGCATCACATGCCCAGGGGGCAAGATTACTAGCATTACAGGAATTAAACAGCGGCTTCTGGAGGTGATTGCAGCTTTAAATAATGTCCCAAAAGCCCAATTGCATAAGGGTTAACCTCTGCATGACAAGAGGAATAAAGGGAATTGTGGGTTGTTGCAAGAACAGTTCATATTGGCCATGCACAACATCACTGCAGTGAGTCACAAATCAGGGGCTGCAGCATTTGCTTCAGTTGTACACAGACTCTGGACACACTGGCTCATGGCGAAACCATAGGACCTCTTTCACAGAACACAGACTGTCCCACACAATTCCATTCACAAAATGTATGACTGTCCCTGCGCACTCGATAGGTCACCAAGGGATGAAGAAGCCCTTTCATGTCCAGGTAATTCACAAGCAGAGTCAAAGCAGAAGTCCAATTTAACGAGGTACACTGAAGGCACAGTAACGAACATCCCCTGTATAATTAAGATTACAATAGATTACTACATTTAGCCCAGAAAACCATACTCTGAACTACATCCCACGGATTTATATAACATTTTACCAGGAAGCAATACTTTCAAGTATGTCCTGGGCACAGAGTTATGATGACAATACAATGTCACATTAAATGAACAGGGTTATACATTATATTTAAAGACATTGGATGATCAGCAAAGATAATATACGTTTTAGGCGTATGTACCAGTTACAGACCGGATTAAAATGTGAGACCGCTGAAGTCTTGCAAGAACGATATGTCATATTTTGCTGGTTTCCATAAACTACTAAAAAAAACTGTTTTACTATGATACACAAAATAAAGCAGATAAGTTCTGAGAATACATAAAGCCGCCATTTTTTATTGAGCCCTGCAAATATTTAATGGACATCTCCATCCCAAAATAGAAAGAGACTTCTGCAGGATATCACCAGCAATTATAGGAACCAAAAGATAAATTATAGATAGTTCAAAATATTTTCACATTTACATAGCACCAAATGTTTTATTGCTGGCTAATACCATATAATATTCATGGGCGGCAGTGAGCGCATTTGGGATGTCAAAAAAACCTTTGGAAACTGACACATGATGCATCCTTGTCAGCCTTAAAGGTCTTTCCTGGGTGTGTAAATGCATTAATTTTACTGCCCTATGTATGTATAAAGCAAGTGGGAAAATAGAGAAGAGCTGGATTAACATACCACAAAACCCTGGAGTTAGATTGTAAATAAATATAACTAAAAATCACCATGTAGTTGCTTTATTCTTCTTCTCTGGAGGCTGTAGCATCAGGCCTTTGGTACCAGAGTTCTACCCCAGAAGTGGCTGCATACTGTATATGTGCCCGGGGAATTAGGGCAACGGCAAAGGGACTACCAAGTTCTTTGTTCGGATGAAGATACTACATTACTGCAAAGTAGGAAGTCGTGGCAAACCAAACGGCAACCATGTTTCGAACAGATGGAAAAGGAGACGATGTCCACAAAGGTCCAATGTAACTACGGTCTGCTTCTCTATAATCGCGGATAAGATAAGCAGAAAGACAAAGGAACAGGGAAGGGCGACGAGGTTATCCTTTCCATGTTCAAATGTCAGAAGCAACAGGTCAATAGCATGTGGATTCAAACGATCTGCAATTAACAGGGGCATTAGCAAAAACTCACTACTTCATTGATCCAGGCTACTTACTAAATATAATCCCCGTCGGTGTCTTTAATCGGTAAAAATGTCCAAATTGGTTAGCGCCCTTTTCAACCCCATTCATTGCCGGAGGGGCCCGACATGCACTTATTTTGTAACCTTCCAAACATATTTTTAACATACAGGGAGACATGTATCAAGCACCGCAAACTGGGGCTTTGCTTCAAAACCGGTGCAATGTATCAAGGTGCTTTGAGCCATTTTGTGCCCCAACTTGCCTGATAAGCATTTTGGGAACTGGTTATAGGAGGAAATAGCGCGATATTGCAATGAGATGCGCCTATAACTGCAGTAAGTTTTCCGCTTTGTGCCACATAAACCGGTCAGGATTAGGCGGAGTTCGCCTCTATTGCAAATATAACCAGAAAGATTTCAAAAATTCATACGTATGTCGCTGCCAGCGAAATGACTGTCCGGCGCGAAATGACTGTCCGGCGCGAAATGACTGTCCGGCGCGAAATGACTGTCCGGCGCGAAATGACTGTCCGGCGCGAAATGACTGTCCGCCGCGAAATGACTGTCCGCCGCGAAATGACTGTCCGGCGCAAATTGCACCATTTGTGAATCATATCCCCTTCCACGTTACAAAATGTTGTATTTTTAATTTTTTTGTTTGACCAAAACATGTTTTTTATGGGATCTGAACCTATTCTTTGTCTCTCAAATTTGCATCCCCTAAACTCAAAACACATGCATATTACAAAGAAAGTGAAAATCAAGGAGCGGTACACATCAAGGTGATGCCGTCAGCATCAATTTCACGTTGGAATTATATGCATGAAGCTCGTTACTTTAATTTGCTACATCTGACGCGGATCTCTCGGGCTCAGAGGATCTCTCTCTCCGTCTGATTTCACAAATTGAAATGAAGAGAACAATAGTCACCAGTTCCAGATGCAATCTTTCAAGCACCCTGTTAAAGTAACGCAGCGTCTCCTACAAACTACTTTGCAAATCATCGGTCAATGATGCAAGTGGAGCAAAGTTGATTAAAACAGACGTCACATATTGACAAACAGATGCAGCAAAAAAAAAAAGGGGGGGGGGGGAGGTGGGGGGAAAACTCTTATTTGATTAGCAGCCGATTGCACTGGGATCGGGCAAAAACACACATTCAAGTCATCAGGAGTTATCGGCTGATTGCGAGGGGCTAACTAAACAATAAGAAGAATAACTATTTCATTTAGTGCTTTTCTCCAAATGGTACTCAAAGAGCTTCACAATTACAATATAATGCACCGGATGCATTGTACATAGGATTTTTACAGACAGTCTGTACCTTCTAATCAATGTAATGCATTAATACACATTTGAAGCCCTTAACACATGACATAGGGATAACAACAGTTTTTATTCCCCTTCTGCGCGGTCTTGTTGTTTTACTTGCACACATTGGCCACTTCCATTCACAGGTCTGGATCCCTGTTCAGTAATAGAAGCAGACACCGCGTAGACAGCACCCCACACACTGCCAGCCATACAACTGGACCTATTACACCAAGGATGTTTTGATGCATCCACCTGAAACCAGGCAGAGGACTAAGCTTCCCGTGTCAGGTTCCTGAGTGAACCCACAAATAGGAATCTAATACACGCATGAATCATACATGTGTTACTTGCCAAGTGATTCCTTTAGTCTTCTTCCTTCAGGAATTTTTTAGCAGATGTTCTTGCAATGGTTTTCCCAGCTTCTATCTAAATAGCCCATGTGAAAAGAACAAAGTGATTTGTATTTTATTTTTAAACCCACGGCTCATGTTTCGGTTCTTTTCTGCCTTACTGTGCATGCAATGTATAATAACCCTGTACACTTAATGTAACTATGTATTTGTAACCATGTCATCATAACTCTGTGCCCAGGACATACTTGAAAACCAGAGGTACCTCTCAATGTATTACTTCCTGCTAGAACATTTAGAAATAAATTAATAGGGACACATCCCCATCATTTTTCCAAACACTGAACAGTTCTTTATACCACATGGGGCCTACAATACATGCCTCAGTCTGCAGCACAGGGAGGTTATCAGGGGATTCTATGGGAATTAAGGACAATAGGAACTTTTTCCATTTAAAGTGTCAAAGGGTCAAAATGCCCTAATGACATGGGGGTTTTCATGCATTTTATTGTTTCACTATTAAATCACCCGAGCCCCAAGATATCTACTATTGTGTCACATCAGGATACAATCCACTAATAGGTAGTCCCTACCCGCTTTGTATACTTCAGCTAACTACCCTCATTAAATGGTCTTACACAAGTAAACAGGACGTTTCAAAAGGTGAGCACAGCCAGTGAGCCTCAAGGTAACTACATACAGTATATGATGCTATTTGCATGGGATCATATAGTTTTTATTAGTGCTTTAAACAGCTTAGAAACAATGTACTTGTTACAGATACTCGTGGCAGCACCCCTGGCTAATCACCATATATCCAGATGTTTGTTTTTAGACTTCACCAAAGTGTGACATTTCCCTGATGGTCACCCAACTCCCGAACACACCCTTATACAAAGGGGGATGGGGGGGGATTAAAATACCTGATCATTCTTATACAAACACATTTGTATAAGTACTATGGTTAATAATAATAATAATATATACACACACACACACACACACACACACATTTTAGCAGAATAGATTTTTTTTTAAAGTGTGATCTTAGGGGGATCCCAGAACTCCAGTGCCCCCTGCAAGAGATCTGAAATGCCTGAAATATAGTATTTCTGGGATAAGTATGTGGATATATTTCTGATATCGGTATATTATATAAAGGTGACACCCAGATAACCCAGCACCCTTTGGAGTCCCCCACCCCGGTCCCCCAGTGCAGACAGAATGGGAAGGATTGCGTCTCAGAGGTGGCTGCACGGGAGAGTCCTACCTGCCGCTGGGGTCCGGAGCCCTCCCCGGTGGGAGTGGAAGCTGCTGCTGAGCTGGAGGCAGCAAGATCCGGGAGGACAGATCCTCCGGAGCCAGGAAGTTGATCCCTCGATCCCCTCCCGCGGCTGGTAGATCCCAGGCATGTGCGACCGGGTCCCCTCCCCCCTTGTTCTTCGCCCCGGTGACCCCCTCTCTCCCGCCCCAGGATCTGGTAGTGAGTGGCCGGGGATCTCTCCCCAGGATCTGGCAGTGAGTAGCCGGGGATCGGGTCTCTCTCCGCGCAGCAGCAACAACAGGCAGCCCGGCTGCGCCTCCCTCCCCCGGCAAGACCCGCCTCCTGTGTGGGGCCCGCCCCGGGATCTACTCACATAGGCTGCTGCACATGCATGTACTCACACCGGCTGCTACTGCACATGCATGTACTCACACCGGCTGCTACTGCACATGCATGTAAGCACACCGGCTGCTGCTGGCACATGCATTGTATCCGCACCCGGCTGCTGAATGTGACTTGCAGTTTACTCACAACCGGCTGCATAATGCACATGCATTTAGTCCACACGGCTTCTATGCAAATGCATGTACGCACACGGTGCTAACTGCACATGCAGGTACTCAACACGGCTGCTAGCACATGCATGTACTACACCAGGCTTGCTAATGCTGACATGCCATGTACTCACACACGGTTGCTACTGCACATGCTTGTATCACACGATGCTAGCGCTGACTCACACGCTGCGCTACTGAATGCTGTACTCACCACCGGCATGCTACGCACAAGGCATTGTCTCACACCGCTTAACTGAACATGCATCTACCACCGCGGCTGCTACTGCACATGTCATGTTAACAGTGGCTGAGTGCCGAACATGGTCACACACGTGCTACTGACTCTGCATGTACTACACACAGCGCTGGCTGCTGCTGCACATGCATGGATCACACAGGCTGCCTACATGTGACTTCCAGCTTATGCACATGCATGTACCACACATAGGTGCTGCACATGCATGTACTCACACCGGCTGCTACTGCAATGCATGTACGTCACACCGGCTTGCTACTGCACATGCATGTACTACACCGGCTCTTGTGACACATCATGTACTCACACCGGGCTGTGTCGCACATGATGTACTCACACCGGCTGCTACTGCCACTGCATTTACTTCCAGACGTTATGTGCAAATGCATGTACTCAACACAGCGCGCGCTGCTGCTGCACATGCAATGTACTCACACAGGCACAGGATGTCTGCACACGGCTGCTACTCACCAACAGTGGTTACTCACCCATGCATTTAATCCCGAACAGGTGTGCAGAGTACTCACAACCCGGCTGTCTGGCCACAATGCCATGCTATCACACAAGCTGCTGCTGCACATGCATGTCTACATCAGCCCTGACATGCGTACCAAACGCGCACATTGATGTACTCTCAAGGCCCGTGCTCTCTGCAAATGCATGTACTCACCCCGGCAGCTTGTGCTGCACATGCATGTACTCAACCCAGGAGCTGCTGCTGCACTAGCAGTGTACTCCACATCGGCTGCTACTGCACATGCATGTACTCACACCGGCTTTCTACTGCCAATGCCTTTGATACTCACACGGCTGCACGACACATGCATGTACTACACGGCTGCTACTGCACATGCATGTACTCACACCGGCTGCTACTGCACATGCATGTACTCACACCGACTTCTACTGCACATGCATCTACTCACACCGGCTGCTACTGCACATGCATGTACTCACACACAGGTGGCTGCTGCTGCTGCACATGCATGTACACACACCGGCTTCTACTGCACATGCATGTACTCACACACAGGCGGCTGCTGCTGCTGCACATGCATGTACTCACACCGGCTTCTACTGCACATGCATGTACTCACACCGGCTTCTACTGCACATGCATGTACTCACACCGGCTTCTACTGCACATGCATGTACTCACACCGGCTGCTGCTGCACATGCATGTACTCACACCGGCTTCTACTGCACATGCATGTACTCACACCGGCTTCTACTGCACATGCATGTACTCACACACAGGCAGCTGCTGCTGCACATGCATGTACTCACACCGGCTTGTACTGCACATGCATGTACTCAGACCGGCTTCTACTGCACATGCATGTACTCACACACAGGCGGCTGCTGCTGCTGCTGCACATGCATGTACTCACACACAGGTTGCTGCACATGCATGTACTCACACACAGGTTGCTGCACATGCATGTACTCACACACAGGTTGCTGCACATGCATGTACTCACACAGGCTGCTGCACATGCATGTACTCACACAGGCTGCTGCACATGCATGTACTCACACACAGGCTGCTGCACATGCATGTACTCACAAAGGCTGCTGCACATGCATGTACTCTCAAAGGCTGCTGCTGCTGCTGCTGCTGCACATGCATGTACTCACACCCAGGCAGCTGCTGCTGCACATGCATGTACTCACACCCAGGCAGCTGCTGCTGCACATGCATGTACTCACACAGGCTGCTACTGCACATGCATGTACTCACACAGGCTGCTGCTGCAGCTGCACATGCATGTACTCATACAGGCTGCTTCTGCTGCTGCACATGCATGTACTCACACAGGCTGCTGCTGCACATGCATGTACTCACGCAGGCTGCTGCTGCTGCACATGCATGTACTCACACAGGCTGCTGCTGCACATGCATGTACTCACACAGACTGCTGCTGCACATGCATGTACTCACACAGGCTGCTGATGCACATGCATGTACTCACACAGGCTGCTGCTGCTGCACATGCATGTACTCAGGCTGCTGCACATGCATGTACTCACACAGACTGCTGATGCACATGCATGTACTCACACAGACTGCTGATGCACATGCATGTACTCAGGCTGCTGATGCACATGCATGTACTCACAGGCTGCTGCTGCACATGCATGTACTCACACAGGCTACAGACATGCTGCTGCACATGCATGTTCTTACACAGGCTGCATAGACTAACATGCTGCACATGGATGTAGTCACACAGGTTGCTGCCACACATGCATGTAGTCACACACAGGCTGCTGCTTAGCATGTACTCACACACAGGGTGCAGAGACAGATATGCTGCTGTACATGCATGTACTCTTACATGCTGGCTGCAACACATACATGTACTCACACAAAGGCTACAGCATGCTGCTGCTAATGGGGCGGCACATATATGTTCCCAGATACAGACTGCTATAGAAGCAGCAGACATGCATAGCAATATAGAGAGACAGACTAGACTGCTAAGGGAGCAGCAGACAGCAGTATACAGACACACAGGTTGATATGGGAAAAACAAATCTGTAAATTAATATATTCGGACTGATCTGGGAGCAAGACACATGCTCACACACAGTGACTGGTATGAGACCTACAAGCACATGCATATACATATACAGACACTCCGACATATATGGGAAAAGCAGAAACATGCACGCAAACATACTCAAAGTGATATGGAAGCTATGCACATTCAATACGCTGTGAAGCGGGCTGTGCCTTAAATCTTCACTGACAAGGAGAAGATGGTTTTATAGCATAGTAAATAGAGCCAACAGATTGATACAAGAGCTGCAGAAACATGCATTCATTTACAGACATAGAGCATCTACATACATTACAGGTATAGCCTAGGGGACGTACAGACACAGCCTGAAATCAACAGATGTGCACTGGCACGAAGCGTGTCCCACGCTCTACAAACACGTGCGCACAGATTACTGACACGCTGCTTGTCCCAGGATCTGCAGACATATACACAGCCTGTTCTATTGGAACTAATGCCCCATAAAAGTGAAACGCTTCCCCATTGGAATTGCTGTCTAATACAGTCAGATAGCCTTCCTGTTGCATTACAGGGTCGCACCGTGAAATCTACTGTGTCAGACACCTGCAACCTCGTCATGGAATCAATTGTTTCAAAGTCACACAGTGCTACCAGTTGGGCCTACTGTCCAGTGACAAGTCCTCATTCATGTGATGTACGCGTCTCTCTCTGGGTTATACAGTGTAGACCAGGGGTGGCAAACTCCAGTCCTCAAGGGCCACCACCAAGACTGAGCCACTGATTGACCCACCTGTGCTGAAGCAGGGATATCCTGAAAACCTCACCTGTTGGTGGCCCTTGAGGACTGGAGATGACCACCCCAGGGGGTAGAAGAAGCACCAACGAGTAATTGTAGTATTGAAGTGTCTTAAAGCAGCAGTACCCCTCAGCACACTGTTTAAATAAAAATAAATGTATTACCAGGTTGTGAATTAGGGGGCCCCCCGCAGATGAACCTCGCTAATTTCCACTCCAGTGACCCTCTGGTTCTTCCAGACATTCAAGCCTTTCACACCTGATCTAGATATTCAAATACCAAGTAATGTACGTGATGTCTGAAAAGGTTACAATGTCCTGCGGGACCAAAAGAAAGCCACAACAGATGACGTTTACGGCTTCCTATTGGCCCACGTGAGGCGGGAGATTTAAGCAGCCATTTTGTTTTCCTTGGAAGGTACAGCAACGCGTTACCTTCAGCAGTATCTCGGAAACCAGGGGCTCCCTTGAACTGAAATTAGCACGTTTTAGCTACAGGGTCCCCATGTAAAAAAAGTGGGGGTTTAAAAAAAAAAATCCTGCATGGAGAACAGGCTACATTGCATTTAAATAATAATAATAATTACAGGTTTGAAGCAGGGGGTCTCCGGAGCTGAACTGTGTTAATTGCAGCCTGGCAACACCCTGCTTCCAGAGATACTTCCCTTCATAGCGGTGCCAGTATCTCTGCAGCCAGGGAACTTGTGTGCCGAACAAAATGGCGGCTTAAAAGTCCCACGGGCAATTAGGAAGCGGTTGACATCACGGCTTCCTATTGGTCAGCAGGACATTTAAAGCCGCCATTATGTTAGGCGCACACCGTTTCTCTGACTGCAGAAATACCGGCACTGCTATGGAGGTAAGTATGTCTGGAAGCAGGGGGTCCCCAGCAGCTGCAATTAACACAGATCAGCTGCAAAGACACCGGGACTCAATCCTGTAATTAAAAAAATATGTGCAATGTAAACGCAATGCTGCATGTTCTGCTGCTTTAATGCATAATGGGGTATACCTCACACGTGCTACATAACTATCTTTTTAGAATGTTCTTGCTGTTTGAAGTTAAAGTGGGAAACATTTTATGGTTTAAAAGAGCCACAGTGTAGCGCTGGAAAGCTGTATGTGCCTGCAGGCCCACAGTGAGAGTCACCGCCTATCACCCCCACGGGAACTCTGACACACTGTAATTTGAGCTCCCCTTGGCGCCTTTGCTTCTCTGACTTAATACAATTCCACGTTAGTGTAGGATGAAAGGGGGGTTGTAGCGTGATAAACTCCAAAAGATTTTTAGGTTTGTCAAAATTCAAAAGGGGGGTGGTGGTGGGGGGGGTGATTTGGTGTTCTTCCTGTCCAGCACAGTGTCAAAGAACACTTCAACTGAGCCACTGATTGAGCCCCCTGTGCTGAAGCAGGGATATCCTGGATTGAGCCACCTGTGCTGAAGCAGGGTTATCCTGGAAACCTGACCTGCTGGTAGCTCTGGAGATGGCCACCCCTGTACTGGAAGTTGGTTTACAAAGTCTGCCGCATTGCATACCCATGTCACATTCCTCTATGCTCTGCAATCTTTTTGCTACCAAAATGAACCAATAAGCCAGGTTTGGTTAAAAAATACAAAATAAAAGAGGAGACAGAGGAGGTTATATTGGGAGAAGGAGCGGCTCAGTGAGTAAAGACACTGACTGACACTGAGATTGCTGCAGGGGAGCCTGGTTCAATTCCCGGTGTTGGCTCCTTGTGACCTTGGGCAAGTCACTTTATCTCCCTGTGCCACAGGCACCAAAAACATAGATTGTAAGCTCTACGGGACAGGGACTGTGTCTGCAAAATGTCTCTGTAAAGCGCTGCGTAAAACTAGCAGCGCTATACAAGAACATGCTATTATTATTATTATTATTATATTAAGGAAAGAACAGCACATAATATCCTACCGGAAGCATACACACCTGTATTAAAGCAACATTTTAAGACTTTATCTCCACCACTGTAAATTGCCGCAGTGCTTTTCTAAATCAGTGTTAGATTTAAAATGCTTCTAATCTCTAAGGAAACTGTACGCCTGTGAATAGAGGTGAAGAATTTGATTTTGACTTGTAAAGACGCGCGATTTTAAGGTGCTAGCTGCAGCCCACCACTTTTGTTTTGCATTTTATTTATTTTTTTACTTACGCTATTTTTAGTTTTTTCAATCCGATGCTCCGATCCACAGATATAAGCGTTTTAAATATTTAATTGTCTGGAAGGTGAAAATTGAGCTTTCCCCAGGACCCAGGGCAGTCTAAAGGTTACCATGGTAACCCCAGAAGCCAGCGCTTAAGAAAATCATGATTTTTAACGCAAAATTTTTTTTTTTTTTACAGGAGCAAGATACTAACATTATTGAAGTTAAACTTATATAGGGGTTCTGGGGGCATTGCTGCTTTAAAGAGGTGAGTTCATGGTACAAGCGTAGGTTTTTACGGGGGCCACGTGGCATTAAAGCAGCAATCAACGCTGCACGTTTTTTATACCGATTCGGGGTCCCGTGATCTTTAGGGACCACTCCGCCATCCGATCCCCAATTGCTGTGCAAGATTACGTTCCCGGTGGACACAGTATAACTGCGGGATCAGGGCTCGCTCCTTTGCCCAATAGAGAGTTGCAACATCCATGGGAAATGAGTGTTGGTTTTTTTTGTGTCAAAACAGGCATTACAAAAATACTATAAATAGCTACGAAACCGGTGGGTACAGGGCAGCAGGAGACCCCGGATTAGTTACCGGTTCAGGTACGTTTATGATGGGGGGGAAAAAAATCATTTTTTGGAAAGGGCTTTAAATGCACCAACTGAGACAAGCAGTTTCATTACAATATGTTGGGTTATTATTTTTATTAAAGACTACATGATTTTGCTGTGTGTACTTGGTGTGCGAGATCAATACTTCTATCCAGAAGGGGGAGCCTTTAATTATGGAATCTATTCTGTAGTTCAGGGGAGGTCAACTCCAGTCCTCAAGGGCCATCAACAGGTCAGGTTTTCAGCATATCCCTGCTTCTGCACAGGTGGCTCAGTCTGAATGATTGAGCCACCTGTGCTGAAGCAGGGATGTCCCCAATACTTGGCTTTTTGGTGGCCCTTGAGGACGGAGTTGGCCACCTCTGCTCTAGTTAAATGGTGTTATTTTAATTCTGTTGTAGACACAGGTATAACTATGACTGTATTTGCAAACAGTGCTTGAAATCAGCTCAGAGACAGAATGAACAAACATGTTAGCAATAACTGCTATTAAGCAAGCAGTCTGGTAATAATGCTTTTTTACAGAGGAGACGTGAAGCTCTAAGGCAGGGGTCCACAACGTTTTGGAGCTGCACCCCCCCCCCCCCTGTGCAACAGCCCCAGCGCTCGCCCCCCTTCTCTGTGACCTGGTGTCAAATGACGACGCAGGTCATGTAACGCCACAGCGTCATGTGATGCGCGTTACCATGTGACGCGTACGTCACATGACCCCGCGGCGTTGCCATGGCGACGTGTCCAGAAGACTACAGAACCCCGGTAAGTTGAGGTTGCAGGGGCTTTGCGCGGACCCCCGCCATTTAACTTAAATGCCTCAGGAAAGAGCGTGGGGCCGCTGCAACAAAATTCCACACCTACCCCCCCCCCCCCGGGGGGCACCCCCCCCAGTTTGCGCACCCCTCTACTCGCCACACAAAAAAATCTACTCGCCACCTAGTACCAAACGTGTGCTGCTTGGGCCAATATTTACTCGCCCGGGGGTTAAATCCACTCGCCCGGGGCGAGCAAATGTATAGGTTTGTCGCACACAGTAATATATATATATATATATATATATATATATATATATATATATATATATATATATATATATATATATTACTGTGTGCTCATTTGCATGTCTTAGACAGGTCTGCAACCCTGCCTTTCATCATTATCGCCCAGCATACAGCACTTCCACTGCAGCAAGGGATTCTGGGATATGACATGCAAATGAGCACACAGTGCCACCTTTTGCTTCAAATCCATTTTGATATGGACCCCTATAAGCTTATGCTTGCTGCATTGCACAGCTTTTCAGCACAGCCTGGGTTAAGATGCATAGCAAATAAACCTACACACAGACAGCTGTTTCGACCTTTTGTGTCACATCAGTGTGGGGCTGGTTATACTGGCTTTGCAATTTGAAGCTTTGAATATATATATAATGTTGTAGATTAATTAATATTGCAGACAGCATATAAACAATTTAAATAGTAATCCTGTACTGTAGTTGTATACTGTGCAACATTGTAGAATACATACACTGCATGTTAAACCCAGGAGGCAACACATTGTCCTAAGCCCTTCTGAGCACATAAGAGTTCTCTAAACTGTGATTTACAAGCCTAATAAACCGAGGTATACTTGTGGGAAGCAGCAAATCTGCAAAAAAAGGAAAGAAACCGTAACAAACATAAACATAAATCGTATTCAATTTTCCTGTTGCTAAATTTGGTGCAAAGTTCCATTGTGCATATTTTCTTCTGCAAAAGCAGCAATAAACATGAAACTGGGCACAGAAAATACAGAGTGAAATGAAGACTTTCAGGAAATTACTAAGATTGAGCAGCAATGGGTGTAAGAGTTAAAGCAACAATTCCCCCGCAACTGATCTTGTTTATTCACAGTCGTCGCCAAGACATCCTACAGATCAGAACGAGATACTTTCAGCTCAAAACTCTACAGGGGCGACCAACACCAGTCCTCAAGGGCCACCAACAGGTCTGGTTTTCAGAATACCCCTGCTTCAGCACAGGTGGCTCAAGATATCCCTGCTTCAGCACAGGTGGCTCAGTCATAATCACTGATCCACCTGTGCTGAAGCATGGATATCCTGAAAACTTGGCCTGTTGGTGACCCTTGACGACTGGAGTTGGCCACTCCTGCTCTAGTTGCTGAGTCACCTAGTTTTTCTGTGTTCGCAAGAAATAAAAAATAAATAAGCCTGTGATGCCACGTATACCACGTATTGATGATGTTTAAGCTCTCCGCTGGTGTTAAGCCGAGACCGGTTACCGTACCCATCCCGTGGTCAAAAATAAATAATCCAGAACAAGAAAGAAAGCTGTCAATATCTCTGGAACCTGGAGGGTTACCAGTGCGGGGAATATAGTTGCTCAGCTTCAGGGAAGATTTAGAAATGAAGACCATGGACTTCCACGCTCACACTTATGGGTTCATTTCCCCTCGCCAAACCAAGAGCTCACTGCAAAAACGTCTCTAAAAGATATACATTTAATTTCAGTGATCCAGCGTTCTTGTATTTCCTGAACATTTTAGGTTGTGTTGCAGGTTGTAATTCCATTTATTGATTGCACGTGGGAGTTCTTCATTAGTTAATGCAGGAGTGCTGAACCACAGTACTAAAGCCCCCTCCCCCCCCCCCCCCCCCAACGTGTCAGGTTTTTAAGATATCCCAGCTTCAGCACTGGTGAATAAATTAGGGTAGCTGACAGACAATTAATGTTTAATAAGAGGCAGGATTCCTGGTTGACTGGCTTCAATTACCGAGAATAGGCACCAGTTTGCAGAGCCATACCAGCTCAAGAAACCCAGAGAAATGGTATCCCTGCCCCAATGCAGATAAAGGCACAGATTTTACAAGAGGGGTAAGAAGAGGGGTAAGAAGAGGGGTAAGAAGAGTGGTAAGCTTTACGTCACTTTATGGCCCATTGTATGGCCTTATGGATTTGTACTGTTAGTCAAATATACTCAAAATTACATAGAGCTCACTAACAACTAATGGCATTCTCTTTCTATTTATGCACATGCAGAAGCTTTAAACTGCATACCCACGAATCGATCTGTGGAATTGCTGAACTTACATTTCTGTACATATGTATATTATTTTTCCCATGTCTGTCTAGTCGAGATGTCTGCAGCACTCCAAAAATTAGATGTTAAATGAGCCTGTATGAAGCACACGCACTTGTGTATACTGGTGGCTAGAGCAACGTTTCGGAACCATTCCATCCTTTGTCAGGCTCATTTGAAATCTACTTTTTTGGGAGTGTTGTGGACATCAGTTCTACACAGGCCTTCAGGGGGGGATCAGCGGTTCCAGGTGCAGTCCTATCCACACAATGACGGTAGCTGCTGTTCTAGAGCGGTGAGCCTTAGTCACGCTTTTGAAAACAAATTTCTATAGTGCCAACCATGTACCCAGCGCTTCACAGAATGGACACTAAAATAGTGTGGATTGAAATAAAGCGCGAACCTCAAAATATAAATGTACTCCAGGAGAAGGAGTCCTTGCACAGTTATTTAAGCCACTTGTACATCAGGACAGTTGAAGTAAATAAGAAGAAAAAAATACATATGATAAATATGTTCCAACAAGTCTACATGTTAGCCCTACAAGTTGCCATTCTTTATCAGTTGGGAAATTATATTTGTAGAAATCAGATATAATATATTTGTGAACAAGTCTGTGCACAGTAACACATGTTCAGAAGATCTCCAGTGCTAATCAACGGTCCAATTACTTGTTGTTTTCTATATGATCGACAACCACGTGAAAAGCTCAGACACGGCCTGGATTTGGGCATCAAACAGAACATGTGAACGCCCAGATTACAGCAATGGTACAAAGCCATAAGGCAGGGTTCTCAATTCCAGTCCTCGAGACCCCCCAACAGGTCAGGTTTTAAGGATATCCCAGCTTCAGCACACGTTGCTCAATCAGTCCCTGCTTCAGCACAGATGGCTCAATAAGTCCCTGCTTCAGCACAGCCCCTGCTTCAGCACAAGTGGCTCAATCAATCCCTGGTTCAGCACAGATGGCTCAATCAGATGGCTTTGATTGAGCCACTGATTGAGCCACCTTTGCTGAAGCTGAAATATCCTTAAAACCTGACCTATTTGGGGGGGGGGGGGGGAGTTGAGAACCCCTGCCATAGGCACTGTAAGGCCCATTCAAATTAATGAGTCGTCATTTGTTTCAAGGTTTGGTGCATATGCCCCCAAGTGTTTAATGTTCAATGTTTAAGCTTCCAGAATCTTGTCACTCGCAAAAAATGTCTCCCCTCCATTTAATGAATCATTCATCAATCATAGCGCAAATTAACCTTCTCTTTGTTTCTAAAACAAGTGTTTCAGTGTTTCCCTCGGCTGCCTTCATGTTGGAGAAAGTGTACTCTAAAACTGGCATGCCTCACAGGCGACGACCATACTCTGAACCCCTTGCATTGGTCTTGCAGGTTTCCATGGGGATATTTGTAATAGTGGGTTGGGGCCTTTGTTTTAGGTTGATCTCAAAATGAATTAGAAATTTTAAAAAAAGTCCATAAATGTGACAGCAATGCTTATTTAAAAAGATTGGAGTGGTTAGTGTTTAAAGCTGCTGACCAGTTCTGTACTAAGAGAAAATACTTGTAGCATTTAAAAAAAACAAAACAAAAAACAACTCTGAATGACATTTATTATGTATTATACTGTAATAAGCCTTTTTTTTATTCTATAGCAATCAATTACAAAGTCACATCCCCTTCCTCTTCTGAAACAGGATCTGGCACACCCCCTTTTGAGCCCTGCCCTTTCTCTGGCAGTGCACCAATTGTATCTAGTGACTGCCTGATCACATGATCTTCCCCACTGAACTTTGCATCTTTGGTCCTCTTCTGCTGCACCGACAGCAATTTAGTGAACCCCCGAGTCGAATTTCGCCGATCAATCACAGGAGAACGGATCGATCAGCAACGTAGCTAATTACTTATCATTGTGTGGATTGTATTGATGCACATATTAAAGGGGTAAAAACAAAACGGCAGCTCGGACTGCTGCTTTAAAAGCCCATGCCTTGTACTCTTCATTCCTAATTTGCTGGGAGAAAAATTATCACTTTCAAACCTTTTTCTTACATTTTAACTGGATTGACTTCAATCACGGTTAGAGGTTACAAAATAAACTGCAGCCACTTTGTAACAATTTAGGAATGAGCACGCATCTACACAAGCACTAAAACATCATTTTTGCTCAGGGGGGGGGGGGGGGGGGGGGGTTCTTAAGAAACGTGCAGTCCCAGTTACCAGCCTGATAACATGGAAATAAGCTGAAAGCATCTTCTCTGTCTTTGCCCAATCTAAGAAAGCTTTTAAAATTTAGGACCGAATATAAACAGCATATCAAATACCATGGAACAGACGAGATATATTGCTTCCTCGAGGTGGAAAATATGATATAGTGGTTCTAAAGTTTTTGTGATGATCATGGCTGTATTTTGAAAAATATCCGCAATTATAAATTTTCTGAGACCGCAGAAATATTATTTTACACCCAAAACAGAAAACTACAGTTGGATTTCATAATATAAGATATTGCCAAATTCACTTTTGTTTTTACAAGTCTTAGGTTACAAATTAGTTTACTTATCGACAAATCAACAATATTATTGCAGGTACCTCAACACTTTATTCTGGGAATTCTGTATCACTGTATATAAACGTACTCATATTAGTGACGTGTTAAGGAGCATGCCCTACATACAGTAGTTAGAGTCCATAGTAATAGCCCAAGCTGTTCTCAGGCCAGAAGAGGAGTGAGCATGTGCTCAGCAGGGACTTCTCAGAGTAGTAGCTCCGGAGCATAATCGGATCGGCTCCACCGGAAGAACTTTTAGTTAACCCCCGGTCCAATATGTATGGATTGGTTATGCTATGCACCGTAACGGGATACTGATGCCAGAGAGAGCTATGTGTACCTCAACATGGGCCTATCCAAGATGGGGCACTATTGACGCTATGAAGGAGATTGCCAATCTAACCAAATACTAATGGAAACAAGCATAAGTACCTCCCCAGCGTAGGACTGAGCGCTACCGGGGGGAGAAGCACAGGGTAACCATATTGTTTGCCCCCCCCCGTTAATGTCTGAAGTGAAGTCTGTCTTTTGTATGGCGAGCATTATAAACGGACGTGACTAAAGCTCTTGTTTGTACAATAATTTCCTGCACCCATCATTATTCTATCTGCATGTCCCCGCTCACCCTGCACGAACCCAGCATCCTGACCAGGTATGAGAGACCGAGCACAGCCATGTATATATATCCCCAACTCGATGTGACCTCCTTTAGGGCCGGGCAAGGAGGGTTACACATGTTTTTTTGCAGTAAAGCATCAAGCTACTAAATATACTGAAAGTTACTAGTGTTACATAATAACTATGCTGTTTTACAGCCACAGTGATGATGACACAATGGGGACCGGATCATTCTATCGCAGCGGTATTCAGGACGTGACCTATGCGTTTCCCCCCCTCGCAGACATTATAAGACATGGAGAGACAAGAGACACAATGAACAGATGTCCTATTTGTAGGATTATCCCTCTGAAAATCATAAATCATCCGTGTAAGTATGGTCGTTGCTGCAGAGACTGTCACATTCATGACACCACCTCCTTGTTCTATCCTGATGTCGCAAGGCCTCTTAAACCTTTCCCTTCACCTAAATTGGCCCCCGTCATCGTTCTAATGAGCGCCATTTCTCTAGGAAGCAGCTAAATGCACGAATCGCATGTTGCTGCTGCGTTGAATCAGCACAAATCCTAAGATTGCGATTAAGAGGATGTCAGTGCTAACTTTGATAAGATGAAGCTTAGCTGCACCAAGTTCATTAAAAACCTTGTAAATGTTAAGCCAGCTTTGTGCTGCACACCCATGTGGAAAAAAATGAACACAAAATTAAAATGAACACAAAATTTAAATGAACTGCTGCATTAAAGAGGCGACCCAAGCAGACATTTTTTAGCCTTTTTTTTTTTTTCTTACATAGGATTGAAGCAGGGGTCTCCAGAGCTGAACCCCATTAAATTCAACTCCGGGTACCCCCTGCTCTGGAGATATTTATCTCCATAGGGGTTGACGATAGTCACTCCGCTCGGCTAGCAGGGTTCACGTATAAGCGGAGTTTCAAAGCTCCCACGCCCTGCGGAGCCAATAGGAAGCTGTGACATCATCAGGTTTGGATTCTTATTAGCCCAAGCGACCTTTAAACTTTGCCGAGATACCGGCCCCCCCTTTGGAGGTAAGTATCTCGGGACGGGAAGCAGGGGGTCCCTGTAGCTGAAATTAATGGTGTTCAACTCGGGAGAATCCCTGCTATGTTAAAATATATATATATATATATATATTTTTTTTTTAAAGCGCATTCATTTGTTGTTTCAAGAACCATTGCCTATTGTTTGTTTGTTTTTTACTATGTTTGAACCGCATTGATGATTTCGGCTCCGGTGACCCCCCTGCTTCCCAAGATACAGATCTCAGAAAGGGCAGCTGGTACCACCCCCGGCTAGGCATACAATATGATGATTTAAAAGGTCCTGCATCTGACAGGCCAATAGGAAGCCACAACGCCATCCCTTCCCGCTTCCTATTGGCCATGGGACCTTTAAACACGAGAGATACTGGTAGCCCCATTACATGTAAGCTTCTTGGGGAGCTGGGGGTCCCCAGGACCACCTGCTTCCCACCTAGAGTGGGGGGGGGGATATTTTTTGTTTGTTTTCAAAGGCAATGGTGCTTCACGCAAAATAAGCAACTCCAGGCAAGATTGCAATTTTACGTTTCAGCTGTTTAATACCTTTTAATCTGATACAAAAAAATATTATTCCTGGTAACTGAAAAACAAATGGCAGGCGAAAAGGAAACCATTTGAATGGAGCGGTACACGTGCATGTTCATCTGAATTATTTTATTATTAAAACCTTTCTAAATGTTAAAAGCCAACTGTGTATTCTGCACGAGGCGGAAAAGGAAACCTCTATAAAAGAGCTGCACAATCTAGTTAAAAGGTAATGACAAAAGATAAGGTTGATGCAGGCTGTGTATTAAGAGGTAAGAGAAATCGCCTGTGCGTTCATTTGCATTAGGGCCAAATGTAAGAAAATAGGTTACCTCACTAATTATTTCCTCCAGCTGTGATGCACATTACAATTCATTGAATGCTCCTGAGCATACGTGACAGTGACGGCACAAGGCAGGGAGGATTGATCCTGGCATACTTCAGGGACGGATACATACTTACTTTCTGATGACCTACATTTAAAAGGTTTAGACCAGGGGCGCGCAAACTTTTTTTGTTGCACCCCCCTGTGCCTGCTCTCCTCCTTGTTGCGCCCCCCTCCTTACCTCGCGCGTCGTTTGACGCCACGTCACATGACCTATGGCGTTATTTGATGTCACGTTACCGTGGCAACAGTGACATGACCTGCGGCATCATTTGACGCCACGTTGCCATGGTAACGTGTCCTGGAGCCAACTGAACCTCGGTAAGTAGAGGTTGCAGGGGCCTCGCGAGGTTCCCCGGCCTTTAATTTAAATGTCTGGGGGGAGAGCGAGAGACCTCTGCAACTGCCCGAGCCCACCACCCCCTAAAGACATCTCCTGACCTGTTAGTGGCCCTTGAGGACTGGGGTTGCCCACCTCTGGTCTATACAGTCAGACCAATGGTTCTGCCACGGTACAGTGAAGCTGCTTGCAGCGGGTACAGCTTTGTAGGGGATCCAAGCAAAGTGAACATGAGGTCCACATCCAGACCAGAGTGTTGGTTGATTGGCGTGTACAATTCTAACATAATTACATTTGATACCCATCTCAAAACCCTAGAAGTTAATGCCACCTCAAGATCTGGCAGATGGAAATAACACATGAGAAATGAAATACTGCATTACATACAAAAGCAAAGTATGACACACACTATTATAATATTGCTTCCAGGAAGTCTTCCTTTAACTGCTCATGAGCACCTCCCAAATCTCTCCCTTACATGGGCAGGGAGGTTCGAAAGCTTGTAACACATCAACTACTTATTGGTCCAATAAAATGCATCATACCCTCTTCTCCCTCCTTCATTACTACGTGGAAGAAAGGACCGACAGGCTACCCACCCTCCTTTGTCTTACATGGGCAGTGAGTGCCAAGTCGGTGCAAAGCCCCTTTGTACATTGAAGGTAGAAGATGCAGCATGAAAGTGACACTACACAAGTCATCTAATAGCAAAACCGCTATGAGTGATGCTTGTTGCATTAACCCCCCTATGTGCCTGACAAATTAAATCTCTGTGAGGACCCGGAGAAGGTGGAAGTGTTTATTTCCTCCCACTGTGATGTACATTGAAATGTAAATAGTGACAACGATGGAAGAAGATGGGGTAGATTGATCCAGGGATGTATATTTTCTGGTGACTTCAATTTAAAGGGTTTAGACCAGGAGTGAGCAACTCCAGTCGTCAAGGGCCACCAACAGGTCAGGTTCAACTGACCACTGATTGAGCCATCTGCGCTGAAGCAGGGCTATCCTGAAAACCTGTGTTGCCCACCCATGGTATTGACAGTCGGACCTTTGGTTCTCCCTCTCCCACTATACAGTGAATCTGCTTCCTAGGGCTGGAGAATTCTTTTAAATGGAACTGAAATCTTCTCCAGCAGAGGGTTGCGGCTTCAGAGTATACTGAAAAAGGGCCCAGGTGCAGTGAAGGGACTTCCAGGTGTTGGAGAAGAGTTCAGCCATATTCCCCCTCTATAAGTCAGTATATGAGTTTCTGCACTACAGGGAGCCACTGCGGTTTGTAACACCCAAACTGCCAGAATACTGGACTCGTGCCAACTTCTGTGTAGGGAGATAGATGTAGTGTGTTAGGATCCAGAGAAGCCTGTAGCAGTTTCACTGCAGCTGAAGCTTTGCTGTGAGCCCATGACAACCCAACCATGAAGCATCTGACCCTGTTCTGTGACCTTAGAAAAGGTTTTATAATAGTTATTATAAATAGCACTGTTGGATGCTTATTAGCTGACAATTCTGTTGCTATACTATTTTATAGATCAGTATGACTATACTAAGTGTTATTTCTCACATGGACTAACATGAGGCTGTATTACTGTGAGCCTCTCCTAGCCCTTGAGAGAACTCCTTTACCTAAGCCCACCTTTAACTCGTTCCTTGGGTAGGTCAGTCTCAGAGAGTCTGGAAGATGCAGGTCTTAGAGGCAGGATACAGGTTTGCTATCTGTTATCTTTGCCAGTGCTTTAGTTCTGGTCCACACCAGGTCAGTAGTGTTGCAGGTACAAGTGCTGTAAACCACTGCAGCTATAGGATTCCCCTGTCTGGGTATCCTTGGATGGGACAGGGTTTGTCATTTATTTTTGTCAAGCTACCGAAGGGGCCTCATTCAATAACGTGGGATAGTGGTGATTAGGCACGACCACATGGACAGTCCGATTTCAAGCCAAGGCAGTTTTCGTTCGGTAGTGCCGAATATGCACGATCACCCTCAATTGAATAAGCTCGAAACACGAGAGCAGCGTGCATTCTTCAAGACCTGCTTTCCTGTCGTGCGCCTCTGTGGGACCCGACTTCCAAGAGTGTGCAGACCTTGGTGTGGGACCAGACAACACAGGACGCCAAAGGAAAGTGGAATGGCATGTTCGGGAGTTACCTGATCAGTTAGATAGGGGGACTCCATGCTGTACCCTTTGCTCGCACAGACTGTCGGAATTACCAATGTGCGTCACTGTGGATCAGAAGGGGTTAATGTTTAAACCACTAGGCCTGCAACTTTAACACATTCTAGTAAGAGCTACAACATATAACTATATACTCCCTGCCTAGCTTATATTGGGGTGGCAAGGTTAAGATATTGATCATATATTTTTGATATATGTTTGGGTTAGGAAAGACTGAACGTGTGGGATTGAGTTTGTATACTGTATTATGCAACTGATGGTGCATTATGATATGTGCCATCTATTGTCTTCATATGTAAAATATTGTAAGAGAATCTTGTGTATTTGATAACGGTGCTACTATGTATGTATGTATATATGTATATGTATACATACATGTTATGTTTCCTGGGAGGAAGCACAATCATAGCGCCAATTTAAAGTAAGAAAATGTGTCTTCTGGGATAAGTTCATCTTTTTTTCAGAGCACCCTAAGAGGTGAAACTAAGGCCCCCTGTTTTCAATCATATCTAACTTAAAGCGCCTGTGGTAGGGGTCACAAATGGAACAAAAATCTTCTCCAGCAGTGGGGAGCTGCATCAGAGTATACTGAATAAGGGAATATCTGTGTTGAGATAGGAAGCAGAGATTTGGAGGAAGATGCTTCTCCTGCAGTTCTTGCTGCACATTTCCCCTCACTTATTTATTTCGGGGTGCGCTGTGTCACGGGACAGTAAGCATAGGGACCTCCCCACCAACCTGCTCCTGTTATTAGCCAAACTGGCTATTTATAAGACCAGGAAGCAGTGTTTGGAAGGGAAGGTCCCAATGAAGATCGTGGCAATGTTTTGTCTGGGCACTGGTGCACTCCCGTATCTGGGCAGAGTACACCTAAGCCGAGTCCACTGGGATGTTCCAGAGTTCGCCACCCAGTGGGTGTTAGGCGGGGTGCTCTGCTCGATATCCCCCCACCCCCCATCGGAATTTCTTTATACTCACCCTCCATTTTTAGTGCACTTTATTTACAGTTCACTGTTTTATTTATTGTTTTTGTTCCAGGTACCAGCTAACTCCTTGGTACAACCAATGAGTACATTGTTCTTCTGCCAGCCAATCAGTAAATGCCAATCACAATAGGCCCAAGAGCTTTCTATTGGATGCAGGCAAAGTAAGCTAGAGGTCCATATCCAGACCATAGGGAACTAGTTGATTGTCGCTGGATTGAGGTGTGCTATCCTAACATAATCCTGGTCAACCTGATAACAGGGCTCTTATATTGTGATTGCCTATGTTGTCCAATACAGTCATGCAACAACGTACACAATATAGCTATTCTACTCACCTACACATTGTCCATTTAGGACACTCTCAATTTGCTGCTGGAAGTCAGAGAAGAGGGGAAAGAAAAAGCTGCTGTGTTCTTGCTCTGCTACAAATCCAAATCACACACTCTGTAAATATTTGTTTAGGAGCAGACACAAAACCCAGGAGATTCCCGGTACAGCTCAGAAAAATGAAGCCAGTAATTACATTACATGGCGCCCATCAGGGACACAACCAGAAATTCATATTGGGGGGTGCAAGGTTTTTGTTTTGTAAATAAATCGATGTGCAGCATATCTGCTATATTAATGTATTTATTATTGCACATAAAAGAATAAACTACTATTTCAACCTACAAAACTAAGACTAGTTTCCTTTTATTTTTTCGATAGTATCTTAAAAACGACCTTGTTTACTCTTATGTTGCGCTACTGGCGCCTGTGCTGGGGAGGGCTGTACTATTAGCATTCCCATCCCGTAACAAGGGAGTTAAAGCAGAAACATAAAGTACAAATACAATCTAAAGCAGGGGTGCGCAAACTTCTTGAGCTGCTCCCCCCTGCCCGGGAGCCACAGCATTCGCGCCCCCCCTCTCCAATGACTCGGCATCAAATGACGTCTCTGGTCAAGTGACGTCACTTCGCATTGCCATGGCGACATGTCGCCGAAGACCCGCCAGAGAGCAGGTGTAAGGAATCCACTACTGGCTTTGACTATTGCCTTGCAGACATGTGCAGTTGCAGGCTTCCTCTGGCAATCTATAGCACAGGTGCTGCCTCTCATTGCAGCTTCTGCCCTGTGCTACTTCATTGGAGGAATTCTCACACACCCTCCTCCTGTGATTGGATCTCCGCCCTTTATATTCTAGGCGTTGGCTCTGAACCAGCGCCGAGCATAACTATTCCTACCTCTATGTTACTGTCTCTGCCACAAACCACCCCAGGCCTCTCTCCTAGCGTTCTTACCTTCCAAGTTCCTGAGTATCCAGAGGCCTGGTCCTGGACGTCTGTGCTGAAGCGTTGTTGCCAGCACTGGCCTGCTGCTATCTCCTTGCAGTGGCCTACCCTGGACGTCTGTGCTGAAGCGTTGATGCCAGCACTGGTAACTGCTGCATTCCCTCCTAGCAGTAGCTACCCTTCCTGTCCTGTGGCCTGCCGCTATTCTCCTGTAGTGGCCTATCCTGGACGTCTGTGCTGAAGCGTTGATGCCAGCACTGGTACTGCTGCATTCCCTCCTAGCAGTAGCTACCCTTCCTTTCCTGCGGCCTGCTGCTATCTCCTTGCAGTGGCCTGCCCTGGACGTCTGTGCTGAAGCGTTGATGCCAGCACTGGCCTGCTGCTATTCTCCTGCAGTGGCCTACCCGGGACGTCTGTGCTGAAGCGTGTTGCCAGCACCGGTACCTACTGCATTCCCTCCTAGCAGTGGCTACCCTTCCTTTCCTGCGGCTTGCTGCGATCCTCTTGCAGTGACCTGCCTTGGACTTCTGCGCTGAAGCGTTGGTTCTACCCGACGCTGCCCTGCGGTGAACTTCGGCCAGCCTGCTGTCTCCTCCTGCTGAGATCGGCGTCATGGGCCGAGGCCGCTCCTCGCGCAGAAGCCACCCCCGCGCTCACGCTCCTAAGCTGAAGCGGGGAAATCCTGACTACCTGTTGCCGAACTCCTGCTTCCATAACGACGATGCTGCCTTCTCCAATCCTGACCCTGCGATGTACGACTACGAACTGCGCACTCCGGATCAGTCTGCGTGGACTCAGGTCGGTGATTATATAACCCCACCTCAGCCCCGCGGTCCGGTCCCGGTTTGTGGCGAGCATCGGCGTAACAGCAGGTAAGTGAGTTAGAGGGACCTCACGCCTCCCCCGGCATTTAATTTAAATGCGGAAGAGCGCGGTGCCTCTGTAACCGCCTGCGCCCCCCAGAAATTCTCCCGCCCCCCTGGGTGACGCGCCCCCAAGTTTACGCACCACTGATCTAAAGCATTTATATCATCTTTATTAAAGCAGCAGTTCATCCTCTGCCCCACACCCATCCCTTTTTTTAGGGTCACCAGAGCTGAAGTGTGATAATTTCAGCTCTCCCAGGTTTCCCTGAAACTTACTAATAAAGTTAGAGCTGGTACTTACTTATATTTAAATCTCCGGTGTCATGCAAATGTAGCCAGGTCCCCTTTGGCTCCCCGGTTCCCCGTTCCTCTTCCCCTTACCTTCACCAGTGAGAAGGCAGTTGCGGGGGCGAGAGCGTCTCTCGATAGCGTCAGAGGCACAGAGCCGCCATCTTTGTTATGTCCGCGCGGGCGCACGCGCATGCGCAGACGCGACGCCCAATATAGTGAGCGCGAAGGGGCAGAGATGGTGCTCCGTAGCACAGGGACTCCCCAAGGTCGTGCAGGCGCAGAAGAGAGCAGTGGCGGCCATTACAGGGTTACAAAGGCGCGGCAGACAGCGCACGCGGCCCTAATGTTAAAGTGGGCCATAACGGACTACAACACCCAGCAGCCTCTGGGGACTGCCCTTCCACCCACATCACGTGCAGCCAGCCAGCAAATAGAGTTTGCAGCTTCTCCTGTTGGAGAAGGATACAATGTTGCAGGGACCACGCTAGTCAGTTGGAGCTGGGAGAAGGAAGGGGGAGGAAGTGTGTAAGGAGCAAGTGGCTTCTTACACTAGGCCAGGTTACCCCCAGGCCCCAGGTAGGCCCCACTTTCCACTAGGTTAGTGGGTAAGTTCATAGGGAAGGCCCCTTAGGTAGGGACCCTGCCCTTAGGCGAATGTAAGTCTAGTCAGTGACACAGCTGCAGTGCTGTATGCTCTGACAAGAAGAGACAGTGTGGCTTTGAGCGCAGCCACAGCAGTTAGTTTGGCAGTTTCAGCCAAGGCCCCTTTCAGTGCAAGGGGGGGTTGCTTTCTACAGTACAGTGTTATGGGATATCACCGGTGCCAGTTGCACGCGGTGATTGCGGCCTGCGTCTGGGCTCAGACAGGCTCTACTACAAGAGACATTCTGTGGGTGAGACGCTCCACGAGGGAGACACCCCGCGCAGAGGCGGATTCCCGTTCCTGCGTCAGACCCTTTTTGAAGAGCTTTACACCCGGGCACGGACGTGTGCCTGGGCAGGTATCTATAAGTGCACCAACTATACACACGTGAGCAGCGCTGCCACACATCTGGGTGGGGGTCCAGGACACTGGGACACTGGTGCCGAGCACCCGATTATTGTGGGCACTGTATGGTTGTGTTACTATTGGGCGGAGAGGCCAAGGGCCTTAACCAATGGGATATTGGTGCCCTTGCACCCAATGTATGTTTTGTTATGCATAGAGCTGTTGATACTCTATATGATGATACTGTGTATTATGTAACTGATCCCTATAGTAAACCCTTTTAGCCATAACTTTTGGTGTGGGCTGGTTACTTTATGGATGTTCCTATGTGAGGGTCATTCTACACTCCTAGAATCTCACATAGGTGGAGGCGCTGATTGAAGAAATGTTCCAGAGAAGCACCACACCTGGTAACATATAGGTTCCCCCTCACATTCACTCTATCTGCGATTGGGGGTGGGGGAATAACCGTTACAAAGTATTACCTTGAGGCTTCCTATTGGCTCATGTGACACAGGAGATTTAAACCTCCATTTTGTTTCCCTTGGAGGGAGTGGTACCGACGCTGCCTTTACTGCTAAGTGGGGGTCTCAGTAACTGAAAATAGTGTGTTGCCAAGACAAACAGTGCAAAAATGTCGATCGGTAAAGTGAAACAGTAAAACAGTAAGATAATGTTTCCCAGTCCAGTCATTAATCCAGAAGTCCAAAACAAGCTACTGGCAGCTAAAGTGACAGCCCGCGTCAGAGAGACTAGGCCTGCGAGCCAGATTTCCACATAAAAGATGAGAAGTAGGTGTACCAGGCGGAGCCAGAGATATGCAGTATACGTCATCTGTGTGGGGTCCCAGCATACTCTGTGACCAACCAGTTGTATGTAAAATAAAGTAACCAAAAGCAACTGACGACCTGCCCATCAATAAGCCAGTGGTTCTCCACTCCAGTCTTCAAGAACCCCCAACAGGTCAGGTTTTAAGGATATCCCGGGCATAAACCTGACCTGTTGGTGGTTCTTGAGGACAGAAGTTGGAGAACACTGAGTTAAGCAATAGACTTGTATAGCAAAGTAACTTTACATAGAACCAAGCACAAACACCATTTATGGATGCCCATATATTTCCTGTGGTGTTGTCTTACGAAGCTTGTTGACCTGAGTTATGGCAAAGAGATGGATTCTTCTGCAGCCTGAAGCTTTCTGGAGCGTGGAGAGCCACAGTTGAGCAGAATAGTATTTTCCTGACATTGTATAATATACAAAAAACATTTTCGGCCTTTAGAAAAGAGCTCCCCGATTTTCAGTCCGTGAGAACAACAGACCAGGTCTTGAAGACTTCTCTAAATAAACACTTTTTATTAACCTAGATCAGAACACCAGTAAGACAACCTGATGTGTTGCCCTAAAAACCTGACCGTGCTCATGACCACCCGTAAAAGGGTCAGTCCCACTGAGCACAAATGTGAATTAAGGTCAAATATCTCTGAGTAGCCCTTGGCACTATATCGGGGATTGTAGCTTCTGGCAGAATATCAGGGTCGGTAGTGCCCACCTCATGAACAGGTGACCAAGTAGGTGTAACTCATGCGTTTCCTAACAGTTGTATAAACATTAATGGTGCATTCAGAAATCCATATTATGGTACAATTTGCACATAACCCGTGGTTGTAACTCAGATGCTTTATGTGGCTTCAAAAAAAAGAGAGGGTTTTTTTTGTTTGTTTTTTTTAAGACAGGAAAAAAACTAAATAAGTGTAAAACATTTTGAGAAGAAATTATTCCAAGGGGCCTATTCTATAAGCCACGATAAGCCACGTATCAAGCACTTATCGGCCAAAATACCTACTGCTATTCAGTAAGCCTCGATAAGTGGGCGATAAAGGCATAAATCGCCCAAATTGTCAGTCGTCAGAAAAAGATTGCCGGGTGAGCAGCGATAAGCCACTTATCTGCAGGTTCTGAATCTCGTGCAATTCTAGTAGCCGTGATTAGGTTATCGAGGCTAATCGCGGCTCTAGAATGGCGAGTTTCTCCCAAAATCCTCAGGCTAGGAAAAGTTGGCGTGAGGCTGGGAAGAAGCTGCTGAGAAGGCGGCGAGACGGGACTTAGAAAAAAAAAATGCATTTGTCCTGCATCAGTTTCATGCCGGGAGTCTCCGGAGCTGATACCCATTAATATCAGCACCGGAGACCCCCGGCATGAATCCCATGCAATAAAAATGCATTTACAGGCAACTTCATTACCTCAGTGGCTAACCTCTAAGGCAATGAAGGGGTTAACTACCACTGCCATGATTTTTGTGGGTAGCTGGGGTAGTTGAAGGTTGTATTTGGCCCTTGGTGGGTGTGTAGGAATTGTGGGGGGGGGAGGGGGTTTGCGGGTGGAGTTAACCCTTCATTACCTAAGCGGTTAATAATGCTAAGGTAATTAACAGGTTAACCCCTCCCACTACCGACCTGGTAGTATAAACACCCACCAAGGGCCAAATGCCAACTTCACCCATCCTCGCTACCCACAATAAATATTTTAAAAAACAACCCTACTACCCGCCCCTCCCCAACACATACAGTACAGTAATGGGCAAAGTTGCTATTATCCACATATGGATAATAGTGCATTTTCCCATCATAAAATCAAACATTAGCCAGCCAGCATTAATAAAGTAAATTAAACGTTCCACTTAGCCCTGCCATCATGAAGGGTGTCCTCATCAGCATTCTAAAGGACCATGTCCTCCGATGCCAGCAAGAATACAAGAAAAAACACAATCTAATGGCCCCACACCCCTTAATCACCGTAGCGGTTAATAACCGCTATTGTAATTAAGGGGTTAACCCCCATCCCCCGCTACCCACCCAGGAGGTCTAACCACCCACCCCAGATCCACTATACCCTCCCTATACCCATTGATTGGCACAGTGGTATATCATGGACAAGAAGAGTGTATTATAGGCGCCAAACGGTAAAGGATATATCACACCAGATGCAGGGCCAAGGTAAGGCTCCGGACAGATGGGTTGTGCTTGAAAGAAATAAAAACAAAAGCACAAAACATAGCGTAATACTGTATATGAATGGGACAAACAACATAAACTACACACCATACAAGACTAATAACTAACAGCTGAGATCGAGGTGAAAATTATTTAAAAAACATTTAATAAAACATTTAATAAAATATATACTATAACAATGGACATAAGAAAAATAAAAAAATACATAGAATTAATGAATAAACAAATGGTTAAGATCAATGGACCAGCACTGCAACACCAGGTGAACTGCCCACTCACCGGACGGGAGATTAAAACAGGCGGTGGATAATTTTGAGAGTATCCCCTCTCTGCTGCTCGCACAGCCACTGCACCGGAACAGATCTGCAGAGGAAGCGTTGCACACGCCAGCCGGCGTGTGTGTGTGTAACCTCTATCGGCGCTAACGGGATGGATGCCGTGCAGGTGGTGTCGATTTCACAGCAGCAGATTCGTCTGTGGTGGATAACAGCTGATTCACCTCCGGATCGGCTCAAAAGAGAAAGGACAGGCCCGGCGCCACAGTAGAGGTCCTAAAAAGCTACCCTACGCGTTTCGAAAGCGTGCTGCTTTCTTCCTCAGGGGTTCCACAATAATGTCCATTAATGTCCTTTAAATAGGAGTCTTAATTAGTCCAATTTCACCTGTAGCACGCCCGCACATGCGCAATGGATATTCCAGAGAGTCAATCATGTTCAATAGTAAACGCACATGCGCAGTGCTACATTTCTTCAAGAAAAAAACATTTGTTTTTATATAACTATCTCAGCTAAAACATAGAATACATATACCTATTACTAAACAGTGTAAAGAAAGAAGTAAAATGTGATAAGGTGGAATGTGTAATGTAAATATATATGTGTAAAAGAACATAATGTGAATTATAATGATAACCCTTATGGTGGTGAACTCTAGAGCAGTGAATGTGCTAAAAAATGTAATTACATTTGTTTGAATAATCTAATGTGTATGTGATTTAATACAAAGTGCTTAATAGTGTTTATCAATGGTCCACTTTAAGAGATAAGCTCTAATGTATTAAATATATAGGGACCTATAAATGTGACATCAAATTAGTGTAATATAAATGAAACTAGTGGTTGAAAAACAACCTACACTATTGAGTGAACATTTTGTTATTAACAAGCTGAAATAAAGAGTGTATAGAATACATATACAGGCATACCCCGGTTTAAGTACACTCACTTTAAGTACACTCGCGAGTAAGTACATCTTGCTCAATAGGCAAACGGCAGCTCACGCATGCGCCAGTCAGCACGTCCTGAACAGCAATACCGGCTCCCTACCTGTACCGAAGCTGTGCGCAAGTGGGGAGACTATAGAGCCTGTTACAAATGTGTTATTTACATCAGTTATGCACGTATATGACGATTGCAGTACAGTACATGCATCGATAAGTGGGAAAAAGGTAGTGCTTCACTTTAAGTACATTTTCGCTTTACATACATGCTCCGGTCCCATTGCGTACGTTAATGTGGGGTATGCCTGTACACAGTATTGCACAATGAAAATATATATGATCAATTCTACATGTGGCCCTCTTTCGAGTATTGTAGGGCCACGTGTAGAATTGATCATATATATTTTCATTGTGTATATATAATTAATTTTAAATGCTAACCAATCCTAAAATGTATTAAACACAAGCCATCCAAAATCAAAACAATTTAATCCAAACAATTAACAGAAATCGAAAAAATAACAATCAATAGAAAACAAGCATTTGCCAATAAATACATTGGCTGTCACTGTATTTATCTGTACCCTAAAGGGGCACAGATTAATACAGTATCAGTCAATGGGCAATCACAAACATAAAAATAAATAAATACAATGAAAAAACCTGAAAAAAGACATTTACATATATTAAAATGTAACTTCCCTTAAGTCTTCACCCTCCGACTCCCGGCGTATCTGGAAGCTCTCGACCCGCGACGTCATCACCGGCAAACCATCTCCATCCACCTTGAAGATCAGGGGGGCACGGGATAATTTTGGGGGGTGCGGGCGCTTGCAGAGGCTCCGCCCTCTTCCCCGAGGCATTAAAATTCAATGCCGGGGGATGGCATGAGGCCTCTGCAACAAACTTACCGGGGTTCAGACACGTTGGTGTGACGCATCGCCATGGCAACGCGGCATCAAATGAAGCCGCGGTGTCATGCGGAGTTAAGTCACATGGCGTCTCCATGGTAACGGGGTCACATGATGTCACGTCACGTGACTCCGCGGCGTCATTTACCGAGCGAGGTGAGGTGGTTGCAAAAGTGAGGGGGAGCAGGCAGGGGGGCGCAGCTCCAAAAGTTTGCGCTCCCCCGGTGTAGAGTAGTGAGTGTGAGTAAGGGGTTCTGGGATAGTCATCAGAGAGTGAAGGAGTTCTTGTTCTAACCTCCAAGGAGTGAGGAGTTCTTCTATTAGAGAAGTGGCTGAGGCTAGGGTACAGTGATATGTAATTGTCAGGAATCGGCGTTCTCCTCGCTCCCCACACAGAGCACTCCCTCCCCGCAGGGAGCCCCTGGACACACAAAACAATCCTGCCTTACCGGCCTCCACGGCTCCTCGCCCCTGCCGCCGTCGCAGGATCACTCCCCTCGGCGATTCCTCTGCTCAGCGCCTGGCGCGCCCACGCCCTCCTGCACCATCCACTGGCTCGGTTCACACGCGTACACGAGTTACGGAGCACGCTCAGTCTGCACACTCTTATTCCCGTCCCCCGGGCCTCAGGCTCCGCCCCCGCACACTGCACGGGCATACTCAGGCTACTAACAAGACTCACCTGGCCTGTTATGCCTGCACCAATCTGCAGTGTCTCCCCGTAGCTCTTCCTGTCCCGGCTCCGTTCCTAATTGGACCTTCCTGCTTTATCTAGCTCCTCTCTGCTCTCAGTCTTTGCTCGACATAGTCTCTGTATGGAAGTACTTCTGGATTCTCTCAGTGTTTTCACAGGTTCTGACGCAGCTCGTATGACTACCCCCTCTGGCTCTCGATCTCGGCACTCCTTGGACAACGCTCACTCTGGTAACCCCTTGAACACGGCTCGGACTACGACCTATCTCCACTCTCCACTCCCTGACTTCGGCAAGGCATCATTCACTCTATCTCTACAACTGGTACCGGCAAGTATTGTCTACCTTACTACACCTGGCCTGGCAACGCTTAATACCACACTCCGGACACGCTCCCTTTGCTGCGGGTGCGTGTATTACCACTTCCCCCTCCAGCTCAGGGGATGGGTCTGGTCTGCGGGCAGCACCGGCGTAACAGTAATCCAGTGAATTTACCTACAATACTGCCAATAAATCTCAGTCATATCAACAACTGGTGTAGTCCTTGAAGCATGGCATAGAGAAAAGCAGTGTCCATGAGGATCCTCTTGGACTGGAGGCGCTGACCACTAAATAAAGAGACACCGAGCCTGTCCTGATGTCCTCCCCAGTACATTGCGGAGATCTCCTGCCTCCTGTTTACCACTCAGGTATGGAACAGCAGCCACAGAACACGCTGGTGGTAGCACATTTCCCAGGGGGGGGGGGGAAGAGGGCTACACTTACAATACATCTGATCTGAAACGCTCTATTAGAGAGGGTTGGGGTTCCTTACACTGCGTCTGATCTTAGATGTGCTATTAGAGAGGGGTGAGGCTCCTTACAATGCATCTGATCTAAGTCACTATGAGAGAGGGTTGGGGTTCCTTACAATGCATCTGATCTCAGACGCGCTATTAGAGAGGGTTGGTGTTCCTTACAATGCAACTGATCTCAGACGCGCTATTAGAGAGGGTTGGGGTTCCTCAGCATTTCACAATATAATTATAGGGTTCCTTAACCCAGTGGTGAGCAAACGTTTGGAGCTGCTCCCCACTGCTTGCTCCCCCCCAGTGCTTGCGCCCCCCTTACCTTTTTTGCCGGGGTCATGGGACGTCACGTTACATGACCCCGCCGCGTCACACCAAGCCTCTGAATCTCGGTAAGTTGAGTTGCAGAGGCCTTACACCTCCCCCGGTATTTAATTTAAATGCTTTGAGGAAGAGCGCGGGGCCTCTGCAACCGCCGTGCCCTCCCAGAAAAATCTCCGGGTGCGCGCCCCCCAGTTTGCACACCCCTGCCCTAACAAAAAAATAAGGTTAAAAAACACTGGCCTAGTCCACTAACATCTGGGTTTGTGACAAGACCGTAACAAAGTTACATTTATTACCAGTTTGTTGCAATTATCGGAGAAAACGTGTCAGCAGATCTTATGTCAGAAAGTGATATATAAATCAGTGGCTGCGTAAATGTCAACCAAGCTTCAGGACTGGGAGACCAGAGCAACAGCAACGGCTTCCCTGCCAGGAGAGTTCTCTCCACCTTCCTGTGGAAAAACAAGCTCACCTTCTGTAACCAACTTCCTGCTTTTTAAACCTGCAGTCTCTCAGGCCTCCTGCTTAATTAGGCTGCAGGTGTATGCAGATCTCCAACTGTAGGTTAACTGGTATAGTGCTGGAAAGTACACACATCCTCCATTCCAGCTTACTGAGTCAGTGACTCTGTCACATATCCCTCTCCCCAGCGAAACATTGTCCTGTGGAGCGGCCCGTGCACCATTCCCGTGCACCAGCATCTTTGGTGAAAAAGTCCGACGTCGGCCCTTCCCTCCCCCCTTTTTTTTTCTTGCCTTCCAATTTAGGCATTTTCTTTTGGGGGTAATTACCAGGCCACCTGGGTCTGAAGACTGGTACCTCCCTATCTCCTTGTCTTGTGCCAGTTTCAGTTTAAGTTTGATGCTTCGCTTTTGTTGTGTCTCCTCTTGACAAGGTTCCTGAGCATCCTGCTGTCTATTAGCTCTCTCTGCCAGGACTCTACGCCACGCTGTGACCTTGATCTGCAAATCCTGAAGATGCATTGTTGTCCTTGTCCTCTTGTGCTCAGAGTCTCCCTTATCCTGTAGAAGAGCATTGACCTCGGTCAGCTCATTGCATACACTCGCCAGTTCTGTTTGGCCTTCTCTTTTGGACCTTTCTTCCTCAGTGTACCTTCAGTGTTGGGTTCCACACCATTTATCTTCAGTACTTCAACTTGGTCGGGATTCCTATTAACCCGAAGTACACCCCATGGTACCTCTCTTTTACGGTCAGCAGACTCATAGGCTTGGGCCTTTCTGTCTTGACTCTTTAACTTACTCTGTTGGAAGATTTTCTGGACCATCTGTGTGGTCTTTCTCCCCTTATGATCACGGGCACACATCCGTCTCATTCGCGGCTGTCTCTTCACAGTGGCTGCCCTCATGGCAAGGAATCCACTTTGTGTCCCCTGGGCACTGTAGTTTGATTGGATTCTTACTATGCTAGTGCATCGCAATTTGGCCTTCGCATTCCGTGCCTTGTGGAAAGTAGACTGTAGTTCTGCAATGGTATCACGGTCATGCTTCCTGGAGTGCCTCCCTTGTTTTATCTCTACCGCCACCTTTTCCTTGGACTGCTTCAGTGACCCAAATGTCTGTCTTGGGCTTGTAAGCTTTTCCTCCAGCTTCATCTGGGAAACCTCCTGCTGGGCAGCCGTAGAGTCCAAAGTAGCGTCCCGCTCAGTATTCAGAGCCTCAAGCTCCTTGACTAGGTCACACTTTTGTTTCTCCGCCCTCTTGCGGCCAGGACGCTCAGACTCCAGGTCCTTCCTCAGGTCTTGAAGCAGTCCTTCTGCCTTTCTTCTTTCACTCAGTGCGGCTGGTAGTTCATCTTCGTTAGAATTGAGTCGCAATTCTACGTCTCGTAGCAGACTCAGAGCAAGGCTTAAATAAGTCTCTGTTTCTTTTTTCTGGACCTGCAACTGCTGGTGCTCCTCCCGGACCTTGTCTAGCTCCAGCTGTAGCCGGGCCCCCTCATTGGTCATGTAGTCCAGCCGCTTGTGGATATCAGCCATCTCGGTTTCATGGTGCAACATCAGGCAGGCCACCTGACGGACGGACACCTCCTCCCTCTTGGCGCGCTGCATCTCGCGCTAAGCCATTTGCATCTGCAACTCTTCAATCTGATGCTGCCAGTCCCCTCTCAGGGCCTTCACCTCTTCCCGGTGCTTACTCTCGGTTTGCATCAACGCCTGCTTCATCTTTTTGAGCTCTGCAGTTCTTGTTGCTAGGATCGCTGCTGCTTCTGTTTCCCAGGCCTCTTTCTCCTTGATATACTGACTCATTGGGATGGCACTGCCTCTCTGCTTCTCCAGCTCTTGCTTCAGTCTTTGGACCTTCTCATGTTCCCTCTCACACAGAGTCACCTGGCTTCTAAGCTCCGCCTCCAGCGATGCTCTTGTGGCGCTCAACGTGATCTTCAGCTGCTCCAGGGCGAGGCATTCTTTTTCCAGCATTTTCTCTGCATAGCAGCCTGTACTTCTATTTTTTCTTGCGCCAATTGCGTCTTCACTTTCTGCGCTTGGTGAAGCTTCTCAGTCCCATCACTGACCTGACCAGTCAGGTTTAAAACCTCTTCTTTCAGGTTTATATTCTCCATTTTCACAGTCTGTATATCCCTTAGGACCGTCTCATTGGCTTTCTTCAAATTACCCAGCTCTGTAGTTAGACAGTGGCCCTCCTGGCGTGACTGCTCCAGCTCTGTTTTGAGCGCGCTAGCTTCTTGGTAAGAAACTTCTAAGTCTTTGATGAAGTTTTGCACATCTCTCTGGGGCATCTAATAGCATAGTCTCCAGTCAGGACTTGTTCTCTCTGATTCCATGTTAGCAATTGCGGTGTTGGCCTTATCCAAACTTGTCTTCAGCTCCTCCAACTCACTCCGTAAGAGACGCTCTGTTTTCTTTAACGCCTCATACTCAAGTATAGCTGGGAGTATACACCTCTGTACCTCGGCGTTTGCTTCTCGCTCCCTATTCAATTGTTCCTGCAAGACATCATAATCACGATGGGCAGTTTGGAGTGCAGAAATTAAGGCCTCTTTTACCTGGATCAAGGATTCAGCTTTCCTTTGCTCCCCCTTTTCCTTTGCCACCGTTCCTGTGACAATTCTGCCCATCACTCCGGTCTGCAGCACATCTCGGTGGCTTGCTGACGCCTGTTGTCCTGATACCGCAGGCTCAAGTGGTTCGGTCACTTCCTCGGTGACTTGAAAAATATTTTTCTTCTTTCTCTTTGTTTTATTAGTTCCAGAGACATCAGTAGTACTGGGCACACACACACTGGTCACTTTTGCAGCTTTCATCTGCGGGTACATCTCTCTTCTCGGGGCCACATATGCGTCGTCATCATAATCATCATATGGCCTGAAGGGACACTGGTTTTGTATGGTTATGTACATTGCAAAACTGACAAATGACGGCGGCCATTTTAAAACCCCGTTTTTTGTTGTGTTTTTTTCACACCCGACGAGGCAGACTTTGCACAACACACGGAAGTTGTTCTTGCTTTACAATATTTGAACCTTCTGGGATCTTCTTAGGACAACTTCTTTGCAAAAATCCATTTTCACTTTCTTTTTTACCAGACAGGGCAAACTTTACCTCACAGCACTTGCTAGCTGCAAATTCACTCACTTCAGCAAAAGGCATTAGCTTTACACAGCAATCCTTTCATACCCGACGGGGCAAAATTTACACTCAGCGCTTGCTAGCTGTAACTTCCATGCTTCAGCAAAAAATCATTTTTTTTTCTTCGCTTGAGTTCAGTTTCTCAACACATCTTCATCTACTGACCCCCAGAGGCATAGCATCCCACTTCTGACACCACCTGTGGCAGGACGGCCTCGCGGCGGGGTCAGTAAGACGCTAGACACGATGGGAAACGTTCAACTATAGTGGTTTATTAGCCACATCCAAAATAAAGTACGGGTGCACTGTCCCTTTAAAAACTACTTTCTAGAAATTAAAGCCTGTTCCCGTTAGGGAAACTAACTCACTTCTTGAGCCCTTACTAACAGGACAGCCAGCTAATCTGGTCATGCCCAAAACATATGCTACACAAAGGATAACCAATAAGCATAATAATAAAGTCTTATCTGTATTGCAGCTCCAACAGCAAACAGGAACACGGTTCCGGGGAGCAAGCTGTGTCCAGCCTCGCAGCGATCTTGATCTTTATCCTGGGTTGGGGTCCCAGCTGGTATCAGCAGCCTAGCTCCTCGCAGGACTGGGGGACCAGAGCAACAGCAACGGCTTCCCAGCCGGGAGAGTTCTCTCCACCTTCCTGTGGAAAAACAAGCTCACCTTCTGTAACCAACTTCCTGTATCTCCTCCGGGGCGTCGCGTCCCTCTGGTCATGCTGTCAGACCCTCCGTTGTGCTCCGTGGACATCACTCCCCATTGGTTCCTTCTCACTCCATGTAAATTTACATAATCGCGCGAGATCCGTGACGTCAGCGTGTTAGCGCCCTTGGGATATTACGCAGAGATTCCTGGACCAGGAGCACCGGTAGTTGTATCTTTTCTGTATTATTGAAATGAAACTTCTTTAGTGGCACCTCTGATGGGATAAAACTGGATGATGTGGGGCGAAATGTGAAACGGAAATGACGTCACGTAATGGACGCCACTCCGCTCACACCGCCCCTGTCACATGTTGCGGCGGCGGCGGCCACACCCCCCCAGCCCCCTAGGCTGCGTGCAAATCAGTGGGTATCCTTTTTGTGATCACTCTTGGACATTTGTAAAATATATCTTTCATTCCCCATGCACCGCCATTTTTTCAAATATACTGTTGAATATTAAGGTTGAGCTGTGATAACTACCTCCTATGTTATTCTGAAGCAGGGATATCCTGAAAACCTGACCTGTTGGTGGCCCTTAAGGACTGGCGTTGGCCACCCCTGGTATAATGGATCCTGCAAGAATTGGTGGCGCTTATATTTTTGTAAATGTGTGCATATTTTTATACCACACTTCTTGGGGTAACTTATATTTTCCTTAGTGTTTAGGGGGCTCCCCGATGTACAATCCCACTTAGTTGATCAATGTTTTAACTCTTCCTTTGTTACAGAAATGACTAGAAACAGTATAAATGGTGTTAAATAGCAGAATACTTTTTATGTTACTGCTGTAATATATGGGGCTGCACGGTTTATTAGCCGTGGCTTTCACCCAGTGTTTCGTTTTTTTTCCTAAGTGTCTTCTCTAAGATGCTGAGGAGTGATTACACAGCAGCGGCTATTCATTGTGCCAGTGTTTTCTGCAAGAAAAACAAAAAAACAGCTTCCCTTTGGAAAGTAGCCAAAACACACGATGACAGCCGACTGTTAAAACAACAATCATTAGCGAGACCGAGATTTGTTTTCTGTTATTGCAGAAGCAAATATACCCGGGCTTGTTAAGTCTGCCATATTTTGTGTTGGCTTCATGCATTGGGGTACGGTGTCTTGCACTCTGATGAGATTGAGTTCTCATGCACAGTGTTAGCATATGGGCCTGGTCCCTGGTCTCATGTGTCCGAGTAAAAGAATTAGAGCAGGGGTGGCCCACTCCAGTCGTCAAGGGCCACCAACAGGTCAGGTTTTCAGGATATCCCTGCTTCAGCACACGGGACTCAATCAGTGGCTCAGTCATTATGACTGAGCCACCTGTGCTGAAGCAGGGATATCTGGAAAAGCTGGCCTGTTGCTATTGGTGGTCCGTGAGGACTGGAATTGGTTACCCCTGAACTATAGGGACTGTCCTTTGTCCCTCCTAGAACCAAGGTTACCAACAGTCCAAAACCTAGAGGGACTGTCCTATATCTGGAGGGAACAAGTCCTGACTTTAGGGACAACCTGTCTTATCGTACAATATATATAACTGAGTTCAGTACAGGCCTGGTGGTAGAGGAGATGTACAAGATACAGACAACAGAAGAACTGATCACCCCACTGGATCTCTTCAAAGAGCTTCCTGACAATGTTTTGTCAACTCCCACCATATGTGGTTTCAGAAGTGGTCTGGTCATCATTAGTAAGCACAAATAAGTCAAGGTGAGCAAATGGTTCCAAGTCATCAGGGTGTCTCAAAAATGTATTATCACCACCTTCAACGAGTGTTTCCCAAACCTTATTCAGAGTCCTCCCCTTTTCAAGTGACCTTGAAGCATCTCATTGAATTATCTATGCTTATACTGTACTACTAACTCCAGATGCATTTCACCTACCTGACTGCACTGTTAATAAATACACATTTACTCCCGGGTCTGTACGTTTCCCAATAAGCCACCTAGAGTGTAAGCTCTTTGGGCCACAGACTATTTTCCTTATGTTGCCATTTACATACTGCTCTTATCCAAACTGCTTGTGCTTTATTTTATGTATTTTTTGTAAAGCATTGTGTACCCTATTGGTGCTATATACATACAATTATACACACAGGCAGTATCTGGGTGCCTGTAACAGATGTGTGCAGAGGTACATATAATGGAGACCGATTTGGGTGAAATGATATCTTGGCTTTATTGAGCCTGTTCCTTTATCCAGGCAAAAAATACAAAAACAACAAAATAACAGACCCCTATCCCTTTGTAAGGGCTAATTTACTCCCCCGACCCTATCTGCAGGACTGGAGGGATATTCCCATTACCAGCCTATCACCCCAAAGTCTCAGGAGGTACCTTAAGCTGGTGCCCCTCCATGTCAGTCTCTGGCAGGTTCCTGGGTCCTCTGTGTCCAGGAAATATAGCTCTCTGTGTGTCTGGGTGTCTTGATCTCAGAACAGCCTTTGTGTCCAAGACAGTGTCTGTGTGCAAGCTTCTCTGCCCTCTTCCTGTCAGCCCAAATGTGAGCAAAGGAATCTCCCTCCTGTTTCTCACATCAGCCTTTTTACAGAGCTCTCATTAGAGACTATTTAATTGAGTGGCTGCAATTAACTATCTCTGCTGGATTCACAAAGCTCTGAGGCTGCTTTATTTAAACAGGGATAAGTTCCTGTTACAGTGCCCCTGCGGGAGGCAGCCCCCCCCAACCCCCCCCCAGGTTGGGTTCACTGCGACTTTAAACTTGGCGTCTCCTGACCTTTTGTATGTATTACCATTAGGATATTTTACAATAATTGCCATATATGATAATAAGCAACAAGAGCTTATAATATGCAAACGGGAAGTAAATACTACCTCCTTCCACATTACTGTTGGAACTATGATCATTCACCCAGTAGCCCAAGCACGCTGCCTAGGGGTCACACTCGACTCCTCTCTCATATTTGCCCCTCACATTCAAAACATTTCTAAAACTTGTCGCTTTTTCCTCCGCAATATAACAAAGATACGCCCTTTCCTCAGGCCCTCATTCACTCCTGTCTTGATTACTGTAACCTCCTGCTGTCCGGCCTTCCTGCCTCTCACCTGTCTCCCCTTCAATATATCCTAAATGCTGCTGCCAGAATCACTCTACTCTTTCCTAGATCTGTCTGAGCATCTCCCCTCATGAAAACCCTCTCCTGGCTTCCGATCAAATCCCGCATCTCACACTCCATTCTTCTCCTCACTTTTAAAGCTTTACACTCTTCTGCCCCTCCTTACATCTCAGCCCAAATTTTTCACTATGCACCATCCAGACTCTTGCGTTCTGCTCAAGGATGTCTTCTTTCTACCCCCTTTGTATCTAAAGCCCTCTCCCGCCTTAAACCTTTTTCACTGACTGCCCCACACCTCTGGAATGCCCTTCCGCTCAGTACCCGACTAGCACCCTCTCTATCCACCTTTAAGACACACCTTAAGACACACTTGCTTAAAGAAGCATATGAATAGCACTGTGAATATTCTGAACACATGATACATAAAGCTTGGCCCCCTGCAGACGCACTTACCAGAACTCCCTCCTACTGTCTCTGTACGTTCTCCCTACCTACCAATTAGACTGTAAGCTCCTCGGGGCAGGGACATTAAGCTTCCTTAATGTTACGTTTATGTCTAAAGCACTTATTCCCATGATCTGTTATTTATATTATCTGTTATTTATTTGATTACCACATGTATTACTACTGTGAAGCGCTATGTACATTAATGGCGCTATATAAATAAAGACATACAATACAATACAAATACAACAGAAAATGTGTTACTGGGCAAGGCTATCTTTGTATTGTATTTGTAGTGTTCTATGCTAAGCGCACTTGGTTTACCGAGCAGAGGGAGTAACGAAATTAATGGGATGCCGACGAAATACCCATAGACTGAATCAGCCTTTGTAAATAATGCGACAACAGGAAGAGATCATGGTTTCACCATTATTTAACTCATTCTGTGATGAAGAGACTTGCAATAGAGTGATATGCAAGAAAGTGCAGCCTGCTCTGGCACTGAACGGTCGAAGGGTTTCAATGCATCATGTTTTATCCATATGTTTCGAGGGCCAAACAACAAGTAGAGAGGCAGTATTAGGTATCCATAACATGAAGCTAATGCTCTGTGTCCATTCATCCAGGCTAGCAGCCTGACAGCTCCAGCCAGCTGTTCTATGGAGTAATGTGACCAGGTTGTGAGCATGAAGGCAGAAGAAAGTGATTCTGTATAAACATATTAGCATTACGGGGGGCTGATGCAGATCACAGATGCCTGATATTTCCCACTGTAGCTACACTTGGGTTACAAAATCTGTTTTAACCTATTGACGTACCACACAAAGTAGTTAGGGCTCAATTATATAGATAATCTTTCAAAATTCACCGAGATGTCTATTAAAAAAAAAAAAAAAAAAATCCTTCAACATAATGTTTTCCTTTTTCTTATTTCTACATAACAGAAAAGTGCTGAAGGAGGTTTGGGACCATGATGGAGATGGGAGAGTTTCAATTTCGCTAATCCGAGCTTCCCCTGAACTATCCAAACCACGGCTTCATCTGCGTGCCTCGTTTTCGATTCGGAAGGGAACGCTTTGCAAACAAGCCTTCTTGAGGCCTTTTGTCCCTTTACAGCCACGCAAGGGAAGGGAGTAAGGAGGAACAAGGGGCAAAGAAAGAGACAGGACAGAGAAAAAGAGACACAGAGCGTAGGGGCAGAGAAAGACAGACAGAGCAGACATACACTCAAAGACAATACATACACAGCTATCCTTGGGTTATGAGAGCCTTTTGTGGGTAGAGCAGTGCTAGGACTTGCAGAAGAGGGCATACTGTGACACGGTTTGCAACCTAAAAATGCTTTGGCCAAAGAATTGAACTAATGAAAAGAAAAACAGATAAGTATTTAACTATATAATTTGCCATCTTGGAGGTAGCACTGATGCTTTTTGTCTTTTGTGTTACATGAGGTCACAATCTCAGTAGCACTCCTTTTTGGCACATATATATATATATATGGTGTATGGTGGGTTTGGGTTCTGAGCTTCCGGGGTCTTTGTGTTTACTCAAAGACACAATACATACACGGCTCTCCACAAACAGATTACTGTGTTTTGGCAACCGCAAGAAAGGCAGTAATAGTGGCACTATTTTGGCAATGAGTGGTCACTGCATCTGCATTCTGATAATGAAACCCCACAAACTTACAGTATGTTATTGATTCCCATTGTAATACAGATATTTGTGATCTACAGATAACATGTTTAGCCTTGTGAGTTACCCATATAAATGATAGCAAGGTTGTTTCAAGGTGTTAACTCGAGCATAATGTAATATACATAAATATTCTTCACCTATGCGTAAAAACCAACATAATGCTTTGTACAATGACAATAAGTGTCTATACATTTCAATAGTTCTGTCAGTACTGTTATACAATGGGCCGTGCTGGAATAATGCATGTTATTTTAGGGATATCACTTGTTTCTGGATCCCTGCTTTTAAGGTAAATGAAGCTTTAGATAATTGGAAGTACGTAGTCACAGTGTGTTCTGTTTCCTACTGCAGTGCTCTCATTTCAGGCTGGGTTATGTGGGGGTTGGGGGGTTTAGTACATGCAATTCATGTTTAATGTCTCAAGGGAGGTATGTGATTGCATAGATCATTGTGGTCTCCATGGAGGTTCCAATACGGTTCACTTGATCTACAGTCCTACTTTCTCTGTTAAGATAGGCCATGTACTTATTAGCTATTCTTCCATGCCATGTTGCCAGAAATATTGCAACTGGTGGGAGTAGTGGAATGAAAATTTAAGGTAGAGGCAAGAAGTTAGAATGGGAGGGAGATGGAAAGGCCATAGAAGTAAAATAAAAATTAATAAGAGAGCGGCATATGAACAAGGGCCGTGCTGAGGAATGGCAGGGGATATAAAGAAGAGATTTATGAGCGTCCCAGGCTGTAAACCTTCCTGGAAATATCGATTTGTGGCAACAGCAATTCCTTAAGTAGATGTCAACCATGGGAATCAACTGAATCAGGAGTAAAACATCTGTGCTGCTCTTCTCTGTACAGGAGACAAAGCACAAGATCACAGGAGAAGACAGCGGTGTTACATTAATGTACTGCTCACACTTATCAAGGTATATTGAACATGTAATAAACTATACACGTTTACCCACGAGCAATGGAAATAATACTGCAGGGGAATAGGTGGATGGTGTTATATAACCCTTCAAACAAAATTCACATACGTGGCCACCTTCGCAGAACCCAGTTGTTCATTTTCCAAAAGAAATAAGAAGTAAAGGATTTTTAATGAATGATGTCATCAGAAAAATATTTAAAAATGTTTACTTTGGGCCTATGGAAAAAACTAAGATGTGTACAAACAATGAATGAAAACACACAAGCCCGCTCTGCACGCAGTAACTCCGCAAATTGCTAATTATGTCGGGCATTTTTTGTTCAGGTAGGGCTGCTTTTTTCTTTTTATGAACTTCTTTGGACCAGATAAACAGGTGTTCTGTCTGAAAGGTGACGGCACAGAGAAGCTCTAAGAAGAGTCACACATGATCCCCAAAACACAGATAAAAACGCCAACACAAAGACAGAACAAGAATTTGACATAAGTGTTTAGGTTTAAACAACATGCAAGGAAAAAAAATGAAATCCCAAATAGCTACTTGCCCCACCCATAAACACACAAATAAAGTACAAATGTACACCTAAGGGAAATATGTATAGAAAATACAGAATCTCAAAAAGGCCCTATTGCACTCTCAATACCCCACAAAAGATAGGGGGAAATTATGACCTACTATAGTAGGATAATGGATTGAGTATATAGCAAAAACTCAGAAGTGAACCCTAACTGGACTCAACCTGCCTCTAAACACCCCCACAGTTGTTGACTGAGCCACTGATTGAGCCAACTGTTCTGAAGCAGGTATATCCTGAAAACCTGATCTGTTGGTGGTGGATTGGGGGCTTGAGGACTGGAGTTGGCCACCCCTGGGTTACACCGGCTCTGTTTCGGTTATTATGGGAAGCACCTGCGATTGCAACACTCTGGGAACGTACGTGTCTTACATGCAAAGTGTACAATTAAAGGCGACTGGTTGGTTGGAAGTCTCAACTGAAACCAGCTGCAACAGCTTTAGTTCCAGGTCATCTGGGGTGCAGGCTTTCCACCAGTCGCGCAAGTGCGTCAAAATCATTGGATTCACAATTCTGTTTTATCCAGACACCACAAGGAATAACGTGTCCAAAGGGCAATGAAAAAAAAAATCCCCTTTTTTCCCATTGCTAAATCTGGGGGTGCTGTACTTTGTGGCTTTCATCTATTTGCACCCAGAGGGGTCGGCAAAGTATTTTTATCTCAATACATTATTATTGCAGCAAACTCATGTGAAGATTACTAATGTGGTCCTAAATAGAAAGTCTTGTAAGTGTTAGCAATGATGTATGACTTATTCTCATGTTTCCAACATACTTTCATTTATTTGCTAGCAAAGCCCCACTGCTAGCCGCTAACATTTCTGTGTCTGAATGTTGTCATGTTTGCATTTGAATATTTAATGACAATTGAAGGTCATTTGCCGCTCGGAACTACGCAATGATGGGCTTTGTGGTTGGGGCGTAACCAGGGCTGCCACCTTCTACTGGAGGGCAACCCGGAGAATTTAAAAACAAATTCTCTCTTACCTACTGGAGCCGGTCAAGTCGGCTGGGTCACTGGCCATTGAGGAGGCTGGAGTAAACCCTGAGACCGGGGTAAAGAGACTTTCACCCCGCCCCGCGACTCCTAGGTCGGGGCGAGGGGACTACTCTGATGAGGACCTCCGTGAGCTGGCGGTAGCAAGAACGGAGCGGAAAAGACAGACGGGAAGAACGACGCCCCGTGGGGTGAGTGACCGGACGTCCCCCGCAGATCGGCGATCCGACCGACGGAGTCCCGCCATCCCAGGACCTGGCGGAGATGGGAGAGAGACGCCTACACCCCTGCGGACGGGTAAGCCAAAAAGCCCTATCTCTTACCTGGTCACAACAGACGGCGAAGCGCTGGAAGGGCCGCGCCAGGCCCAACGCGCACGTGGAGGGACGGCATCACTTCCGGTGGCGACGGCGGAGCAACCGGATGTCGTCGTGGAAGAAGAGATCCCGCATGGGGGTCCAACGCGAGATGGCGACGCTTCCGGTTCCGGGGAGGACGTCACTTCCGGTGGCGACGGCGGAACCCAGGAAGGGGATGCAGCGACGCTTCGGCGATTGGGGGAAGGCCCCCGACCGCTCGTATTGCCCAGAAAATGGAGAGACGGTGTCAGGACTGAGGAGGGTGAGACATCATCCTTGGACCAGTCTACGGACAGCCAGGAGCGGGTCGTAACCCCGTGGGGTCCCGTCCCATGCCCCTATACCCAACCCCAGGCCCTAGCTAATGCCCCTACCCCTATCACACGGTCACCGGGTTCACCGCCCAGCTTGGAACTTGTGGACATACCTTTGGGGGGGGAGGAAAAACGGACTGGGGAGAAGCAGCTCAGTGGAGCTACGGAGGGTGGCTTACGGGGAGGAGGAGAATTGAGGGTGGCGGGTACCGCACCCCAACTGGCAGTAAAGGCTCCGGGGTCATCAAGGTGGTCCAGACCGCGATCCACAAGGTCGTCCGGGGTGTTTTCGTTTGATGATGACAGGGAACCAGGGCTTAATCCCTTTAAGGAGACCCGGTGGTGGGCTCCACTATTTGAGGGGTACTCCGCATGGATGGACCGTACTCGGTTCCTCATCCGGCGGGAGGACGTGGTAGATTTCTGGTGGAGAGAGGGAGAATTTACACCAGAGCAGAGGGACAGGGAATTACAGGAGAGGTGGTTCCAGCTGGAGCGTAGGGACATAGCGCCCATGGGTCCCGACACACTGTCAGATCCCGTTGATCCTGATGAGCCCCTATCATGGGTGTTACCTGGGAGGGCAGGTAATGCTGATCTGACCAGAGTCAGTAGGGCGGAGAGGGCTATACTAGTCAAGTACAAAAAATCCCATGGGTTAGAGTATCCCTATGTACCGGAGCCCCTGATGGATGAAATTGAGGACAATAGGGAATCGTGGCTCCGAGAAACTATAGAGCTGTACTTAACCAATAGGGGGAGCGACATAGTAGGTAAAAAGGCAGAAGAAAGAATAGACACCCTGATGCGAGTGTGGAGCATAGGGAGGAATGTTCACAAACATAGAGTGACCTATGTGCCAGAGAGAGGATCACCTAGGCATTATTATGTTACGGTCCTGGATATGGGTAACCGGGAAGTGAGGAAACCTGACCCAGATCACTATTTTTAGGGGGTACTGACGCATCCTGCGGGTCTGTGGCTGCTGGTCGGGGCGGGCTTGGCGGATGACTGTATTCATATGTACTGAAGTTATGTTTACAATATGCTGAAAATTTGTATGGATGTTAACCTAATTATGTTTTCTGTTGCAGTGCTTCCTGGAAAGAGGTATACAAATTTAGGTCCCAGCGAGGACGATGGGATTCACCAGGGGGAGAATGTAGCGGTCATGTAAAATGCCTACAGTCATCTCTCCTGCTGGCAGCCAATGTGAGATTGGGGGGGTCAGGCCGGGCCAGAAACACCGTTACACATACATTCTGCACTTTTGGTTTTCCAAGCTTGTTACCTTAAATAGCACAAAATATCATTATACGGCCAAGGCCAGAGGTTAGCAGACGTGCTTCCCATCAATCCTTAATGGCTCGCATGCTCAAGGAGTGAAGCTTTCTTAAAAATGTCGATCCTGCAAAGGAATGAAATAGAAACCACATAAAACTTGATGCTTTTCCCCCAGAAAGCTACTGAATTATTAAGCACAATTTAGTATACCGCATTCACTCTGAATAGTCTGCAAGAAAACGTCCAGAAAAAAAAGAAACGATTTCTATAAATTTGCTGTGAAAGCCTCGGTGCTCTGAATGTACATTTTTGTGTTACTGCGTAAAAGTCTTTATATGCTTTCTATATTAATTCTAAACTCCTATACTTTGTTTTTATCCTTTTCAAATCAGTCTTAAGCAAGGCCGTTTGTGTTCATACCGCAACCCCAGTGGTTTCACAACTCATATTAAATGCTTTATTTGTATTCTTTACAAGGATGATTGAAAAGACGTATTAATGGCAGTACTAATATTTTCTGTGTCTTTTGCTGAAACGGTGGCGGTACTGATATTTTGTCTGATCATCTTTTATTTGTTATGATTTTTTTGGGGGTGGGGGGGGAATTATTCTTTTGTTTTAAATGAAAACGTGTATTTTCTATATAGACATATGTAATAATTGTTTATAAAGAGCTAACATTTGCTGTTTTTTCCCCCCAGAAACCATATGACAAGGTAACGACGGTCACTTGACAATGTGAACTTTCTCCTCCGCTCGTTATTCCTTCTGCACTTCACGTTTGGCCCGGGGCTCTATTTTACACTCCAGAGGACAGAGAACACAATGCCACAGCATTGATGGATAGTGCTACTTCTTTACAAAACAAAGCAGTCAGCTGAATTTTCAAGGTCACAGACCATGGAGGAATCCCCGTCTTCCCGTCCCACATTTCGTGAGTTGGACTTGACTATGAGAAATGCAGCTCTATAGAGAGGTCTTTGACATATCCCGCCCAGGTCATTAGATTGTTAGAGGAAATATATGTACTGAGCATGCTCTTCAATCACATTCATTGGGACCTCTGGCCTTTGATAGACACATTATCAGAGCCCTGACGGAGTTATATAGCTGTAAGCCCCCATGTGCTGCTGCTCCTTTAGGCCGCATCCATGCTTCCTGCTCGCGAGCGCGAGATGTAGCGCCACAACGTTGCGCTTGCTTGCAGCAGAGGCGATTCCTGCCTGTAGCTAGGCTTGTTGCGAGGGGCTTGGCCGTGACGTCACGGAGCTGGTTCGCCATTATTGGGTGAATGGCTCACGTGACCTGGCCATCACACGGCGAAGACAGAAACGTTTGTCTCCGCATGCAGCGCTCTTGCTGACGCTCATGTGCACGCAGCATAGACTTTCCTATTGGCCCAATGGAATACATCGCACAGCATGCGCGCGCACCCCATGAGCATGGACGCAGTCTTAATATACATGTTGTGCTAGGAGTTTCATCTATTGCTCTAGATCAGGGGTAACCAACTCTAGCCCTCAAGAGCCACCAACAGGTCAGGTTTTCAGAATAACCCTGCTTCAGCACAGGTAGCTCAATGAGAGGCTCAGTCTTTGACTGAGCCACTGATTGAGCCACCTGTGCTGAAGCAGGGATATCCTGAAAACCTGACCTGTTCATGGCTTTTGAGGACTGGAGTTGGCTACCCCTGCTCTATATACAGCAATGTGTACACAGCTGTGCACACCCATCTCAGCAGAGGAGTTAAACAGGGAGCTAGATCACAACCGGGGAATTACAGACCTGGAAGCCTGACATCAATAGTGGGGAAGCTACATGAAGGTTTAATACGGGATAATATTCAGGAATACCTAATGGAAAACAAAATTATTAGTAATAGTCAGCATGGCTATATGAAGGATAGATCATGCCAAACTAACCTTATTTATTTATTTGAGGAGGTGTGTACAAATTTAGACCAGGGTAATGCAGTTGATGTTGTCTACTTAGATTTTGCAAAGGCTTTTGATACGGTTCCACACAAGGTTGGTGTACAAAATAAATCAAATTGGACTCAGTAAAAATATTTGCGCCTGGATTGAAAACTGGTTGAAGGACAAACAACAGAGGGTTGTTATAAATGGAACTTTTTCCGGTTGGGCTAAAATTGTGAGTGGAGTACCTCACGGATCGGTACTGGGACCCCTGCTTTTTAACTTGTTTATTTATTACCTTGAGGGTGGCATAGAGAGCAAAGTCTCCATCTTTGCTGATGATACTAAATTGTGTAAAGTACTGTAGTAGAATCAGAGCAGGATGTAATTTGTCTACAGAAGGACTTGGAAAGACTAGAAACTTAGGCAGGTAAATCGCAGATGAGTTTTATTACAGATAAATGTAAGGTTATACATTTAGGAAATAAGAATAAACAGGCGACTTACAAATTAAATGGGGATACATTGAGGGAATCCTTGATGGAGAAGGATTTAGGAGTTCTTGTAGACAGCAGGCTTAGCAATAGTGCCCAAAGTCATGCAGTAGCTGCAAAGGCAAACAAGATCTCATCTTGCATTAAACAGGCAATGGATGTAAGGGAAGTAAACATAAAGCATTAGTAAGACCACACCTTAAATATGGAGTACAATTTTGGGCACCACTCCTTAGAAAAGACATTCTGGAACTAGAGAGAGTGCAGAGAAGAGCCACCACATTAATAAATGGGTGAATAATCTGATTTATGAGAGGCCAGAGGGATTAGATTTGTTTACATTAGAAAAGAGGCATCCAAGAGGGGATATGATAACTACAGTATATACAAATATATTCGGGGACAGTACAAGGAGCTTTCAAAATAATTATTCATCCCATGGGCAGGAGAAAGATTTCACCAGAAACAAAGGAAAGGGTTCTTTACAGTAAGGGCAGTTACTATGTGGAATTCATTACTCATGGAGACTGTGATGGCAGATACAGTAGATTTGTTCAAAAAAAGATTGAACATCTTTTTAGAAAGGAAAGGTATACAGGGATATACCGAATAAGTAAACATGGGAAGGATGTTGATCCAGGGAGTAATGTGATTAACAATTCATGGAGTCAGGAAGGAATTTATTTTTCCCCTTATAAGATATCATTGGATGATATTTCACTGGGGTTTTATGTTTGCCTTCCTCTGGATCAATATACTGTAAGTACGGATATAGGATAAAGTATCTGTCGTCTAAATTTAGCATAGGTTGATCTTGACAGCCGCATGTCTTTTTTCAACCTCATCTACTATGTAACTCTATAACTACATGTAACTATGTAATAGCTGTTCTCACTGTTCATATCTATTTTTTTAACACCGCCTTTTTGTTTTTTACCTGGATGGGTCACTTTCAGTTCGGGGTACCCCCTGCTTGTGAGTGGGAACTCACTGTTGCACGCGCGCCTGGCGGGGTAGCGGCGCGTGCAAGTGTGAAAGCCGCGATCTGCGGTCTCACCACTCAATGAATCTCTGCGACTAACCATGCGTCGAGAGGGCGTTACATCCTCTTCTGCGCTCTGATTGGCTGCTATTTCCTTCTCTATGATTGGCTTGAGAAACTCTGCCCTATCATTGGTTGTCACGGACCCACGTGATGCTATCGCTAGTTGTAAACACAATTTTCTTGTCTTCTGAAAATCCCATCGTGCAACGCGGCTGCAAATTGCACACGAAGCTAGTGGGCCCGGCCCCATTATGGGGCGGTTCTTGTTCCTGCAGCTCACGCCATAGCACGCGCTGCAGCAGGCACTGGGGACCTAGCCTAAGTGTCTTGGAAAACAGGGGATTCCCGGGGCAGGAAATAATACAGTTTGGTTCTTGCTTCCCCTCCTGGGAAACAAAAAAAGGGAGAGGGGGGAAGACCTGCTAGGGCAGTGGTGTGCAACTCCAGTCCTCAAGGGCTACCAACAGGTCTGCAGGATACCCCTGCTTCAGCACAGGTGGCTCAATCAGTGGCTCAGTCTTCGAAGCTGGGATATCCTGAAAAATCTGGTTCTTGAGAACCAGAGTTACCTACCCCTGTGCTAGGGGGAGCTGCTGTTTAATAGGGTTTATAATGAGCGTTGCAGACCTAACACACTTCCAAAGATAGATCAGAGCTGCCATAAATATTTCAATGTTGTTTATTGTGCATGATGTGACAGGATTACACACAGTCTCCGTCAGTCATTCCCTGCCCCGAAGAGAATTCACTCTCACTTTTTTATGCCTGATAGATGAGGACATAAAGTGACTTGAAACCGCGCAGTTCCACGTAGGACTGAACGCAGCCTGTGTGTGTAAATCAGATTTATTTATCAGTACGGTGGATCAATCGGGGTTGCCAATCAGAGCACTAGACAAAGCCCAGGGAAAATGTATAGACTTTCAAAAATTATTTGAAAAGACTTAGGGCCTCATGCAGAGAGCAGCGCTATTAACAATCTCGCCATTTTCCGGCGAAAATCGCGCTAAAAACAGCCGAAAATGGCGAGGTAGGAAAAAAGCGCCATTTTTTTTCTAATTGAAAATCTCGCCGCGCGGCTGGCGAGAAACTACATCTCGCCAGTCTGAAAAATATCCAAATTCAGAAAGGCGCGCTCGCCATCTAGCGGCTGTATTTGGCGCGATTTTCGTCAATTTTCTCCGCCAACTAAAGTTGGCAAGAAGCAGAAGCTCGCCGGCTATAGGGGAAAAAAAAATGCGCGAATTTTTTTTTCTCCCTTTCAGCTGCGCGCATCTCCTCATTTACAATTCTCCACATGCAGTAATGCTAAAAATTGCGGATTTCGCCCATTTCTGCATATGGAGAATAAAACTCTCCATTAAAGCTACTTTTTCTTAAACTCTCCAATTTATTCTAGCGCTGCTCTCTGCATAGGCCCCTTAACTGCTGTTTATAATGTATCCATCACCTAATTGGAGCCTATTAAAACAAGCACCCTTAGTAGTCAAATGCAGTCTTCTGTAGTCCTGCACATTTAAAGGGCATATCCTCCTGCATGTTTTATTTTAAAGCAGTAGTCCTAGCTGCCGATTTATTTTAATATGTGCATCAATACAATCCACGTAATGATAAGTAATTAGCTAAGTTCTCCTGATTGATCAACGAAGATTCGGCTCAGGGGTTCACTAAATGGCTGTGCAACAGAAGAGGACCAAAGATGCAAAGTCATGTGGAGAAGATCATGTGACCAGGCAATCACTAGATACAATTGGTGCACTGCTAGAGAGAGGACAGGGCTCAAAAAGGGGTGTGCCAGAGCCTGTTTCAGAAGAGGAAGGGGATATGACTTTGTAAATGGTTGCTATAGAAACAAGAAAAGGCTTGTTACATTATACTACATCAAAAATGTCAGGTTTTTTTTAATGCTACAAGTATTTTCTCATAGTACAGCACTGATTATAAAAAAAAACACATGTAGGATATTATCTGGTCTGCAACTTTAAGGATTGTTACACAGCTGACTTAAAGCTGCAGTTAAAGCAATATCGTAGGTGTGTATTTTTTTAATGTATACAACAGACAACAGAGAAGCCCAATGCTACATCCCACATGACAAAAATACACAGTAAAATACTTGTATATTCTCTTGAAAAAGGGTCATTTAGTTTAACCCTTTGGCCAAAGCATTGTAAGCTTGCGAGCCACGACAAGGCAGACCCTGTTCGCAAGTCCTAACACTACCAGATAAAATACTAATATACCTCTATACTGTACCTCACACAAAACCCCAGCAAGTTCTTTTTGGGAACCCTTGAGCCCCCACAAAATATATATGTATATAAGTGAGACAGCTGAGAACGAGGACCCACTTTAAACCTTCTCCCCCTGCATGGGAGGGGACAAGCAGCCTTCCCCACTCCGAGGGGGAGGGTTAGCCGACCAGCTCACGCCAATCAGGACGTCACAGCCCTTAAGGAGCCTACGACCCCATGCTGGGGCCTCTGCCTCTTCATTACCACCCTGCAAAGCTTACATTTCCAGCCAGCCCGGGCTCCTGCACCCCTGCACCCCTGAGAACAGGTATTAGAGTCTGTGCACCAACATCTGCACTTTCCACACTAACTCAATGCAACAACGCCTTTTGAGCCGGTAAGAGGGGTTACACACTGTTAATGTGGTCTAATCGAAATCCTACGGTAGGAATAAGATCAACTGCTCATATCCTAGTTCAGTAGAGGCCAACTCCAGTTCAGGTTTTAAGGATATCCCTGCTTCAGCACAGGTGGCTTAATCAACGACTGAGCCACCTGTGCCGACACAGGGATATCCCTAAAACCTGACCTGTTGGTGGCTCTTATTTATTTATTTATTTATAAAATGTTTTACCAGGAAGTAATACATTGAGAGTTACCTCTCGTTTTCAAGTATGTCCTGGGCATAGTTAATATGACAAATAGTACATGGTTACAAATACTGTTACATAAATGAACAGGGTATACATTATATACAATACATTGCATGCACAGTTGGAGAAGATGTATATTATAGGCTTATGGACTTGAGGACTGGACATGGCCACCCGTGTCATAGTATGTACCATGATTCAGTAACATGTTTAAATTAAGCTTAAACTGGAACAGTTATAAAACATTTGACACTGTACACAGGTTGTTACTAGGAGGAGTAACATTTGAATTCAGTGCCCTTCAGTAAGCCCTTGCTAAGCTAGTCTGTGCAGCAGGTTTTAAATTCCCCCCAACGGCGTTTATTTAACAGGCAAACACAGTTCTAAAACCAAAAAGAAGAAAGCAAATTATACCATGGAAACTGATTAAAAACACTGCGCATACAATAAAGCTTATCACAATGCATATAAGAGCTAATCAATCTTTCTTCTGCTACACAGTATGGGAGCAGCAGATAAAAAGCCCTATCAGGAAGTTCTTACTGAGAAACGTGACACAACGCAAGCACAATAAAAGATAGGAGGTCATTGGCAGGTCCTCGGAAACACGATATTAAACGTGTGATGCACATAAACCGGTAAGGGGTTTTGTAAATGGATTTAGGAAACTGGCCTCTGAAAATGAGCACCTGCTTTGAAGCTGTTCCAGTTTTTCACCTTGGGCAACTCGAGTCCTCAAGGGCCACCAACAGGTCCGGTTTTCAGGATATCCCTGCTTCAGCACAGGTAGTGCAGTCTTTGACTGAGCCACTGATTGAGCCACCTTTGCTGAATCAGGGATACCTTGAAACCCTGACCTGTTGGTGGCCCTTGAGGACTGGGGTTGCCCACCTCTGGTCTATACAGTCAGACCCATGGTTCTGCCATGGTACAGCGAAGCTGCTTGCAGCGGGTACAGCTTTCTAGGGGATCCAAGCAAAGTGAACCTGAGGTCCACATCCAGACCAGAGTGTTGGTTGATTGGTGTGTACAATTCTAACAGAATTACATAACAATAATAATAGCAAGTTCTTGTATAGCGCTGCTAGTTTTATGTAGCGCTTTACAGAGACTTTTTGCAGGCACAGGTCCCTGCCCCAGGGAGCTTACAATCTATGTTTTTGGTGCCTGAGGCACAGGGAAATAAAATGACGTGCCCAAGGTCACAAGGATCCCCTGCTTCAAACTCAGTGCCAGTCAGTGTATTTCCTCACTGAGCCACTCCCTCTCACTAATTACATTCATATATAATAACTTTGCTTCCAGGAAGTCTTCCTTTAACTGCTCATCAGCACCTCCCAAATCTCTCCCAGGCCGCACGTATAGTCCCCGCGACGTCACTCGTCACCGCTAGCGAAAGTTATATTTCGCTTTGCGGCGGCGGCGCGGGCTTTCTGGCATTTGATTGGTTCAGGGGCTGTCACATGAGGCGACAGCCCTTGAAAAATCAAATATTGCCAGCTTCCAAATTTGTCGACGCTCCGTCGCATTGTCGCCGTCGCGCTTAATATAAGCGCGCGCGGTGGCGGCAATGTATTTGTTTTTGCGCGACGTCGCCGACGCGGGCACTATACGCGCGGCCTTACATGGGCAAAGAGGTTTGAAAGCTTGTAACACCTCCACTACTTATTGGTCCAATAAAATGCATCATACCCCCTTCTCCCTCCTTCGTTACTACGTGGAAGAAAGGACCGACAGGCTACCCACCCTTCTTTGTCTTACATGGGCAGTGAGTGCCAAGTCGGTGCAAAGCCCCTTTGTACATTGCAGGTAGAAGATGCAGCATGAAAGTGACACTACACAAGTCATCTAATAGCAAAACAGCTATCAGTGAGGCTTGATGCATTAACCCCCCTATGTGCCTGACAAATTAAATCTCTGAGAGGACCCGGAGAAGGTGGAAGTGTTTATTTCCTCCCACTGTGATGTACATTGAAATGTAAATAGTGACAACGATGGAAGAAGATGGGGTAGATTGATCCAGGGATATATATTTTCTGGTGACTTAAATTTAAAGGGTTTAGACCAGAAGTGAGCAACTCCAGTCCTCAAGGGCCACCAACAGGTCAGGTTCAACTGAGACACTGATTGAGCCACCTTTGCTGAAGCAGGGATATCTTGAAAACCTGACCTGTTGGTGGCCCTTGAAGATTGGAGTTTCTCACCCCTGTATTAGAGGTGGCAAATTTAAAGTAACAAGTACAAAAATGACAACACTAAACATAAGGGGGAAAAAATGAACAATTACATTTAAAATTACAAAAAGACAAAAACATTTTAAAAAAAACAAAAAAACCTGCAAACTTGGGTCTGGTGTAAATGTGTCAGATCCGAGCAGAGGGGTCTGCAATGAAATGCTCAGCTACAAGTAACAATGTGTCAGGTCTGTCTGTGCAGAGGGGTCTGCAATGAAATCCTCCGCTACAAGTAACAATGTGTCAGGTCTGTCTGTGCAGAGGGGTCTGCAATGAAATGCTCAGCTACAAGTAACAATGTGTCAGGTCTGTCTGTGCAGAGGGGTCTGCAATGAAATCCTCTGCTACAAGTAACAATGTGTCAGGTCTGTCTGTGCAGAGGGGTCTGCAATGAAATCCTCAGCTACAAGTAACCAAGTCCACTGTTCCCGGCCTGTCTGTGCAGAGAGGGTCTGCAATGAAATCCTCAGCTACAGTAACAATGTGTCAGGCCTGTCTGTGCAGAGGTTCTGCATGAAATGCTCAGCTACAAGTAACAATTGGTCAGGCCTGTCTGTGCAGAGGGTTCTGCAATGAAATGCTCAGCTACAAGTAACAATTGTCAGGAGGCAATTTTAATGAGTCTGTCTGCTCCAACTATGTATAAAAGCTGCGTTTAAGCTGCCGTTTTTAAAAATATATATATTTTTTTTCCCATTCATATGTGCATCAATACAATCTGCACACTGACGAGTGATTAGCTAAGCTGCAGTTCGATCCATTCTTGATCACTTTCTCCGGTTATTTAATTTTCAGTTCTTGCACGCATTGTGGGCAATGTAGTCCTGGAATATGATGACTGGGCAACTACTAGATAATTGGTGCACTGCTAGAGAGAGGGCGAGCTCAAGAGCCAGAGCCTATCAAGGGGAAGGGGGCTGTCACTTTGGAATGCTTCCTACATTAGAAACATTAAAAATGTCTTTAAAACATTTTTTTTAAATGCTACAAGTATTTTCTCATAGTACAGAACTGATTTATTTAAAAAATTAAAAAAAACCACATGTAGGATATTGCTTGAACGCTTTAAGTAGGGCGTTTTACTACAATATGTTCTTATTTTAAGGCCTTTGTTGCCGGACGGGACAGGAATGCACTGCTGACCCCTACCCCAGGGCAAAGGGGTCAATAGAGAATGATTGCGTCTGATTGGTTGTTTAATATGTAAATTAGCACACAATGCTTCTTAAAGGGGCAGCCCCATGAAGGGCAAAGTTAACTAATGACTGATGTGTTTCACTAATTCAAAAAAGTGATTGGTGTCTTTTTTTTTTCTAAAAGAAACAGAGCTATTACTATTTATAAATATATTAAAATGTTCTTAAGGTTGGTCTGGTCTGGTCACCTGCTGATCAGATAAGATAAGTACATTGATTCCTTACCCATATCCGGTCTGTAAACACTTATCATTGAATGGGTAGAGTAAATCTCATGTTGGAAAGTGAATATTCGCAAACATTTGCTATACATTTTCAAAAAATCTATTAAAATATTGCACTTTGATGATTTGCTTAAAGGGCATGAATCACCTAGTTTTAATCTATTAAAAATGTCATCATCAAAAGTTCAATTTGACCCTACCTGGGCCAGCACCGTTATGCTACACTGGATCCTTGCAAAGCAACAGGACATTACAGAACCTTCCTGCAGTTTAAAGGTTAAACAATCCAATCAAAACATGCCTGGGAGGTTTTAACACTGCTCCATAAAATCTCCCCTTTGCCTCTCTTGGTTTAGGAGACTGTTAGGGACGTTTGTGTTGCTGGGATTAGAGCAAGCTGGGAAAGGCTGCCAACCGCCCCAGCAGACTCCAAGACTTCCCTGATACACATCTTAGGGGGGGGGGGGGGGGGGGGGGGGGGGGGGGGGAGAGAAAAAAATAAAGAAGTTCCTTCAGAAGGGCAGCGTCCCAGCGGCAGCTTCAAACCAGGACAAACCAGGACATCCACACATGTCACCCTTCCTTTACTGGAAACGTGGAGCAAACACTCCGCTGTCCAGTAATGCAGAGGTTCTCAACTCCAGTCCTAAGATTCCTCCCACAGGCCAGGTTTTCAGATATCCCTGCTTCAGCACGGTGGCTCCATCAGGTCCTGCTTCAGCACAGGTGGCTCAATCAGTGGATCAGTCGAAGTCCCTACTTCAGCACAGGTGCTCATTGATTGAGCCACCTGTGCTGAAGCAGGGATAGCCTTAAAATCTGACCTGTTGGGGGTCATGGGGACTGGAGTTGAGAACCCTGCGGTAAGGGGAGTTCATATAAACTACTACCCTTAGGATTGCAACAACCTCTCATCGGGCAGTGAGCCAGCAGTATGCCGATATCCCGTTAAGGGCAGCCGCATGTAGCAGGTAAAAACACAAAAAGGATCCTCGTCCTCGGTTTCCTTAGAAAGATTCAATCACATTAAAGTAGCAATTTTACTTATTTGCCTCCTGTTAATTTTTTTTTTATGTGTTTCCCTTTCCGTTTGGGTCGGCTGCAGTCAAGCATTTCAGCCATTTCTGTCTATCTGTCTGACTAATGATGACTGAATAATTACTATGCAAACAATGGACAACCAAAACATTTGACTCTACGTTTGAGGAATGACACAGTCTTATTACCAAAAGACATTAAACATATTGTACCCATTGAAAAGTTATAAGTTCAAAATATGTATCAGCTGCATTCAACCTATTAAACACCTCCCAAGCCTTCGTTTCTCTTCTTCCTGATAATGTCCATGACACTTGTTCATATTTCCATTTACTTTGCAATCTGACGAGGTTATAGTCGTCTCTGAATTTACGAAAGAATGTGTTCTTATAGCACAACCACTGATTTTACGCTTGTGACTTTGTTTTCTTTTTAGGAATGCTTCTGTTTTTTAATCTTGCCTTGTCTGATACTGCATTAAATAATGCACCAATAAGTAACTCATTAATAAAAGTGAAGCTGTTGACACTTTGTTGCCGGTAACAGATTAAGTGTCTTGGGTGTAAAAATACTTCTCCTGATGAAGGAGGTTGGGTGCAAACGTTGAGATGAATGGTTGTAAAATGCAAGTTTATAAATCACTTGCTAGACATCTGTCTGCATCTTTACTCAATAACTCCACAAGAACCCCCTGCCTGGCATTAGAGATGGACCACATTTTTGGGGCGCATTGGATCCCCTAAGATCGTCCGGTTCCTTTGGGCCGCAAACCCGCGAATCAGTCTCAAAGGGCGATCCGCCTTTTTTCTCTTCTATCACCGACAATCTGTATGGCGGATTAATAGTCCGACAATGGACTGTGGATTCGCGGACTGAATTCTTAAAATCCGTCCGGATCGTATCCAACGCCGGTTTTGTATTAATCCGCCCGATTGAGACTGGAACAACTGTTGACGGATTTTACACCGCGGAATAGATTTTGAATGGAAAGCCCGGGAAGGTCCGGGTAACAGATTTTGACAGTTCTGACCTCCTTTCCTCCATGTACTATCGAAATGGGACAATTGGTCGCGGCCATTTCGCTGTGACCAAATGGCAGCCGGCGCTTCACCGTGACTCACCCCGCTGCCGCTGGAATCCCTGCCGCCAGCCGCTTCAAGGTAAGTTTAATTACTGTTTAGGGTCGGGGGTTAATTTAAGGGCTTTTGTGCTTAGGGTAGTGGGTTCATTTAAAGGGGATTCAGGGTAAGGGTTTTAGGCAAGGCACTTACCTTAGCGCCGATGTGGCCGGCGGTGGCGCGGTCATTTGCTTGGGGCGAAAAGACCGTATATAGTGTTTTCGGGAGTATTATTTATTGCATCTTTTGATTTCTGTGCTTTAAACCTGTATCACGGCGCTGCCCATCCCCCAGTGCCTCACTGAGCAACCCTTCCAGGATGTTTACGGAAAAAGCAAATCATTCTTACAATATTCAGCATTTTATTTTTCCTTCAGTAATCACACAATACACATTGGGCAGCACAATTCTTTCCATTTTTTACAGACTCCAAAATAAATCTAACATACGATACGTCCGGAAAACACACAGGTGTAACTAAAAAGTTAATGGTCACTGCAGGCAGCATTAAAGGTCAATGAAAAAGTGACAGTATCATGGATTGCACCTTTCAGTGCAGCAAGTTATAGCCTAAACAGTACAAACCCGCTCAATTAACAGCCTTCCCCACCGGCTTCACCTTGTACAAAATCCACTGTTTTGTCCTAGCGAATTGCTGCATTTTATATCATATACAATGGACCCGAACATCAGGTCACTCATGAACAAGTCTTCCCTAATATCTGCTCCGATGCAAATGACTTAGTTTCTATGTATTGCTTATTGGATCTATAAATTGAACGGATTACCTTAATTTTTGTATACGATTGTGTTATTGCAGTTTATCATTTGAGGCACAACATGTAAATTAGTAAAACACTAAACACAGACTTCATACATCCTTGGCCCCTATTGAATATGCTTTCAGACGATCTTTGTAATGCAGGAGTTGAGCTTCATTGACTGGTTCTTCTTTTCCAGCACGGGAACATTGTCTTAACACAGAGAGAATAGGAGCACTGGTTTAGCTTCCATCTGGTATTCCTTCAGCACTCTAACATTGTTTTGATGTAAGGCCTGGTTGTTCTTTTTGCTTATTACATTATAGAAGTGCTCATCTTCCATTCCAGTTTTACTCCCGTATGGCCTGAGAATTAAGAATGTCATACTGAATGCCTGGGAAGAATGAAAGCCGGTTCTCAACTGTGATTTAAGTCACTGAGTCATCAGCTGTCTATGTCGAGCAAAATACACATAATATATTAAAAAAAACATATAAACATTGCTCACTATCTTACTTTGTAATACCAGAGCCAAAAAAATGTAAGTGGATTTGCAGATTTGTTATCTGGTGTAATGAGGAATGTAAAAAATATATATAGATTTATTTTTTTTGTTCCAACATCTTTTTATTTCATATAATAAAACGAATAAAGTAATACACAGGCTTTTGCTTCTTTGTAACTTCCATCTCTGAAAGCCACAGAAAAATAAAGCATGTCCGTTAAGGTTTTTCTTAACCAATGTTATCCAAGGCCAGATTGTACACGTTCGTTTCATTCCGGCAGGAGCGATCGGCATCACTTTATATTGCTGATTATTAAGTGCATCTGCACTTACACTGCAACTTTAGAGTCAGGTTTTGCTAAGCTTATTTCATTTTGCTAACTGCAGCCCTAAATTAAGTGGATGGGCTGGAGAGTGTGTTCTACAACAGGGGTGGCCAACTCCCAGTCCTCAAGGGCCACCAACAGGCCAGGTTTTAAGGCTATCCCTGCTTCAGCACAAGTGGCTCAACCCTTTGCTGAAGCAGGGATATCCTGAAAACCTGACCTGTTGGTGGCCCTTGAGGACTGGAGTTGGCCACCCCTGGTCTACAACATGCAGTTACTCTTTTTGCCATCCAAAACAGTTTGATGCCAGCCTTCTAATTTAGTGCCCACTTCCATCGGGATTACATTGTGTCCATCCACATCACATAGCCTGCTACTGCCAAGCATGGAGAGCATGGGGGATTTTTTTTGGGAAAAATGTAGATCATGCCATATTGCCAGTGGCAATCCCACTTAGCAAAATACTAGATGTTCCATAATATAGAACACAAGATGGGTTAAACAATATTTTGCAACTATAAAGAAACGAGCAAATAAATAAACTATTCCACCCACACAATTCCAATGAAAAGGTTACCCACACACTGATGGAATAGCAATGATTATTAGCAATAAGCATTTTAAAAAAGCTAAGGAGTAATTTACAAGACTATTACATTCTGCAAGTGTTGAGAACATCAGCTTTTGAAACAGATATCGAAAGCACCCGTGTGGGGAGATCTGACAAAATCCTTTTACAAATCGTAATAAGTGCATTATGAGTTCAGATTATAATGCTTTTTGTTACTCAATGAGTAGCAGTGTCCCTTCCTGAGTGAAGCAGGTTCTCCTTTCGTCCACGCTCCTCCTCCTCTCCTCTTGAATTCTCTTCAGTGCAAGAATCACATTGCGAAATGCGTAGGAAAAGTTAGTGCCGTGATTTTGTCATCCTGCAGTGATGTCCGTGGCTCTGTCGGCGGACGGTGCATTTTGGTACATAACTGGTTTGGGTCTATGCATTACTAGTGACATTAGAGTGCATGTATCTGATTAAAGTCCAAAGTTAATAAGTCTGTGGCTATATATTACTAGCACATTGTACATCTCCAAGATACTGAACTTGTCCTTTTTTTGCTGGCAGGGAGGATTAGAACCTAATGGGGTTAAATAATAATAGTAATCAGAATGTTTTTTTCTTAATACTGTAGCACTGACAGCGTGCGCCGCACAATGAATCTCTGCCCCAATCGCTAACATTTTCGTTTTCGAGTCTGAGGCAAAGAAGTGAGGGACCGTATTACTAAGTGGTGCTACTCGTCAAAAGAATGAAACATTTTTAATTAAACAGATCATAAAGGAGTCTTCAAGCGCCTGAAGGTGTCTAATGGAGTAGCATTATTTAGTAAATAAGTGACTTGTCCAAGGAGAGTTGACACTGGGTTCCCAACCTGGTTGACCCACATCAATGCAGTGTTCTAACCACTAAGCTAGATAATACAAAAAGAGATCCTGAAAATGAGCTGTTACACAAAACAAGTCCTATCTCTATTCATACATTGTATAACACCCAATGTTAAATGGAATTATTTCTGAGTTGCTGGGGAGAAGAATAGCCGTTTAATGTTTTTTTTTAAAATGGTAAGTGACCAAATGGGATTATTTAATGATCCCCGCACTAAGTAGCTTCAACTCCAAAACAGAGACACATGTGTACTTCTCCATCTTGAAGCCAAACTTCGGTCTAGAACTGGGGCACACATTTTAAAAGGACATGTACTCTAATCAACCCCTATTTGTTGCACCTATGACGTATGCAGTATTGTGGCAGTGGTGCTGGATGCCTGACCAGTTTGATGAGGTCAGTGTGTTTTAAGACACCATGATCTTCTATGCCACCACTTGCAAGGCTCCACTTCTATTATAGAGAATATATATATAATATATATATATATATATTATATATATATTATATATATATAGATATATATATATATGTTTGTAGAGGTATCAGTACCGTGTTAGCCGAGCTTCAATAATCAAAAAAATAAAAAATAAATAGATGATACCGTTCTGTGGCTAACGAAATGCTTTTATTTGTGCGAGCTTTCGAGATACACTGATTCTCTTCTTCCGGCGAGGTTACATGAATGAAGCAAAAGTAACTTAAAAACAGTGTCTCTTGAATGTTATCTGTGCTGTTCCTTCCCCCGGTGTGGGTGTTTTATGGCTAGAGGTGTCAAAAGGTTACTGTGAAAGCAAGTGAAGAAAGAGTGTGTAGTGTATCAGTTGTGAATAAAAATGAATGGAGAGCCCACAGTATTACAGTGCTTTACACAAGGTGTGTGTGGAGTGGGAGTGGATATAAATGGTGTGGTGTGGAAATGTGAGAGTTTAGTAGCACAACTAAAAGTGTGTGTGGATACTTAGTGGTCCCTATTGGTGTATAGGGATGAAAAACAAGGAGTATAATATGTGTGGAGACAGCTGTGTGGTGCATACATATAGCACAGTATGTACAGACATGGCCTTTAGCGCTATGGGACGAGAGTTCACTACGTCAGTAATGACTCATAAAATTTCGATCTCTTGTTTAGGCCACTGCTAAGTGTCCCGAACGTTCATAATTTGTATTCATGCACCGTCTCTCTTTCGGGTTTTAAAGATTACCTTTGAGTATGGCAACCCTCAATCATTCATCTTATGCCAGAGTCAGAGAAATGTTCGCCAACAGGACTGTCTCTTGTACCGGTGTGATGCTGTGGCGATGCAGGTTCATTCTCTTGTTTAGCCCCTGCCCAAACGCAAGGGGTTAAAACATCGCACAAGGATACTTGCCCTGCTTCAGGATTTCGTTGCCCTGGGATTCCAGCAAATCCCAGAGAACCAAAAAGACTTTGCACATTCACAGAAGGATTGGACTGGCTATTTATTTGGCAATTTCAAAAGACTACATTTTAAAGGACAATCTTCTGGTGCTTGGGCACTTTCTAGACATTATCCTCTATTCTCTACCCGTGATGTAATTATTAAGTTATTCTGCAGTTGTCGTGTTGTTTTGCCTATCAGGGAATAAATCTCAGTTTATTTGCTCAACCTGTTCTGCTCATCAGGACCCACGAAATAAAATGTGTTATTAAGCGCGTCTCCCGTGACAAGCGTTTAAAACGTATATATATATATCTGTTCTGGCACGACACACTATCTACATTACTAAGACAAACTGGCACAATGGGTTTTGGCTTCTAGTGTCAAACTGTAGGTCTTACCGTCACAACCTATACGGCGGTGGTCCTACACTGGGAGACCACCTGGCATAGACACTTCAATAAAAGTTTGGCCGGGGGGGGGGGTTCAGTTTTCTCACTTCTCTGGTAAATCTCAGTGGACCTTTAATCAAGAAAATTGAATGAGCAAACAATTATACAATGCCAAACCTCTGCTGTTTTAATGATGGCCACGTGTTGGCAAAGACACATGGACTCATTCATCTGAGTGACTGCTCATGGCTCAATGGTTTGTAACAGCTGCAGCAGTTAAAGGCACGCTGCACTCTAATGAAATGTTGCCTTATACTGTTTGGAAAACCCTTCACTACTTGATCAATTAGACAAAATAAACCATATTACAGCACCTCCCCTGGAATCAACCCCTCCCTCCCCTTCTTCCTCCCTGCCCCCTCTCCCCCCCATGTATGTTTCCTGCAGTGGGACTGCATTACTCCAAGCTCTAGGGACCTCAGGTACAAGAGATATCCGCTTTCAACATGAATACGGGGAGGAACTTGTAATACAGACTGTAAATATGTTAACTTCAAAAAGTACAAGAGATTTTACACATCGGACAAAACATTTCATTCCATATCTCACTTGTAATGTTATTGTGTCATCAAGGGCCAGAAGCCAGTTAATGCAAGATAGATCTTTTTTCCCCCTTTAAACTAGGGGCTTTGTCTTAGCCCTGGAAATAACGGTTGTAAGCAGATACCACACTGATTTGTAGTAATATGGACAGATGGTGTTTGTGGTATTTCCCAAATCCCTTTTCTCAAATTCCCACCACAACGTTCAAAACCTATAAAGCGCATATGTTTCCTTTAGTGGATGTTTCCTGTCTGCTCTTTAATCTACTCATTCAGTGTTCTAACCTGGTCACCTCTACAAGGAGAGGTCCCATCATTCCACTGTACCTGGGAGGCACAATTAACCCTATTGTTCTAGCAGGCTCTTCAAGCCCACGTTTCTAAGCAGTTGTAAGCCCCGAGCATCTCTAGCATTGGAGACACCCAATGAATGGGCCATAATGTTACTTCCGACCCTGCAAGGTGTCAGAACATGGCACTGTTAGTATATATGCCCCTAAAAAGGCATTTCCCATTGAGATGGGAGAGGAACAATACTGCTGTGCTATGTTTTTTTCTCCTTCCAATACACTTTTAAAAGAAAATATAAATGCCGGCACCCCAGACTGGGACCCATGTTTGTATCTCATTGACAACAAACTACTCAATACTATCTAACAGGAAGGAATAGACTTGGAGGGATGAGAGGACATTATCAAATTCCTGGGGGTGGGCACCATCTTTAAATATCTGAGTAATGCGCAGTCTCGTCAATGTTGAGGGAAATTTAAAGATGGCGCATTGGACCGGCAGCTGCAGGACAGGTAGCGTCAGTGGCAAGGGACATTGACGAGGGCACTGTCACGGAGAACTCCGTGGCGAGTAGGATCTCGGTGCCGGAACAGCACGAGCGTAGTAGGGGTCACAAGCAGGGGTCCGAGGCAGGCGCAGGTACGAAGTTCAGGTAACAAGCAGGGATCCGAGGCAGCGGCAGGTAGCGAAGTCAGGTAACAAGAGAGGTCGCAACGAGGAGACTGAACAGGACAGGCGGGGCAGACAGGTCCGGGAGCAGGGACTGAGAACGGGGGCAGGGACTGAGCCGGGGAGCAGGGACTGAGACCGGGAGCAAGGAACAAACAGGACAAGCCAGATTACTAGCAAGGGCTTTTACTGTGAACACTTCTATGGTACAGGTACAGAAAACAGATCAGTCAAGTCATGTGCATACTGAAGGAGTCTGACTTCAAGCAAAGGCAAAAGCAACAGACAGAAGCATAGCATAAGGACAGAGACAGCGAAACAGAAACAGACAGCAAACAAGGACCCAGAGGAAACAGAGGCAGCAGCACACCCAGTGGACAAAGAAGCTATGGCTAGGCAGGAGGTCTAGGCGACCTGACATTACTCCCCCCTCTCGAGAGCGTTCTCTCGGACGATCCTCCAGGCTCTTCCCGGAGCCTTGATGAAAAGTGGGACTCAAGGTGACCCACCTCTGGTGGTTTGTCAGCGGGCAGGGTACTCCACAGGTACATTGGTTGCTGCAAGGAACCTCCAATGGGTGCGTTCAACCCAAAGCAGGCAGAGACATCAGGATGTGGGCATCAAGGACGGCTGCAGCTTTTTCCACATGAGTCATTGGGACCAGAGTTCGCTCTCCCATGGTCTCCCTTGCGACTGCCGTTTCGTGGCACACCCAATGAAAACCAGCTATTCGTTTTTCAGACTCTTGAAGCTGTCCTTTCACTTCTTTTCCCACTCAAAGCAGTTGTCAGTTCAACTCTTTTGAGTTGAGTCGCGACTCCATATCTCCCACTGACTCAGAGTAAAGCTTAGATATGTTGCATCTCTCTTCATTTCTGATCTGCAGCTGCCGGTACTCCTCCCGGGCATTGTACAGCCTCCAGCTGTTAGCTGGACCTTATCACGGGCTGTGCGGTCCAATATTGGCAGGCATCAGCCATTTTGACCTCATAGCGCTTGGTCAGTGCAGCCACTTGGCAGACGGACACCTTCTCTCGTTCTGTGGCTAACGAAATGCTTTTATTTGTGCGAGCTTTCGAGATACACTGATCTCTTCTTCCGGCGATGTTACAATGAATGAAGCAAAAGGTAAACTTAAAAACAGTGTCTCTTGGAATGTTATCTGTGCTGTTCCTTCCCCCGGTGTGGATGTGTTTTTTGGCTAGAGGTGTCAAAAGGTTACTGAAAGCAAGTGGAAGAAGAGATCAGTGTATCTCGAAAGCTCGCACAAATAAAAGCATTTCGTTAGCCACAGAACGGTATCATCTATTTATTTTTTGATTATTGAAGCTGAAAAAAAAAAACTCCCCCTACCTGACAACTGATTGGCGCGCGCTCCCAGGCTTTGTGGGCGTGCAGCCAGGCTCTATATGAGCCCGCCGCCAACGAGCGGCCATTCTTTCTGCCCAGACATCTGTTGGAGGGTAAGTACTCGCCATGCTGCGACCCCTCTGCTCCTTCCCTGCCATCCCCCTGGTCCCCACATGGCTCTCTACTCCCCACCGTGGCAGCTCTCCTGTCCCCTGCTCCTGTCCCCTGCTCCTGTCCCCTTCCCCTCCTCCTGTCCCCTGTTCCTGTACCCGTCCCCTGCTCCTGTCCCCTGCTCCTGTCCCCTTCCCCTCCTCCTGTCCCCTGTTCCTGTCCCTTTCCCCTCCTCCTGTCCCCTGTTCCTGTCCCCTTCCCCTGCTCCTGTTCCCTTCCCCTGCTCCTGTCCCCTTCCCCTCGATCCACCGATCGCTGCCCAGGGCGGGTGGTCCCCGCTGCTGCAGCCCGGTTGGCGTGCGGGGGGGGGCCTCGGCCCTCACCCCTTACCACGTGCCTCCCATGCGCCAGCTAGCTTCATGACGGCGCAGCCGCTGCATGAGGAGGGGGGGGATGTCGGCCTGCCCCCCTACCCCTCCCCCCCCTGAGCTTCATGCCGCCACGGGCTAGGGGGAAGAAGCAGCCTGCAAAGCTGCTTGGCGTCGCACTGCGGGACATGCCGGCGAGGGGAGCAGGGCAGTGGCGGCCACGGCGGGGCTGACTGTCCCCTGGGGTGCCCGCTGGGGGATACCTCGCCACGTGACTCCCACCCACCCTGCTGATTGGGGGGGGGAGGATGTCGGCCTGCCCCCGCCACGAGCGGGAGATGGGCGCGGGTGGGTGGGGGAGGAGCGTGGTGCTGGTCGCGGCCTTTCCTCCCCTGTGTGTGTGTGTGGGAGAGTGTGTGTGTGAATGAATGTGTATGTGTGTATGGGAGTATGTGTATGTGTGTGACTGTCAGTCACCCCCCAGTCAGTTGCCCTCCCCCCCAGTCAGTCATCCCCCCCAGTCACTCACCCCACCCCCAGTCATTCACCCCACCCCAGTCAGTCACCCCCCCAGTCAGTGAAAGCAAGTGAAGAAAGAGTGTGTATGTGTATCAGTGTGAATAAAAATGAATGGAGAGCCCACAGTATATACAGTGCTTTACACAAGGTGTGTGTGGAGTGGGAGTGGATATAAATGGTGTGGGTGTGGAAATGTGAGAGTTAGTAGCACAACTAAAAGTGTGTGTGGATACTTAGTGGTCCCTATTGGTGTATAGGGATGGAAAAACAAGGAGTATAAGTATGTGTGAGAGACAGCTGTGTGTGCATACATATAGCACAGTATGTACAGACATGGCCTTTAGCGCTTATGGGACGAGAGTTCACTACTGTCAGTAATGACTCATAAAATTTCGATCTCTGTTTAGGCCACTGCTAAGTGTCCCGAACAGTTGCATAAATTTGTATTCATGCAACCGTCTCTCTTTCGGGGTTTTAAGATTACCTTTGAGTATGGCAACCCTCAGATCATTCATCTTATGGCCAGAGTCAGAGAAATGTTCGCCAACAGGACTGTCTCTTGTACCGCGTGTGATGCTGTGGCGATGCAGGTTCATTCTCTTGTTTAGCCCCTGCCCAAACGCAAGGGGTTAAAAACATCGCAACAAGGATACTTGCCCTGCTTCAGGATTTCGTTAGCCCTGGGGATTCCAGCAAATCCCAGAGAACCAGAAAAGACTTTGCACATTCACAGAAGGATTGGACTGGCTATTTATTTGGCAATTTGCAAAAGGACTACATTTTAAAGGACAATCTTCTGGTGCTTGGGCACCTTTCTAGACATTATCCTCTATTTCTCTACCCGTGAGTGTAATTATTAAGTTATTCTGCAGTTGTCGTGTGTTTGCCTATCAAGGGAATAAATCTCAGTTTATTTTGCTCAACCTGTTCTGCTCAATCAGGACCCACGAAATATAAATGTGTTATTAAGCGCGTCTCCCGTGACAAGCGTTTAAAACGTATATATATATATACTGTATCTGGCACGACACACTATCTACATTACTAAGACAAACTGGCACAGATGGGTTTGGCTTTCCTAGTGTCAAACTGTAGGTCTTACCGTCACAACCTATACGGCGGTGGTCCTACACTGGGAGACCACCTGGCATAGACACTTCAATAAAAAGTTGGCCGGGGGGGGGGGGTTCAGTTTCTCACTCTCTTGGTAAATCTCAGTGGACCTTTAATCAAGAAAAATGAATGAGCAAACAAATATACAATGCCAAACCTCTGCTGTTTTAATGATGGCCACGTGTTGGCAAAGACACATGGACTCATTCATCTGAGTGACATGCTCATGGCTCAATGGTTTGTTAACAGCTGCAGCAGTTAAAGGCACGCTGCACTCTAATGAAATGTTGCCTTATACTGTTTGGAAAACCCTTCACATACTTGATCAATTAGACAAAAATAAACCAATATTAAAGCAGCACTCCCCCTGGAATCAACCCCTCCCTCCCCCTTCTTCCCTCCCTGCCCCCTCCTCCCCCCCATGTATGTTTCCTGCAGTGGGACTGCATTACTCCAAGCTCTAGGGACCTCAGGTACAAGAGATATCCGCGTTCAACATGAATACGAGGGAGGAACTTGTAATACAGAGCTGTAAATATGTTAACTTCAAAAAGTACAAGAGATTTTACACATCGGACAAAACTATTTCACATATCTACATTGTAAATGTTATTGTGTCATCAAGGGCCAGAAGCCAGTAATGCAAGATAGATCTTTTTTCCCCCTTTAAACTAGGGGGCTTTGTCATTAGCCCTGGAAATAACGGTTGTAAGCAGATACCACACTGATTTGTAGTAAATATGGACAGATGGTTTGTGGTATTTCCCAAATGCCTTTTCTCAAATTCCCACCACAACGTTCAAAACCTATAAAGCGCATATGTTTCCCTTTAGTGGGATGTTTCCTGTCTGCTCTTTATCTACTCATTCAGTGTTCTAACCTGGTCAACCTCTACAAGGAGAGGTCCCATCATTCCACTGTACCTGGGAGGCACAATTAACCCTATTGTTCTAGCAGGCTCTTCAAGCCCACGTTTACTAAGCAGTTGTAAGCCACAGAGCATCTTCTAGCATTGGAGGACACCCAATGAATGGGCCATAATGTATCTTCCGACCCTGCAAGGTGTCAGAACATGGCACTTGTTAGTATATATGGCCCATAAAAAGGCATTTCCCATTGAGATGGAGAGGAACAATACTGTTGCTATGTATTTTTCTCCTTCCAATACACCTTTTAAAGAAAATATAAATGCCGGCACCCCCAGACTGGGACGCCATGTTTGTATCTCATTGACAACAAATACTCAATACTATCTAACAGGAAGGAATGAGACTTGGAGGGATGGAGAGGACATTAATCAAATTCCTGGGGGGTGGGGCACCATCTTTAAATATCTGAGTAATGCGCAGTCTCGTCAATGTTGAGGGAAATTTAAAGATGGCGCATTGGACCGGCAGCTGCAGGACAGGTAGCGTCAGTGGCAAGGGACATTGACGAGGGCACTGTCACGGGAGACTCCTGTGGCGAGTAGGATCTCGGTGGCCGGAACAGCACGAGCGTAGTAGGGGTCACAAGCAGGGGTCCGAGGCAGGCGGCAGGTAGCGAAGTCAGGTAACAAGCAGGGATCCGAGGCAGGCGGCAGGTAGCGAAGTCAGGTAACAAGAAGAGGTCGGCAACGAGGAGACTGGAACAGGACAGGCGGGGCAGGACAGGTCCGGGAGCAGGGACTGAGAACGGGGAGCAGGGACTGAGACCGGGGAGCAGGGACTGAGACCGGGGAGCAAGGAACAAACATGGACAAGCCAGATTACTAGCAAGGGCTTTTACTGTGAACAGACTTCTATGGTACAGGTACAGAAAACAGATCAGGATCAGAGTCATGTGCAATACTGAAGGAGTCTGACTTCAAGCAAAGGCAAAAGCAACAGACAGGAAGCAGAGCTATAAAGGACAGAGACAGGAGCAACAAGAAGACAGACAGGCAAACAGAGGAACCCAGAGGAAACAGAAGGCAGCAGCACACCCAGTGGACAAAGAAGCTATGGCTAGGCAGGAGGTCTAGGCGACCCTGACATTACTCCCCCCTCTCGAGAGCGTTCTCCGGACGATCCTCCAGGCTCTTCCCGGAGGCCTTGATGAAAAGTGGACTCAAGGTGACCCACCTCTGGTGGTTTGTCAGCGGGCAGAGGGTACTCCACAGGTACATTGGTTGCTGCAAGGAACCTCCGAATGGGTGCGTTCAACCCAAAAGCAGGGACAGAGACATCAGGAATGTGGGCATCAAGGACGGCTGCAGCTTTTCCACATGAGTCATTGGGGACACAGAGTTCGCTCTCCATGGTCTCCTCTTGCGACTGCCGTTTCGTGGCACCACCCAATGAAAAACCAGCTATTCGAGTTTTCAGCTCTTGAAGCTGTCCTTCTGCACTTCTTTTCCCACTCAAAGCAGTTGTCAGTTCAACTCTTTTGGAGTTGAGTCGCGACTCCATATCTCCCAGCTGACTCAGAGTAAAGCTTAGATATGTTGCATCTTCTTCATTTCTGATCTGCAGCTGCCGGTACTCCTCCCGGGCATTGTACAGCTCCAGCTGTAGCTGGACCTTATCACGGGCTGTGCGGTCCAATAATTTGCAGGCATCAGCCATTTTGACCTCATAGCGCTGTGTCAGGCCAGCCACTTGGCAGACGGACACCTTCTCTCTCTCCTTTTTGGCAAGCTGTGTCTTGTGCTCAGCGATCTGCGCCTGCAGCGCTGTGAGTTGCTGAGATGTGTGTTCAGTTGCTAGCTGTAGCTCTTCCTCCAGCGAAGCTCTGGTTATGCTCAGTGTGGCCTTCAGCTCCTCATGCTGTTCTTTGGGGACACACTGGGTACTCAAATAATCTTGCAGCATCTTTATTTTGTAGGCAGTCTGGAAACTTTCTTCCTGCAGAACTCGCTGCTTTTCTTCAGCATTCACCCATTTCTCCTTGGTGTCCTGCAGATGTGTACGCAGTTCTCGCAGCTGACTCTGCAGCATATTTTCTGCTTGTGTGCGCTGCTCCAGGGAGACATGTTCTTCTTGCAGCACTCTCTCTGCATTCTGCAGTGCTGTCTGCACATCTAACTTTTCCTGGGCCAACGGTTTCTTCTCCTTTCCTAATTCATGGAGTTTCTTATCTCCTTCACTGACTTGGACATAGAGATTCTTGCACTCTTGGGTTACAGTTTCAAACCTGATATTTAACCCTTCGAAGATTTCTCTTAATGAACATAGTTCTGTGTTGAAGTGGCAACTCTTCTCCTTAGAGGCTTCCAGCTCTGTAGTAAGCCTGTGAACCTCTTTCTGAGATGCTTCCAGTGCTGCGTCAACTTGAGCCATGAAAGTCTGGTACTGGGCAGAATCAGCGTAGGCCTTCTCCAGCTTACTTGACAAGATCAACCTGTCATTCTCCAACTGATATTTTTCTTTTTCCCAGTCACCCTCTGCTTTTTCCAGCGCTAATTGCATCCTTGACTTTTCTTCTATCAATAGTCTCTTCTCTTCTTCTGATTCATGGAGTCTTTTATCTCCTTCACTGGCTTGGACAGAGAAGTTCTTACTCATTTGGTTTATAGTTTCAAACCTACTATTTAACTCTTCGGAGGCGTCTCTCATAGAACGTATCTCTGTTTTCAAGTAGCATCTCTCTTCCTGAACGACTTCCATCTATTTTTGAAGTAGCAAATCTCCTCCTGGGAGACTTTAAGCTCTGTATTAAGCCTGTCAATTTCCTTCATAGAGATTTCCAGGAATTCGTTACTTTTAGCAGCGAGGCGCCGATTCTCAGCAGTATCAGCATATGCCTTCTCCAGCTCACCTGACATGACATCCAGGTCACTCTCCAACTGGTGCTTTTCTTTTTCCTGGAGAACACACTTAGCAGTTGCTGAGGAAAGACAGCTCTGTAGTGCAGCGTTGGCTTCTTGCTCCTTATCTAAACGTCCATAAAGACAATCAATCGCTTTCTGTGCAGCTTGAAGCGTCTGAGTAGGGGCATCTTTCTTTTCTTCCACTATTCTTGGGATACGTCTGTGAGTTGCCTTAAGCTGCAGCATATCTCTTTCATCAAATGCAGACTCTGAGGTAAAATTGTCATTCTTAATTCCTTCTGCAACTTCCACAGTAATGCCTCCCTTCTTTTTCTTCTTCTTCCTTGCTTTGATAAGCCCTGAAGAATCAGTGGTACTGTGTTCACATTTACTGCTCAAGACTGTTTGAGTGGGAGCCATAATTTCAGACATGGGGAAACCACACTTCCGAAGAAACCAGTAAAGAGGAAATGTGTTTTTAAAGCAGAAGCATTAGAATGAACAACAGGAATATTAGACACAGAGAGACACAAGATAGGAGAGCTGACCTTTTGAGACTTTAGCATCAGTCACAGAGATTTATAAATGCAAGGAAAAAAAACATAGACAGAGAAACCTGTAGTTATATCTGAAACTTTAGAAATCAGGCGTAGGGATATCATACAGACAGAGAGAACCTGCAGTTACATCTGAATCTTTAGAAATCAGGCATAGAAATATCATAGACAGCAGGAAACTACTACAGAGAAAACTTGCAGTTGAATCTGAAACTTTTGATATCAGGCGTAGGGATATCATACAGAGAAACATGCAGTTAAATCTGAAACCTTAGATATCAGGCGTAGGGATATCATATGTTGCAGAGAAACAAACTTTAGGGGAACTTGCAGGTAAACCTGAAACCTTAGAACCAATCATATGAAAAACTACAGATAGCAGGAAAAATCACAGTATGCAGTAACAAAATAATGGAAGCACTCTTGTCTTTTGAAATGGGAACTCTGTGAACAGCAGTGGTCCAACCAGGGATGCAGAGACAAGCCTTGTCCAGGAAATGAAAAGTCAGAGTCTAAAAAGGTGGCAACAGGTACTGCAAGGGTTAACCCAGGCACTGCACAAAAAGAAAAATCTCAAAGAAAGCTGCAATAGTCTCTGCAGCAACAGTTCTAGTCTCAGCAAAAATGTTTTTTCGTTATGAACGCAATAATTCTTGCAGAACACTTAGCAGCAAAAAAAACCTTCCCAACTGGGATTTTCCAAAAAAGAAACGAAAGTACTTATCTTCAACCATGCGGATGTGGTCTGCTGCAGCAGGCAGGAAAGGGTGCAGGCAGAAGAAGAATCTGTTCCAGCGAGATCCAGAAGTGGCCTTTGCTTTCTGTCACGGGAGACTCCTGTGGCGGGTAGGATCTCGGTGGCCGGAACAGCACGAGCGTAGTAGGGGTCACAAGCAGGGGTCCGAGGCAGGCGGCAGGTAGCGAAGTCAGGTAACAAGCAGGGGTCCGAGGCAGGTGGCAGGTAGCGAAGTCAGGTAACAAGCAGGGGTCCGAGGCAGGCGGCAGGTAGCGAAGTCAGGTAACAAGCAGGGGTCGGCAACGAGGAGACTGGAACAGGACAGGCGGGGCAGGGCAGGTCCGAGAGCAGGGACTGAGACCGGGGAGCAGGGACTGAGACCGGGGAGCAAGGAACAAACAGGGACAAGCCAGATTACTAGCAAGGGCTTTAACTGTGAACAGACTTCTATGGTACAGGTACAGAAAACAGATCAGGATCAGAGGCATGTGCAATACTGAAGGAGTCTGACTTCAAGCAAAGGCAAAAGCAACAGACAGGAAGCAGAGCTATAAAGGACAGAGACAGGAGCAACAAGAAGACAGACAGGCAGACAGAGGAACCCAGAGGAAACAGAAGGCAGCAGCACACCCAGTGGACAAAGAAGCTATGGCTAGGCAGGAGGTCTAGGCGACCCTGACAGGCACTCAGCCATGTGGGACATTGAAATTGATGAGGGCACTCAGCCATGCGGGACATTGAAATTGACGAGGGCACTCAGCCATGCGGGACATTGACAGACGGGCAGCGCGGGACAGGTCCTCCATGCCCTGTCCAGCGCCACTGCTCCGTCAATGTCTCGCGTGGCCGAGCACCCTCCTCAATGTCCCTTGCTGCTGCCGCTGCTCCGAGTCCCCCGCGCGTCTGCTGCTCTATCTTTAAATGTCCTTTGAAATTAACGAGGCTGCGCAGATCTTGGATATTTAAAGATGGTACCAAGGTCAGAGCATGGGGTGCTCCTTTGTGGTTTAGAGAGACCATTTGAGGAGGCCATAGATCTGGTCGGCTGTCCCATGAAGAGACAAAAAGAGGAGATGATAGAGAAGGCAAAAATATTTAAAAAAAGACATTCACAGGAGTGGCCACCTCCAGTCTGCAAGGACCACCAACAGGTCATGTTTTCAGGCTATTCCTGCTTCAGCACAGGTGGCTCAATCAGTGGCTCAGTCTTCAACACACACACTTACCCACCTCTGCCGGTCCAGGGACCCCGTGCTCCCTCCACCTCCTGTCAGCAACGGGATACAACTTTCGCCCGACTGGAGGGGAGAGAGGAGGAAGCACTGGACCACCGAAGGTGCTAAGCCCAAGGCAGCCTCCTTGCCCTAAGTTCGGCCCTGCGTGACCACCAGTTCTTTTCTACACATAATAATAAATAATAATAGCATGTTCTTGTATAGCACTGCTAATTGTACGCAGCACTTAACAGACACAGTCCCTGCCCCGTAGAGCTTACAATCTATGTTTTTGGTGCCTGAGGCACCAGGGAGAGAAAGTGACTTGCCCAAGGTCACAAGGAGCCGACACCGGGAATTGAACCAGGCTCCCCTGCAGCAATCTCAGTGTCAGTGAATGTCTTTACTCAATGAGTCACTCCTTCTCCCTAATGACATGGCATATCATATAGCCACCGCAACCACCACTATCCTTATCATCAGTGCCAGACGATATTTTAGTCCTTTCTCGCCATCATGACGGGACCCAAAAACAAAAAGCCAGCACTCACACAACATTAACATGTGTGCGAAATTCAGGTGAAAGTCACAAAATCTGGTGAAAAATGTACGTAAAATGACTGTATTTTCACAAATTCCTCAGCAATGCAAAGCGCTATGTACATTAATGGCGCTATATAAATAAAGACACACAATACAATACGAACGTTTGGGACAATTTGCCCAAAACGCAAAGTTTTGGAGAAATACTTAGAAGACACACGCACACCTCTGTTTAGGAGCCGTGCTGAACATTAAATATTGGTTTAAATAATGAGAAGTCTGAGACTTGCAGAAATACACGTGAACACTTTACTTCTTTAATACTGAGCAGTGTGAGTCCTGGGATTGGGGCTGCACTTTTCTTCTGGGTTCTTTTGTTCTTTAATGAAGTCCTACTTAATAAAATTACACTTCATGCCAGGAGTCTATTAAATTCAATTATGCTTTTCCACATCCATACTATAAAGCACTCAGGAGAAGGAAGGTCGTCTTTTACGCAGTATGTCAGGCGCTTGTTTAGGCAGGGGCAACATATATTTATATAAATAACTTGTTCCATAGAAGAAAAAAAGGTACTTTGAAACGGAACATTAATGAGAAAACCAGTCATTTCCCTATGCAGATGGAGTAAAAGGTTTATCATGGGTAAATGACATTTCAGGGTCAACAGAACAGCATTTTAAAATATGTTTATACATAAAAGCAAGAGCCACAACTTCATTTTACTGTGTAATTCAGGAAGAGGTGAATGCTCCGATGCAAGGAATGCTTTTCCTTGAAATTATCTGTGAACGCAGCAACATTACCGTTGAGATATTTGGGTGAGTAGAGGCACATTATCTTGGTTGCTTATTGAGAGATTCTCATGTCCAACCTCCTCTCTGCTCCACCACCTGCCCTCTGCTCCGCTACCTGTCTTCTGCTCTGCTACCTGTTCTCTGCTCCGCTACCTGTCTTCTGCTCCGCTACCTGTCCTCTGCTACCTGTCCTCTGCTCCGCTACCTGTCCTCTGCTCCGCTACCTGTCTTCTGCTCTGCTACCTGTTCTCTGCTCCGCTACCTGTCCTCTGCTCCGCTACCTGTCCTCTGCTCCGCTACCTGTCCTCTGCTCCGCTACCTGTCCTCTGCTCCGCTACCTGTCCTCTGCTCCGCTATCCATCCTCTGCTCCGCTGCCCGTCCTCTGCTTGGCCACCTGCCCTCTGCTCAGCCACCTGCCCTCTGCTCAGCCACCTGCCCTCTGCTTTTAGTCGTCCAGTCATGCCTTTGCTACAGATTTGCGGAGAACCTCAATGGTCCTTTATCTACAAGTGGGTAATTAGGTGGACAAGGACAGTTCTAATTCTTCCATGCAGCTATTATTGAACTCCATTGCTGTGGGAAGGGATAGCAATGGACGTTCCCCAATAATTCATTTAAAAGAACAAAAGAAACATTTTAGCATACAGGATAATGGCAGTTCTTTTCTGTACTTGTTAAATCCTCGTGTTTACCTCCACTCTTTTCAGATGTGTGAGAAAAATGACCTGTTCAATATACTATGAAGCAGTCTTCCCGTTGCTTGAGAATATTTAAGCTCTATTTGAATGGAGCTCAAGTCTTGCTGAGTAAGGCAAACAGCTTCACAGACTATTGAACAGAGTTCCACGTATATGGGCATTAAAAAAAAGCTAGACACTTGTGTGCATTTAATATTTATTTTTATTAATAATAATAATAATAATAATAACTTTATTTATATAGCGCTTTTCTCCCAGTGGGACTCAAAGCGCTTCACATTTACAGGTGCCTTTAATATTCTTGGCTTAGGTCACTTACTTTAAGCACAGGAGTGCACATAGCAGACTTGAAGGGTTAGTACTGTTATTTAATAAACGAGGCTACAATATAAGTGGCCAGGTACTGTATGTTCACTTGGGTTCAACCAAACTAAATACAAATGGTGGCATTCTTAAAACATTGTACTGGGAATTGGCCCAAGCAGGGGACGGGTGACAACACAGCACATCCTGCATCTTAAATGAGCCAGCCACCCTAACTAACCTCCATTTGTTTTTGTTTTTTTACATTATTGGAACCAGGTTGTCCTCTAGGAGTTAACTTAACAATTTATAGCTCCTTGGACTCCCCCCTACCACCTCCCCCCCCCCCCCCCCCCCCCCCCCCCCCCCCCCCAAGTTCCAGATATTTACCGGTGAAGTTACTATTATTACTTAATGGTTTTTAAAGAGGATTTAAATGCCATCCAATAGGAAGCGACAACTGATGATGTTGCAGATGCCTACTGACCTGAGATTTGGCAGCCGATTTAAACCTGGTAACTTCACCAGTAAGTATCTCGGGGGGGGGAGGGGGGACCAGAGCTACAAATAGTGGTGTTTTGGCAAGGCGTCAAAACAAAAGATCAAAAGGAAACAGAAGAAGGAAGAAAACAGAAGATAAAAACAAGTGAGAGGCAGAAATGGAATTAAAAAGAAAAAACAAAAAGGAAACAAAAAGAGAAAGCCCCACCTTCCCCCCCCTCCCTACCACCCCTCCCTCCCACCTGCCCCCCCCCCCCTACCCAAAAATTCCACCCTATAAAAATATTGGAGTTGGAACTTGTCCTTTAAAGATTTCTTGCAGGTCTTTCTCTACTCCCTACTATCTGGGCTCTGAGTGCTGTGATTTAGTTTCCCTGGTAAAGAGCTTTCTAGCTGAACATTTATCAGGAGGTGGCACTGAGGCGCTAACATTATTTCCCCCAGTATGGGTTTCGGATAATGACCACGGAAATTGATGGGCACTGATTTTTAATATTTGCAAGAGTGACAGTGTAATTAGGAGCACACGCACGTCATTTGTGAATTGCCTCTTCCTCGTGTTCTTCTTACACTAATGGCTCAGTATCCTCGCACCGTTATCTTTTTGTGTAGATGCGATTACGTTCCTGTATAGCTGGCATTTATTCACCACCTTCTGCGTTTTTTATTTTACCATCTACACCTCTCCCTTACTCCGAGGCAGATTGTATAATTTACAGTGCTTGTTGGCTGCAAATCACCTTGCAAAGGCTCCCATTGAAATGCTGAGTGAGTCAATCACTAATTGGATATCTCATATCTCACAATAATCTATTCTTATCATCTGCTTGCTACTCTTTTCCTTCTCCTCCATCAATTCCATCTGATTATTTTGATTGATGAATTCATTAGGGCTGTAATCGTATCCTACGAGCAGAGCAACTTCTGTATGAAGTTTCTGAGGGAAGGGAGGTGAGTGAGAAAGGGATCAATGTTTCAGTGGGAGAAAGCATTGTAGTCTTCAGATTGTGACTACGGAGCACAAGCAGTAAATGTAACTGCCTACAGGAGCCTGGCTGGTTTGCAGGGAGGCTTGTTGAAACACTGAGACCATGGAATGGACCTTTCCTAAGAGGAAATACTTGAAGAGGCTAATTGCATATAATACCGGAGTAGTCATCAACCCAGTGTTTTTTTTTAAACCTTTTTCTAGTAAAGGAACCCTATAATTATATTGTGAAATTCTGAGGAACCTTAACCCTCTCTAATAGCGCGTCTGATATCAGATGCATTGTAAGGAACCCCAACCCTCTCTAATAGCGCGTCTGAGATCAGATGCATTGTAAGGAACCCCAACCCTCTCTAATAGTGTGTCTGAGATCAGATGCATTGTAAGGAACCCCAACTCTCTCTAATAGTGTGTCTGAGATCAGATGTATTGTAAGGATCCATAATCCTCTCTAATAGTGTCTCTGAGATCAGATGTATTGTAAGGAACCCCAACCCTCTCTAATAGTGCGTCTGAGATCAGATACATTGTAAATTCTTCTGTATTTGGTACTATTTTCAAATGACCTGAACATTGCAGGGAACCCTTTAGGGAAACCAAGGAACCCTTGTTTAAAAACACTGCATTAACCATAGAAGGTGTGCATTGAGATTTGTACACTAAAAATATGTTATCTGAGTTAACGCAGCAATAAAAAGATAAACATTGGAAATCTCTATTACACGTAATAAAAATGAAAGGTCTTTTAGAAATAGAAACCTACAGCGTTTTGCCCCCAAACCTCCTTAAGATATATTCTCAATCATCTGATTCATCTATTATTATGATGACATTATTCTTGTATAACAGAATAAGAAGTGCTCCAGACAAAGATCTTATGATTTAAGCAATGGAGCGGCATATGAACAAAGACAGTATAATCACGCATTGGTGAACATGGAGGGCAGAGAGGCTGATTGCAATACCAAAAATGCAATATGTGTAGGAAAGGATATATATATATACTAATAGTATATATATATATATATATAATATATATATAGTATATATATAGTGTATGTGGTGTGTGTGTGTGTCCCTAGAGAAGGCTCTTCGATACAGGTCATGTCGTTGATCCAGGGACCCTACCAATCTCTGTCAGCAAAGCATATATTATATATATATATACTATATATATATAGATTATTATATATATATATATATTATATATAGTATAAGATATATATATATATATATATATATAACAGTGTTCGACAATCCTATACATTACACGCCCGGGGCGGGTGGATTTAACCCCCGGGCGAGTGATAATATTGGCCCAAGCAGAACACGTGCTTTTTTTTTAAATTTCCCCACTCGCGCTGAATTTTCCTGCTCGTCTGAAAAAATAAATAAATAACACCACCCTACCTGATTGCTGATTGGCGCGCGCTCCTAGGCTTGTGGTGTGCGCGGCCAGGCTCTATATGAGCCAGCCCCCAACGAGCGGCCATTTTTTGGCCAGAGATCTGTTGGAGAGTACTAGAGTAAGTACTCTCCAATCCTCCATCCCTCGCTCCCTCCTGCCTCCTGCTGTCCCCTTACTCCCCGCTTCCCCCCTCAATATCCGTGCGGGCTGGAGATGGTAGCGAGGTGTTTCGCCTTCTCCCCGGCCCCCCCCCGTTATCCGGCGGAGGTGTCCCCCTCTTATTCCCCCAGCTTCGCGCCACTTCCAGCTTCCTGGTCCCCGCGCGGGGCGGTGGTGATGGTTAGTGGGGGTTGTTCCTCGCCTACCCGGCTCCCGCCCCCCGCCTTAACCATCGCGGAGCGTTGGATGTAAGTAGGGCTGTACCACCCCCGTGGCAGTGTGCGCGTAAGTACCCTGCTTGTTTATGGCTTTGAACCACTGCAGGGCCCTCCAAAGACCCCTCGCGGAGTACAAGCGGTCCGCGAGGCACAGGGGAGTCGACCTACCGGTTGCGCGTAGGTGGGTTTTTTCCACGCACCTTACCCCTGCCGCAACTCAGCCTCCCAGATCCCCGCGCCGGGGGGGGACGATGGTTTAGAGGGGGTGTTACCTCATTTACCCTATTGGTCTCCGCTTCACGCGGTAACAGGTGTCGCCAGGGCGGTGGGGGGGAGGGGGAGGGAGTCTCCCCAACGGTTAGGTCGCGTGGGGTGGGGGGTGCAGGGACTCGCTGAGCGGGGCTGATGATGGTGGTTGTGGTGCTGAGGGAGTCGCGCGGTGGACCTCTTTGCTAACTTTCGTTCCCGTGGTGTGTATACAGTGTTCGACAATCCTATACATTTACACGCCCGGGGCGGGTGGATTTAACCCCCGGGCGAGTAAATATTGGCCCAAGCAGAACACGTGCTTTTTTTTTTTAAATTTCCCCACTCGCGCTGAATTTTCCCTGCTCGCTCTGAAAAAATAAATAAATAACACCCCCTACCTGATTGCTGATTGGCGCGCGCTCCTAGGCTTTGTGGGTGCGCGGCCAGGCTCTATATGAGCCAGCCCCCAACGAGCGGCCATTTTTTCTGGCCAGAGATCTGTTGGAGAGTACTAGAGTAAGTACTCTCCAATCCTCCATCCCCTCTGCTCCCTCCCTGCCTCCTGCAGTTCCCCCTTACTCCCCGCTTCCCCCCCTCAATATCCGTGCGGGCTGGAGATGGTAGCGAGGGTGTTCCGCCTTCTCTCCCCGGCCCCCCGCTTATCCGCGCGGAGGTGTCCCCCTCTTATTCCCCCCAGCTTCCCGCGCCACTTCCAGCTTTCCCTGGTCCCCGCGCGGGGCGGGTGATGGTAGTGGGGTGTTCCTCGCTTACCCCGGCTTCCCGCGATACCAGCGAGCGGGTGATGGTAGTGAGGGGTGTCCCTGCTTACCCCGGCTTCCCGCGATACCAGCGGGGGACGGGTGATGGTAGTGGGTTTTTTCCCAGCTTCATGCGCCACTTCCCGCTTCCCAGATCCCCGCGCGGGGTGGGAGATGGTAGCGGGGGTGTTCCCCTCTTACCTCCTTGGTCTCCGCTTCCCCGCGGTCCCATGGCTGTCCGCGCAGGGAGGGAGGAGGTCGCGTCGGGGGGGTGAGAGAGTGACGGCGGGAAGCGCGAGGCGTGAGGATGGGGAAGGGGGCAGTGGTGGTGGTGGTGGCTCCGGTCCGCGCGGCCTTTCCTCTTCTTCCCCGTGTGTGTGTGTGTGTGTGTATGGGAGAGTGTGTGTGTGTGTATGCATGCATGGGAGAGGGTGTGTGTGTGTGTATGCATGCATGTATGGGAGAGAGGTGTGTGTGTGTGTGTGTGCATGCATGTATGGAGTGTGTGTGTGTGTGTGTGTGTGTATGGGAGAGTGTGTGTGTGTGTGTGTGTTAGTGTGTGTGTGTGTGTGTGTGTGTGTGTGTGTGTTTGTGTATGCATGCATGTATGGGCGAGTGTGTGTGTGTGTGTGTGTGTGTGTATGCATGGGAGAGTGTGTGTGTGTGTGTATGCATGCATGCATGGGAGAGAGTGAGTGTGTATGTGTGTGTGTCTGTGCATGCATGCATGGGAGTGTATGTGTATACATGGGTGTGCGTGCGTGTATGTGTGTAGGATAAGATACCAGAAGTGTGTGTGTGTGTGTGTGTGTAAGATACCAGAAGTGTCATCCCACCCAGTCACCCCACTCCAGTCACCCCACCAGACGGCTTCTCACAGACCACACCATAGATGACGAAACGCGTAGGGCGTGGTCTGTGAGAAGCCGTCACTTGCCCATGATCATTTGCCACTGCTGGTCAAAGAACATTGGTTCCTGCTCCCCCGTGATTTTATTGCTGGCACTAAGAACCTGGTATTGCTGTTGCTGGTTTCCGGAGGGACTTCCTGTGTCGGGCGCCGGTTCGGAGAGACGTCACTTCCTGTACCTGAATACACGAAGGAGAGACGCGAGTGGACGCCATTACTCTATCCTGACGGCACTTCTGGCACATGAGAGCCAATCTCATACCCGCTATTTTTACCTGTACTATTGTGAGTGGGCATTTGTTGATTTTAATGGTCTATAAACATTTGTTATTACTTTAATGCACTAGGTGTGCGCCTGGTGTTCTTGGTTATATATAATATACCTATATCTATCTATAATCTATATCTTTTAGCTATATTAATCAATATCATATATGACGCGAGGTGCAGCGAGACAATAGCGCTGTGTTGGATCATGCTAATCTCGTGCAATTCTATCAGTGATAATTAATATCAAATAATATATAGCTACAATTATGTTGCTACTGTACAGTATTAGTCTATCTAAAACCGATGTCTGTGAAAACTACGTGTATTAGCTCAAATACATATGAGTTCAACAACCCCCAACTTCATAGTAATATAAGTATATGAAAAAAACGTTTAAAGTGTGCAATTGTCACGTTCAATAAGTTTGTGAAAGGATCAATCAAAAAATATGTGGAAAAGAAAAAAGGGGGGGGGGGGGAGAAGGTAAAAGTCCAATATATCAAAAGATAGCAGAAATGTTCAATATATCAAAATGTAAACAGAAATTAAGTTCTTCTTTTTGGCAGATTCGAGACTCTTCGTCGAGCCACTCTTTTGGTCATCAAACTTTCCAAACAGCACAGCACCACTCCGAGCGTTTCATGGCAGTATCCACTTCCGTCAGGGAGAAGGAGAGGTGGTTAAATACAAAACAAATGAGGATGTGCTGAATCCTGGTTCTAGTAATTCACTGCTGACCATGCCCCAGTTTTTCTATGTTCTCTCGTCATTCGCAGTCTCAAGCACACCAAGGAGCCCCATAAGAAAACGTTGTTTCCGGAAGATATTGTGAGTATGGTATCACTGCAGCGCTGTGTCACTGAAAGGTGCGTCTCATACCACACACAGATAAGAATTTTTTGTCTCAGTTATACTGAAACACTTATTACTTTCTCCCAAGCACACTTGCTAGACACAGAAAGTATGAAACAAACGATTTATTTAACATAACAGCTTATTTAGTGATTGCCAGGATGGCTACTATGTATCCAATTGTTTACCTCAGTCATTCTCTGAAGTTACAGTACTTACTTGTACTGTTTAAGGCTAGACACTACAAATACGTGGAAGAAAAACAAATATAGACCGCCATTGCTCCTGGCCACAGGTGATTAACGTGAGCAATGCCCTTATTCATGGCTCTAAGTTTATCAATATACAATTGTGATTGCCATGTGATTAAAGAAACTCACAAAGGTTTACATGGAGAATCGAAGAGTGGACCCTCAGAACACTTATACACATTTATACAAAACAGATCTTGAGAGTCCTTATTATACCTCTGAGCACTTGGCACGTTTTAAGCATTTTCGTAATTGGGAAGCTGGACCAGTTTGGGAATCTTGTTGAGATATGCAGATACACTTGAGAGTTTTTTTGTCAGGTGGAGCAAGCAAAGCAATATAAAAAACATTACAATGGTTCTATGAACCTCTATGAACATAAAGCCTGAGCCTCTCTCCCTGCATATATGGACAGATATGAGAGACTCAGGTTTACTATACAACTTTTAGGAGATTAACATTAATGCAGCCAATCCCCCCAGAAGTCTATATGATAATAACTCATATAATTTCTATGTTGCCCCCTAGCGTGTCCTGCTCAATATATATATGGCAGAAATTCATGATTTTAAAAAACAAAAACAAAACAAGAGAAAAACAGCAATATATTTATAATAAAATTATTAATATATATTATATATATACAAATATAACTGTATGCATATTTGCTTTCCTGTGGAGGGTTTTTGTCACTTTTTTTACTCACCATAACTTAACTCAGTATATTATATATATATATATATATATATATATAATATATATAATATATATTCTCAGTATTTTTTTTTCTTGTTTTGTTTTTGTTTTTAAAAATCATGATTTTCTGAATCTCTGCCCAATGGTAACCATGATAACCTTTAGACTGCACTGAGCTCTGGGGAGAGCCCCATTTTAACCATGGGGGGCAGATCCTGTATGTGCCGTAGCAGCCGATCCCAACATCAGTGATGACGGGAACCTGGTAGGACTCCTCCTTTTCAATTACTCTGCCGACTAGATTGCGTTCAGTGCGCCACAAGAGCGCAGAATGCGACGTCCGCATGAAAATCAGCAGAAAACCCATGCCACTGCGTCATGCGGCCCCTGAAATGCCACACCCCATGGCTATGTCTTGGGACATCCAAAATAAATAATAAAATGGTGTTTGGTATGGGATTGTTGCTTTAAGAGCAACTTCAGGGTACCTGTGATTACGATGATCATCATCATGTCTCTAAAATGAAATTAAGGGCAGAGCGACGATCCTCTACCACAAGATTACACTTGGCTCTCGGTTCTAATGGTTTATTTTTCATCTGTCATTTCTCACCCACATTTATCATGAATTGATGTATTTTCCGCTGCTTTCTATTTTGATTTTGAATGGAAATTGGAGCCATTACTTGCATTTTTTCTGCACTCATTTTGTAATTAGTGCACATATTTTGCTTGAAAAAAAGTGCGTACAACAGCTTCTGGGTGATTTGCTGCAGTAATGTTTATTGCATTTTTCTGCTCTCGTCTGCTTCTAAAAATAAATGCAGATGAAAATTAAGCTCCCATCTGGATTTTTTATGGAAAGGAGAAAACCAGACGCCCTAATTACAATATTTAGCGGAGCTAAACTCCTCTCATTGCTATGTGTTACAGAACAAATGAAAGATTTCAGAAATTGTTACAGATTGGTATAGCGCTGATACAGGGAATGGCTATTTTCTCTGAATCCTTAAATACCTGACCATTAAAGATGTATTAACCCGTAGCAACATATGTTGGAGTCGCAATACAGCAGAACAGACTCGGCTATGTAACGCCTACAATTTTGTATGTTTATATAATGACGATCATTTTAATAACTCTGCAGATTAAGACATTAATTAACCCACTGTTGGGTACTACAGAGCACAGAACACTGTTATTTGCAGTTATCAAGGTAGGGTTATAAAGGGCTTAGTTTCCCCCCCCCCCGTGTCTCTACAGTACATGCTTCCCTCATGGGAGCCATTGGTCGGTTAGGTCATGGCGATCCGTGCTGCTGCATGGTAGAAACCGTGTTGCGTGTAATGACTTGAGCCGTGTACAAATACCTGATGTTCCTGTGTGTGACCAAAATGTTGGCCGTTCTATTCAAATAAATGTGCATTTCTTTGTTAATTAAGACGATTCTTGTTCTTTGAGCTTGGAGAGCCAAATGAAGCATTATAAATGCAGGCCGCAGGTCTCCAACAACACAGGGGGTGATAGTAATCTGTGTATTTTGTGATGGTCACATTTAACATGGTTTTCTTCCATGTTTTTCTTCTCTCTATTCTTAATGATCACGTGTATAACAAACTGCCACGATTGTTGCATTTTTATGTGCAGGAATGCATATAATTAATACACCCTGGTCGACCGCCTGTACTAATTAAAGCACAGATGTTAATATAAGGTATGAAAACGAAACCTAGATTTTCACCAGGCCTCAATCCCACATTGAAAAGAGAAACACTAATGTCTTCCAGCAGCTTGACACAAAGAGTTTGTTCTCTCTCATGCTTTAGTGCCTTGGGATTTTGTTATGTTTGGTGCCCAATTTTTTTTTGGGATCTCAACAAAAATGTCCCAATCCTTGGAAATTCTATGTTTAACTCAAAGTATTCTGGTCCCCCCCCCCCTACCTCCCTCCCCCCCTCCCATATAATACCACACACTGTTGCTGCAAATATGGTTGAATCACAATGTGTGAGAAAGCAATGGAAACAGCTGGGGAATTGGAAGTTAGACCTCTGGCTGCCTCTCGCTTGCAGTGGTTAAGCTATTGAATCACTGCCCAGTCAGCTGGCTTTAATTATCTGCACTGGGCATACTGCTGCTGGAATGAAATGTGCATCCTCTCACCATCATGTTCCATAAAACAGGCATTGCCATGAAACCCGTTCATCCAACATACCTTGTGATGCTTTCTGTTGTTGAAAACCACGCTGGATGTCCTGTCTGCTCCCGGGGTCAATGAAAGGAAGCGGCCTCTGTGGCCTGACTGCGGTGACCCCCAGTTGACCTCGAGTTGTGGTTCACGAGTTGAAACTGACCTGGCATTTGCCCATTCAAGCTGAAAAATGCATTTTACAAGTCAGTTGCACGGTGTTGAACACAGCATTTGATACAGGCAACAAAGCTTCTGTGTGGCACACAGCAAGGCACGTACAGACAAATAGAACACACTCTTTGTGTGAGGCTGTGGCTACAATATATCACGGCTCCTCTTATCCATTCGCTAAACTAAAACATTGTGTAATGCTATGTAACAGTGATGGAAACTATCTTGGGCCACGGCCATAGTAAGAGCTACCCCTCTGTAGGGGGTGCTGGTAGACCCTCCCGGGTTCACTATATGTCTGCATTTCAAAGCTCCTTGGCCCTGCAGGCCAATAGGAAGCCGTGACATCACCCAGTGCAGCTTCCTATTGGCCCGTGTGACGCGGGAACTATAAACTGCAACGATACCGGCACCCCCTTCAGAGGTAAGTATCTCTGGAAGCATGGGGTGCCCATAGCTGAATGTAAGGGGGTTCCCCTCCGGAGACCCCCTGCTTCAATCCTATATTCAAAAATGAAGAGAAAAGAAAACAGCTTCAATTGCTCCTTTAACTGAATGGACCTGAACTCTTCCCCAGTCCGGGGAAGTCTGCTTCACGGCATAATGGACAATGGGGCCATTGATGTATAATGTTTTACAGACTAACATTATCCTGCAGGCATGTTGTATTAGTCAAAGCATTATGGATCGGATATTACTATGTATTATTGTGCTTTTTCACAGTTGCACAGCAGGGCCTACATTTATTAAGCTATTTAAGTATATCTAAATGATAAAAAAAGAACCATTAAAACTTATAGCAAAGTTGTAACACACCTGAGTGCCTTTTATTTCCATTTTGCGACTCAAGTGCATGTTGCTAAAATGTACTGCATCTCTATAAATTGATTATTTTCCCATGAAGAAATGTGCATAGATGTTTGACACCGCGATCTATATATTAGTACTGCTATTGGTCTTTAAGATAATTAGATTTTTGTAGGTTGCAATTGGTACTACCTTTTATTGGATCCGCATATGCTATAAAATGAACACACTGATAGCAAAGTGTTGATTAAAAAAAAATATTAAAAGATCACGTACAGTAAAATCTCATTGGTGTATTTTATTCTTATATTGGACTAATAAAGAATGCAACCTTCAGAAAAAAAAACCTTTTTCACAACATATGTAATGCATTAATCTAGTTCTTCACTTCCTATATTTAGTGTTAATGGCTCAAAAAAAAAAAAACCACAAGGCCATTAGTATATTAAATATTTATTGCACAGGGAAAATGAACAGCAGGATTTTGTCAGGTTAATATCTGCCTATTAATGGCATTGCTGTATATAGCTGTGTTCTCAGGGCTCCTGCACACCATGTATTGCTCTAATAAATATTTTGAATGAAAGGGTCTATCAGAGCAGTGTGGGTGGCACTGAACAGGTAACCAACGCAAGGTTTATACTTGTTCCCACCACAACGTCAGCATAGCCATTTTATTCATTCTTTTGTCTAATCTCTCCTTGCAATTTCCGCTTCATGTTGCTTGCCACCATGTTACCATACAGTATGATCAGTTTGATATGCTAGTTTACCGCACAAGATATAGAGCGGGATTCACCAAGTGCCGGTATGGTATCCTGATTTGGCGTTGGCTGCCATTGACTTGAATGGCTGGGTAGCAATGGCTCGGCATCGGCGCTTACTGAATCTCCCCCGTGGGATCTGCTTTGCCTTACCCTGAAAAACTGCAGAATAAGATCCCTTCCTGCTCTATCTTAGGGACATTTCATTTTTGAAAAATACTGAAGACCTTTTAAAAGGCTAACCATTGTCAGTGTAAACTGTATTACTCTGTCAGGCTGCGCTTATAGTGCCGGCGACGTCAGGCTACGGTCGCTGGAAAAATCAAATTGAGATGACTTCCAGCGATCGCGACCAAGCCGTCGCTCCATCGCACCGTCACTTCGCGCTTACTATAAGCGCACGCGATGGCGGCAATGCATTTGTTTTGATGCGACATCGCTGTCGCCGGCACTATAAGCGCAGCCTTATACACTGATAACAAAACAGTGACGTCAGTTCACATGAATAGGAGCTCCTGCATTATCCAGCTTCTCACCACAGTTACTAGGGGCCAATAGTTTCTCACCAAATATTGGAAACCTATTAAACTTACCTTAAATGATGAACCCTATGTTAAATATGGAAGGGTAACTGCTATATGGCTGTGGGTTTACATGTAATTTCCACCTTCAGACTGCAGATGGATAAAGGACACAATATAGTCATAAATATACCAGTCGTGAAATTAAATACCAGTATAGAAAAGGAGGAAGGGATATACGGGTAGATCTACACATTTTGGTAATACAGCCCAACCCCGTTACAACGCGAATTCGCTTATAACGCGATGTAAGCGTGGCTCCCAATTTTTATATTTATGAATATTTTACAACATGACTATTGGTATCTTAAATACTTTATTGTACAATGCGTACAATTGTACGTTATTTCTAACGCGATCCGCTTATAACGCGATCCGTTTATAACGCGATGTAATTCTTTGGACCCCAAGCATGCCGTTATTATTGAGGTTGGGCTGTATGTCTGGATAAATTAGGGATCTCGAGGCCTAAAATTAGCCACAATACATAGAGCGTTTTGAATGCCAGAGCTGATCTAAATTATTTATCTTTTGACACGTTGTACATTTTAAACAAAACTAAAAACTATGCCGAGTAAAAAAAAAGAAAAGAAAAATATCATAGCCACAAATAGTGTATTTTATCTGTATACCTCTTCCCCCAAGGGCACAAGCAAGGAATTGGACTGGTGTCAATTACATATTTTTCTTTTATATGAGACACGCACAAACGTGTCATGCAAGAGAAAAACACACTCTTATTATACCGCACTAGGTCAGATCTCTGCGATGCAGTCATCTCCCTGTTTGCCCCCACACACAGAAGCCTACCCATGCACAGTAACTGTGTGACAGGCGGACCTGATTATCAGCCTGTGCTCCTGAAAGTTTATTAACTAGGAAGATGCTAGCACTTGTTCAGCCCTGAAAATTCATGGGCATCATCAGAGAAAGCGGAGGAGCACTAAATCTAGCTTGTCTTTCAGGCAGCTCTCACTGTAAAGCAAACAGAATACAAATTCACTTCTTTTTTTCCCTTCAGTTCAGGTAAACGACCTGTCTATTATATTTATAACACACCACAAAAAGCAAGCACCCCTGGGCTTCTGCACTGTCACCAATGTATTGTCGTTATCAGAGCTATTAGTAATCAGGTGAGTGTTGGGTTCCCTGCTGTCGGACAGAGCGGAGAGGTGGGGGTAGGGAGAGGCGTAACGGGTGGGGGGGGGAGGGGGTCAATTGGGGGTAGCTGCAAGGGTGCAGGACATTCCCATGATGTGGCAGGATATTCCTAAAGCCTGTTGCCATGGCAATGAGCATTCGGGGAGCAGCAGAGGGACAGGGAGGTGGATGACACAAAGAGGTTGCAATCCACCCCCAGTACAATGCCGGCCATGCAGCCCAGGGACGTTTATTAGAAAGTAGCCGCGCTGCATTCATTGCTATTCTTTACAGGTGAAATTATAGCGTGAAGAAGAGCTTCCGAAACCTCGCAGGTTTCCTTCAAGAGTACTACATTAATGCAGCAGTTTAAGCAATATCCAACATGTGTGTTTTTTTAAATAAATCAATTCTGTACTATGAGAAAATACTTGTAGCATTTAAAAAAAAAAAAAAAAGAATGTTTTAAAGACATTTTTTATGTATCTAATGTTGGAAGCATTTCCAAAGTGACAGCCCCCTTCCCCTTCTGATAGGCTCTGGCTCTTGAGCCCTCTCTCTAGCAGTGCACCAATTGTATCTAGTAACTGCCCTGTCAATCATATTCTAGGACTACATTGCCCAGAATGCTGTGCAAGAACTGAATTAAATAACCTGGAGCAAGCGATCGATTACAGCCTATTACAGGAGAACGGATCGATCTGCAGCTTAGCTAATCACTTGATAAAGTGCATTTTCTACACGAAACGCGTAGGAGAGTGTCTACCTCCTTTTTTATGGATCAATAAAGATCATTTTTATTCATCACTTTGTAACCCACTTTTTTGGGCAGTGCGCAGGTTTTGTCCCTTCTATTCCAGTACAAGCAACTTCACTTGGCTGCACGCCCACCAGGAAGCACAGGGCGGGGTATATGTGCGAGTACTACTGCTTTCATTCCTCATAATTGTCAGCTGTGAGACCAGGGACCATCCCAATGAGGTTTTGACTGTGGTGTTACCATTTGCCTTACCCTTCAGGGAACATTGGTCCATCTGGGGACTTTACTTCATCAATCTCACTAACCCGTGTGTCCTATCCTGCACCTCTGGAATGATACTTTATTTGAACTATAGAGATTCGGCGCTTTATCACTGATTGTTGAATTAGCTAATCACTTGTCAGTGTGCAGATTGTATTGATGCACATATTGAATGGGGGAAATATATATATATATTTTAAAAACGGCAGCTTGAACTGCAGCTTTAAAGACGTGACACTTTCAAAGCTCTATACAGTACACTACAATGTAATCTCTGAAGAATTCTCATGTTGGTCCCTAAGGCACGTTCTATAGTGCCGGGCGCGTGTTGCGCCATGCGCGCGGCTTTTTAGTTGGCTGACGTAAGTCAGCCTTTCTATAGAAGGGCCGCGCGCGCACGGCAGGGAGAGGGGAGCCGACAGACAGCGGCGAAGATGGAGAAATTCATCTTTTCGCGCCACTGCCTGCGTTCAATGTATGTATATGTGTGTGTGCATGCATGTGTGCATGTATGTGTATGTATGTATATGTGTGTGTGTGTGTGTGTGTGTGTGTGTGTGTGTATGTATTTGTGTGTCTACACAAGTGTGGTAAAAATAAAAAAATTATAAATGTTTTTTTTTTTAATAAATAATAAATTACACATAAACGCACACGCACACCCATATACACACACATACACATAAACACACAAACACTGTATACTCACACAGTATATACACGAACAGCATGCGGCACGTGCACGCGCTTTCGCATAGCACGCGCGGCCCCCATGCTGTATAGAACGGCCCTAAGAGGTATAACAGCCTACAGTGAATGAACACTTCTCCGGGGGCCAATACACCTATGTTATGTCAGCTGTTTCTGTTGGCAAAGGTCTTCTTCATACTGTGCTGATGGGGTCAGTTGAGCAGCTAAATCATCAGAAATCACATAAAAGGGTGCATTTAAGATCAACAATGCACCCCACATCCATAACATGACACACATTGGATCTCACTGGAAGTAATGTTCAAGTGATATTGATTTGCTGAAGGACAGTTCTGCAAAGTGGCCTCTCCGATGGTAAGTAACGCAGCGCTCCCACTTTTAAAGTCAATAGGAACATTTCCATGCTACGGGCAGGCAAGAAGTAGCCACGCTGGCACGTGGTACCTGCAAGCAGGAGGTGGCCACACTTGCAAGGTGGTACCTCTATAACTTGAACGTGTAAGATTTTCTTTGCACAGCCCCCACTGTCCCTGAGAAAGAGAAGTCCATATTTGTAGTGCTGAAGTTAACTCTTTCGATTCCCCAGTGGTCCATCGCAACGCAGTGGTCAACATTGTAGTGAGGAAGTCAAACAGTTCTAACAGCCCAGTGCTCAACCCCTGTCCTCAAGACCCCCCAACAGGTCAGGTTTCCATGATATCCTAGCTTCAGCACAGGTGGCTCAATCAGAGGCTCAGTCTTCTGATTGAGTCACCTGTGCTGAAGCAGGGACTGATCAAGCCACCTGTGCTGAAGCAAGGACTTATTGAGCCACCAGTGCTGAAGCAGCAATTTCCTGAAACCCTGACCTGTTTGGGGGGGGGGGGGGGCTTGAGGACTGAAGTTGAGCACCCTTGCTGTACAACCTTTAAATGGGGGCAAGGCTATGCATTAAACTCTAGATAAAATGCTCATTAAACTTCCTTTCACTATAATAAACGTGGTAGTTTTGACACAGATGTGTGTGCCCGGAGAAACACACCAGCTCAGGCTTGGCACAGATTTTTCCAGTCGAAGTAATGCACCCTACCCATCATTTGATACAATAAACTATAGTAGATGGGCTCTGTCACTCCCCCTATTTCTCAAAGCTGCAAATACCAGGAGAGTAAAGCAGGGACAGAAAATAAATGCCAAGAAGTCTCAGCATAAATTTTCAGGCACAAAGCGGACTGGATGCAAAACCCTGATGGTTACAAACGGTGATAAATACTGCCATGGCAGTGCTGGCTCATACCTGTAAATATCAAACAGAATATGTAATATTTAACATTTAAATTATTTACGTTGAGACTTTTTTCCAGCCTGTTCACTTTTTTTTGGTGCTATTTTTGCACCAGTTCTCTAACAGACAGTATTTGGTCCTTGTTCAATATACTGCATAGCTTTTTCAATAGGTTGTGATGGAGCTTAAATCTTCCAAAACAAAGGGAAGACTGCTCCACAGAGTATTTAATAAGTGGCTTTGATGGACAATTGGGTGTATAGGAATCATTTATTGCCCTACTAACATCCAAAATAGTGGTCAACGTGGCTAAAATGTATTCATCCTTTTCGGACCACCACAGCAGCCCTTTTTCAAGGTCACCTTGAGAACGATCTGCTGTATCGGATCGAAACGTTGTAAGAATAAATACCAACCACTATTTTGAAGAACTGCTTTTTTTGGCTTCATTTCTATGGGATTTCACTATTGAGTTTCAGCCCCCATAACAGCAATGATGCTGAAGGTCCAGCACCTGCACAGATGGACACTGGATCAATTACTTTATCTCCCGGTGGTTTAGGCTCCCGGATAAGTTTACAAGCTGTAGGGCAGTAGTTCCTAATACTGACAAATGAAATGAACGCGAAAACAAAATGTGAATCAGAGAGAGAAGGCGGCTATTTCCTTTGCTTCTGGAATACATCCACTTAAAGTTTCCCCTTGAGAGACGCATAAGCAGTCCTGGTAACTAAATACAAGTAATGACAAACATAATACTGATAACGGGAAAAATCCCCACTGACTTGCTAGCAACAATGATATTTCCTATGTACAGACCAAAATCTGTCTGCATTTCTATTTTCTGTATTCATGACTTATGCTCATTAAATAATTTGAGCTTCTAGACTTCTTTCTTTTGTACGAGTTGATTAAGGAATAATGAGGGAGAGGAGGTGCATTAAATATAACGCAGATGACATTGAAATCGCGCACGGCTTCAGTCAGCTGCAATTTCGCCGATCATAGTTGTCTGTCAGGTTTATTTTCTGCAGTTAATTGCAGCTCTCGTTGTTCGGAAAGCCTTAAATTCCTTTGTCGAGAGAAACATATTTATTGCAAAGCAGAAGTAATTGGTATAACTAAGGAGCATGAACTTAGAAAGTGTGTTGAAGATAGTTTTTAATGCTGGCGCATCAGAGAAAAGTACAGAATGTTAAGAGAGATCAAACGCATCTGGCCTCGCAGTCATTTATTACAGTGACTTTTGCAAAAAGCACAAATTATCCAGCAGAAATTCAAAGGCAGCATTTGCATATATTTGCTCCAGAAGAAATTACTAACTAGTGTCACTGCTTTTCTTCTATCAGCAGTGAACATAAAGGCACGGGAACAAATTGGCACAATTCTGTCACAAGGATAGTATATAAAGTGTCTCCCCTGCTGAAATCCTGGCTCCCTATCATAACCCGTATCACACACTCAATTCTCCTCTTCACTTTTAAAACTTGACACTCTTCTGCCCCTCCTTACATCTCAGCCCTAATTTCTCGCTATACACCACTCCGACTCTTGCGTTCTGCTCAAGGATGTCTTCTCTCTAGCTCTTTTGTTTCTATAGCCCTCGCCCGCCTTAAACCCTTCTCACTGACAGCCCCACATGTCTAGAATGCCCTTCCCCTCAATATCTGACTAGCACCCTCTCTATCCACCTTTCAAGACCCACCTCAAAACACACTTACTTAACGAAGCATATGAGTAGCTCCGTGGCTGATACTTTACACCTCATACATAATCCTTGGCCCCTGCAGACGCACTTACCAGAACGCCCTCCTACTGTCTCTGTAAGTTTTTCCTACCAACCAATTAGATTGTAAGCTCTTCGGAGCAGGGACTCCTTTTCCTAAATGTTACTTTTATGTCAGAAGCACTTCTCACCTTTATGTGTTATTTATATTATTTGTTATTTATATGATTGTCACATGTATTACTGCTGTGAAGCGCTATGTACATTAATGGCGCTATATAAATAAAGACATACATACATACCCTTCTTTATGTAAGTAGCTGTTGATATGATACAAGTTTTTGAACCTCTCAGGGTCCTTCATCAGGTTCAATGACACTGTTCCCAATGTAACAGTCCAACAAAAGGTGTCATCCCAACTACGTCCTCATTTCTTTGTTACTACAAGAATAGTATGTGACGGCAAACGTAACGTTTTAAATACTCTTCTCTTTAAAGAAGCATATTGAAGTTATCACATTTGGAAAGGCAGAATATGAAGCTGCCACGGTTCCACTTTGGGGATGTCGTTTATGGTAGAGGAAGTTCCAGGAATCATGGACATCAATGGGCCATATTCATTAAAGGGTACTGCTACACATTAGCACGCCCTAAGCCCCATTCATATGAATGTTTTTTTTGGACGTGCTAAAGCTCAGTTCTGTTTAGTGAATTTGGGCCAATCTAATTTTACATGACATAATATTTAAAGCAGCTTTCCATGTGACGGTCCCCAATTATTATTTTGGGGGTTATTAAGCAGGGGGTCCCCAGAGCTGAACGGCATTCATTCAGATTGGATACTTACCTCCACAGGTGCTGCCGGTTACATCCTTAAATCTCTAGTGGGGATTCGAACCTCCATTTTGTTTCCCCAGCAGTGGAGGGTACCAGTGGCTTCGGGAGGTACGTATCTCAGCGACTGGGGAATCCCCGGAACTCAAATGAACGCGGTTCATAGTTATTAAGTATTTTGTAATATTATCTAATATTTTGGGAATCAAAAGATAAACAGAATTTACCCGATTGCTCATTTAAATATTTTACCAGGAAAGACACATTGAGATGCACATTACGTTCTCACGCTTGAATTGAGATGCACCCAAAAAAAACCCAGCATTAATTCCAAAAGGAATACAATTTTGACGAGGCAACAGCTGGCATATGGAAATAAAAATGATCCATAGAAAGTTATATTTGGAATCATCAAACATCCATTGCGTGGGATTTTAAGAGATACCGTAACAGATTCTGCAAAGTACAATTCATTCTAATTGTGGGCCTGTGTACCAACATATCTTTCAAATCTGTGATATTACAGTGCTAAAAAGTAATAGAAACCTTTAGAAAATGTGTGTGGTAAGTATGTAGGTGGTTACGGGATACATACACAGGATATATTATTTATTTGAAGTTATTTTTGACTCTGCCCTCATGTTGAATTTACCATTTTATTGGTGTAGTATTAGTTATAATAGACATACTGTGAAAATATATGTTGTTAACCTATAGAAGGATCACCGACCTGAAGAAAGACCATTGTGGGCCTCTTGATGTGTATCTGTCATGTGAGACCAGGCATTTACACCTTTTTACCAGGATCATACATTGAGCAAAACAGGTAAAGTGAAATAAATTGTAAATTTATTCGCATGAAAAGGCATACACACAATGATACACAAACTACATAAGAAGAGACACACTTACTTGGGAACTGGGGTAAAAAACTAGACTTTCCTAGCTGTATGGCACTCTAAACAAGAGTCTTTCTTTGACTGGGACTTAGCCCGAAATGTCCTGGAACTCAAATCGGCCTGAAATTCCAGAAGCCGCCGCTCCCTTCTCTCCGAGGACTTGATTTATCTTGACCGGGACTTAGCTCCAAACGTCCTGGAAATAAAATCGGCTTGAAATCCCAGCCACGACGTTCAATTCTCGGAACTTGGTCGCAAAAAGCTGGACTTCTGGTTTTTCTGAAGCCGGTGCCCTGCTATTCGCGCAAGAGCATCTTTTTCCACATTCGAAAACCCAGGCGCTTTTTTGGCGCTTGAGAATCTGTTGACTGATTGGCTGAGAGGTTTCTTATAGTATTTTGGAGTTCATTCACAAAATATTACAGCCAATCACAGCATGGGAACTTTCTTACCAGCAAATCAGAGCGAAGCCTGTCCTGTGAAGCTGGGATTCTGAATCTGCCAAGGGACATGTGCAAGTTTGCCACCTAGTCTCTTGCTATTCAGATGTCGCCCGCTGGGTCGGGTTCCTCCAAGTCTGGTGGGGAAAATGGTAGTCCGGACGACTTCCGTTCATCCCAGGATTTGGGTACATGAGCCCTTCCCGCCTAACCAAATGGTCTTCACACCTAAGGCATCCTCTGGTGGCTTTTTGACTTCAATGTCCTGCAGACTTATTGGCACCAAACTTGGTTGCCCTGGTAGCCTGTCGGAACATTGGTTCTGAATGTCTCAGCTTATTACCGTGCACATACATACATACTATATTAAACCCAATGTTAATGAAACGATTCTGTTATATGTCCTAAGTCTCTGGGTATGGGGAATAGAACAAAAAGCTGCACTTTATTTTCTAATAGCCTATATTCCCCACACACTATCTTATAGACTTGGACTGGAATCTAAGAGTCCCCTCACAACCTCATCTATGGTTGGAGAACCTATGAGCCCCTATATTGGTTCTGGGTGACCTGGGCAGTAACTGGGTATCCCCCTTAACCTAGGGACCCCTTATAGTTACAGGTACACTTTTCATCCCTTTGCACCATTTACCTTTCTGGGCTGTGCTGAAGCAGGGAACCCTAGCGGTGAGTTACACAAGCGTTTTCAAGGGAAGATATTGCCGGGACAAAGTGCCTACATGTATCCGAGAACAAAGCCTGATTCTTGGGTACATTTTTAGGGGAACCAGCAACTCTGGACCCCGACTTGCTATGCACATTCTGACAACAATTCCTCCGCTAGCCCCCCCCCCCTCCCTTGCTTGAAACTCATACCCTAGCAATCCCCAATCCCTGCTTGCTGGCATCCCTGGAAAGGCAAAAACATAACAATTCACATATCATGCAGATACAACGGTTAGGCTCCAGCTGACACGCTTCAGCCCCAAAATATGGATCAGAGGTAACCAAACGGGCTTAACCTTTATTTGAGAGCCTGGTTACCCCCTCACCATCACAGTAGCCTCGGTGGGGTCTCAACTCCAGTCCTCAAGACCCCCCCAACTGGTCAGGATTTCAGGATTTTAAGAAACAGAAGAATTGATGCCACAGCACTATCATGTGTGCGTTAGATAACTCTTTCCCAAACTTCTACTACTACTCCATATCCATATAACCCAGGGGGTGGCCAACTCCAGTGCTCAAGTGCCACCAACAGGTCAGATTTTCAGGATATCCCTGCTTCAGCACAGGTGGCGCAATCAGTGGCTCAGTCATAATGACTGAGTCACTGATTGAGCCACCTGGGCTGAAGCAGGGATATACAGAAAACCTAACCTTTTGGGGGGCCTTCAGGACTGCAGTTGAGAACCCTGTGTCAACTGCTCCTTTAAAAATAAAGAGCGTATTATTTGCTACAGAAGGGATCCTCGTCAACATACATTGAAGAGATTGCAAGTCCAATTGTTTGAGCGTGTTTCCCCTTCTTTTTCTGTGCTCTGCAGTTACAGCGTAGCCACACTAAGTTAAATATGTACCTTTTGTGAATGTTTTTCATTTAATCTTACTGCTCTTTTGGAAATATGGAATTTTTCCATTTTTTTGTGGAGTTTTGGCCAATTTTGCTGTAAAAAAAAAATCCAATTGCGATGCTTACTTCACAGTTCCAGTTAACTTAGCTCTTAAAAAGTGGCTTAGAATAACTATTTATGAAAGGCTGTACAAATAGCCATTCATTAGTCCTGGCTAGATATAAGCGAATGCACTTGAGTTTGGGCAGGGCACAGTTAATCTCTTTTTATAGGTTTCCTGCTTAAGTCCTAATCACAGCGGAGATCAATAGTTGTTGGCATTTATCTGCCATCTCAGCGTAGTGGCACAAGTTTTATCATACGCCCCATGTGCTGATCCAGAGAAGGATAGGTCTGATTTACTGCTGTGTTAACAAAGGGATAGAGAACAGTGAAAACGGCACTGTTCTTTGTTTTCCTGAAGTGATAAAGAAAGATGCTACCACAATGCTCCTTCTTCAATAACCTAGCAGGCTAATGGTGGAGACCCATCAGCATTACAGAGTGTATAAGCAATTTTCCCTAAAGCTCAGGATAAGCAGTATTCATTGATTTTAGGTTAGTGCTGATAAGGGGCCTGGATCTGGCACTAAACACTTGCATAGGCAAAAATAATGTATTGTCAATAATTTAACTCACTTCTTTGTTAAGCAACATTACGGTAGTGGTCTTGTCACAGGCTGGACCATTGGTGGATGATAAAATGCAGCACTGATGTAGTACAGCAGAGATATGAGGACATTGACTGCTGATAAGGAATGCGTGGCCCATATTCCTATTAACTGTAGATAAGCTGAAGTTCAACTCTAAAAGAAAAAAAAACATCTCATCCTAAAAAAAATATAACGTAATTTTTTTTTAGGAAGAGGTTCCGAATGTGAAATATTGCTTCTACCAGTTTGTTAGCTATAGACAGGGCCAAGGGGAGAGAGAATGGGGGGAGAGAGGAGCGGGGAGAAAGGAGAGGAGGGGGGAGAAATGAGGGGGAAGAGAGGAGGGGGGAGAAAGGAGGGGGGAGAAATGGGAATGGGAGGATAGCAGATGGATGCGGAGAAGAGGAGGGGGATTGAGAGAGGAGGACAAGGAGCGTGATAGAGGGAAGGGGGATTGAGTGAGGGGGAAATGAGAGAGAGATGAGAAGCATTGAGTGAGAAGAGAGGGCGAGAGTGCGAGGAGGAGGGAGAGAGAGAGAGAGAGAGGAAGAGGAGTGAAAGAGTGAGAGGAGAGTGAGCAGGAGGGGGAGTGTAAGAGAGGGAGGAAGAGTGTAAGAGAGGGAGGAAGAGTGAAAGAGAGGGAGGAAGAGTGAAAGAGAAAGGGAGGAAGAGTGAAAGAGAGAGGGAGGAAGAGTGAAAGAGAGAGGGAGGAAGAGAGAGAAGAGTAAGACAGGGGGATATTGATGGAGATGGGGGAGAGAAGGGAAGAGTAAGATAGGGGGAAGAGGGAGTGTGAAGCAGAGAGGGCAGAGAGGGGGGACAGGGAGTGGGGGGACGGAATGAGAGGGGGGCGTGTAAGAAGAGTGAGAGAAATAGATTGGGTGATAGAGTGAGGTGGTGTGTGAGGGAGTTTCACACAGATGCCAACATGGGGGGTACAGGGAAAGCGGTTGGCGACCCCGACTACAGATACATAGAAAATAACAACAGAGTAGAGGGAACAATATTTTAATTATCACGGAACCCTTTTAATGCCGGAGGCAGTGGCGTAGCTGGACATGCGTTGTCCCCCTTTTAATGCACGATCAGCATTTGCCGGCTGCTTGTGCGCATGCAAGATCGGAGCTTGCCGGTCACACATGCGCATGAGCGACCGGCAAACGCTGATCGCACAGTCGACAAATGCAGATTGTGCACGTGCAGTCTGTAAACGCTGATCGGGCACGAGCACGCGGCAAACGCTCATCGCGCACATGGTCGTCAAGCGCCGATCAAGAATGCGCAGTCGGCAAGTGCCGGTCGCGCATGCGGCGAGCAGATCGGCAGATTCTTGCATGCACATTCGGTGACAAATATGGTCAACCTAGAGAGCGGGCCCCCCAAGAGAGCGGGCCCCCGGGCTATATCTACGCTACTGGCCAGGGGGGAACCCTGCTCTGAAGAAATCAAGCACAGGTACAAACTTTTCTCCTCCCGATGAGAAGTGGTTATGGTGACTTCATCATCATCATCATAATCATCATCATCATCTATTTTTTAAGTAAATACAGGACTCCACTTAAGGGGATACTTTATAGTCTGTTTAAGAACTACAATTTAATACAGTTGTTTTGTTAAATAAGGGACAGCCAAGAAAAGTCAGAGTTATAATAAAAAATAGTTGCAGTAAATGAACAAAGGTTATACATACACATTCAGTTTACAGATAACTCATGGACAGTCAGAGATATGATTATATGGGCATACAGTAAGACTTCTGCATACAAAGAACATAATGCTCATGATGTACATCAGTGTGCACACAAACTACATATTCCCCAACCAAGCAAGCTGCAGCGCCTTCTGACACACTGCAATCAACTTGGGTATCTGTCCTAAGAGACAGGGCTCGGAAGAAGGGTTGACCAACACTTCCTGGGATCTCAATAATGTTTCCTCCCCGCAGAATAAGCAAAGGACACCTGAGCGACTTTGTAGGTTGTACAAACAAAAGAGAATATATTCGACACCTAAAATTAAAATGAAGGAGTCCTGATGTATTGTGGTAAATGTCACACAGGTGTATTATACAACTGTCAGTTGTTAGGTTGAAGACAAATGTCCCAGTTGCTCCAACCGAATTTTAATGTGGATAAATTCCCAGTGCATGAAATAAAAGACAAATCACATATGGCATAATATTGTTTGATATAAAGTTAGCACAAGATATGGAGCTAAAAGATAGCCTCAGAGGAAATTGATAACTTCCAATGGCAATCGGCTACAATGGACTTCACACCCATAAGGAAGAGAGATTTCACTCTCGAAACGCATAGGGTTATTCCATTTGGCACTGCGAATCCCTATCTACGCAGCTCATTTAAGATGGGAACCGGCTTTTCTCACTACTCGTGAGATTTGAAAGGAGAGTTTGCAGATATCATATGTGATGCCCACACCACATTGCAGTCTCTTTTTGGTCCCAGATTAAGGCAGGAAACGTAGTATTCCTCTATATGGGGTTTATTTACAGGGATAAATAATACACTAACAGGCACATCATCCCTTTAAGTCAAAACAAATCATAAAATAAAAGCCTACTCCTCTTAGGAGACTAACTACACATGCAGCTTCAGCCCTTACTAACTCGATGGGCAGCTAAGCTGGTTACCACCCCAAAACAGGTACTATCATAGCTAAACATATAGTCTCTGCACATAGCAATACAGGGTTTCTGTTATCTGTTATTCCAAGGTTATGGAGCAGACGTCCAAACTTCAGCATGGTCTCGCGTCCTTCCTTCCTATGGGAGCTCAGAGAATCTCTCCTCTAAGTCCAATGTTAAGGATAGGACATCTCTACTTCAGCACGGTCTCTCGTCCTTCCTTCCTCTTCCTGGTTTTAAGACCCAGGCAGTCCCAGCAAACTCCACGACCACCATCCAGCGGGTCTAAGGAACTGTGCCAGCCTCTTCTTTAGCTGGGTAGCACTTTCTATCTCTCCCCTTCTCTAGGGAAAAAATCAGTCTCACTCAGCATGGCAGCTTCCTGTGTCTGCCTTAAAACACTTCCTTGTTCATTAAGACACGGCTGATTAGCTACACCTGAGGGTAGCTTATTCCAGGGAAATTAACTCCATGTACACTGGAAACTCCCATAGCTGACCTATTCCAGCACCTAGAGACAGTGATGGTATCATACATAGGAAAAAGTGGGAAGCAACAGCGCACGCACAGACACCCTCAAGCTCCGTTGGTGAGATCTACAACCAGGACGCCATTAACTGGTCTGAGACGCGGCACACCACGGAGGCAACCGGGCGATTCTGCTACATGAGAGGGGATACTCTAATTATCCACTGCGCATACCCCACCTATGTCTAGTAAGTAGGGCATTCATCCATTGAAGCAGATTGGCGTTGGAAGTAATCCATATGATTTAGATTATTGTGGTCTCTTGTACGGTTATGACATTTATGTTTTTTATACTTGATTTTTTAATAAATGTACTTTCCTTTTTTCACTCACCTGTTTATTTTCACCTATTTCCTCTGAGGCAATCTTTTAGCTCCATAGCTTGTGCTAACTTTATATCAAACAATATTATGCCATATGTGATTTTTCTTTTATTTCATGCACTGTGAATTTATGAACATTGAAATTCGGTTGGAGCGACTGGGACATTCGTCTTCAACCTACAGTAACAACTGACGGTTGTATAATACAGCGGTGCGCAAACTGGGGGGTGCGGGAGAATTTCATGGGGGGGAAAAGGGGTTTTAAAAGTATATGAGAGTTTCCCCCCCCCCCCCCCACCTTTGGAGGTATTCATTTTTATTGGGGGTATACTATGCAAAAAGATGCACAATGCATTAGGGAGGTGACCCCAGCCCCCCATACTGAGTGAAATCTCTCATGTTTAATAATACACCAACTTTTGCTGTCCCCACTGGGACCATTCTTAAGACCTTGAACAAAGTTCCAATAGTGAATGATGTGCCATTAAACATGTAACCCTGCTTCCCCCTCCCCCACCCCCGAACTCTACGGTGGTGTCTAGGGTACATGGGGGCTGATTACATGCAGTGTGGTGCGTACCTGTTAGGAACAGGAGGGCCTGAGCTTCCCGCGGTGTTGTGGGGGAGCCAGGACCAGGCTTCTGGGGTGATAGCCTCCATGATCTCTTAGTGGTGCAGCGCCTCCATCTTCTATACTCCCAGGGTAATGGGACAGGACCGGTATAGAAGAACCCCTCGGGTCCCAGGATTATACTCTCCAAATCACACACAGTCTTTACGGATGCAGAATAGTCTCTTTATTTGACAGAGCAACAATATCCCAAATATAAGGCTTCCAGCAGCCACAACACAATCGCCAGGACGGGGTATACACTGCTCACCTCCGCCCAAAGGCTTCCTCTTCTCCTTCCCTCCAAGTCACTCTTCTGACAGGATGGTCTGAGCTAGGGCTTCAATACCCCGTGGCCCTCCTCCGAGGTTAGCCTCGAGGTGGGTCTTGAATTCTCCCCCCATCACCCCTGGCAGTGGGGTGAGGGCATTGGTCCACCAGTCTATAATTCTATCAGCTCTACCTATAGACGCTGATCGTTTCAGTTCCTCTCTCTCTCTCTTCCGGCACGCTGTGCCGGGGAGCCCGCAGCCTCCTGATACTCCTCGGACCGTTCCGCAGGATTCGTGGCTCACGGCATAATAACCAGCAACTCTAGACTCTCGATATCACTGTTCACTCGAACTCTTCCTAAGCTACTCTCTCTTCCGAAGAACCATCGAAAGATAGGAACACGGCAAAAAGAAAAAGAACCACGCCACTCACCGGAGTTGGCTGCTAAATATAGAGCTAGCCCCTCCCCTCATGGTGTCAGCAGAACCTCCCCTCTTGCTCACGCCTGCAGCAGAGTCCAGGCCTGCGTCTACCACTCAGGTTAGGGCTATGAAGGGGGAAAACCCATGATGATTACTGACGCCTGATCTTAACAGGGCTTATCACAGTAGAAGGAAGATAGGTATAGCCTGGGCTGTTTACAGGGGGCTACAAACATTACCATATATTTGGTATTGATACATGAACTCCTGATGAACACACTGCCATGGTTGCCATTCGGCCAGACTATGGATAAAATGCTTCCGATTAGCACCGTTTGCGGGGCAAGGTTACCACTGAACAAGCCTGAAGGATAAATCATTTCATCCGCTTTTACCTCTGACCATAATGTGGAGCTTACTGCTACTTTAAACAGTTTTTTTTTTTATGGAAGGTAGTGGTGCGTAAAACCTAATTTAATATATTTTTGAAGCTCCGTACAGTCAACGGGAGTACTCCGTTATCCTACAAAATCCCCTTTCCTGACTTTATATTAAATATAAACAGCGTCTTCTGACTCCCAGGGCCTGATCAGGAACACATCAATAGGAATCTCATACTGTCGTAATCATTCCCAGCATGCAAGCTGTTCCTATGGTAACTGAACGCAGCACGCTTATTATAGCTGGGAACACACTTAGTTGCGCCTCACAAATTATCCACAAAGAATCTTTTTAATACGCCATTTTGATTGCTTTTTTTTTATGTTCCAAGAAAATTAGAGTGGGGAGAGAGAGAGAGTGTGAGAGAGATGCGGTTGAACGGAGATGGTGGGTGGGTGGATGTGAAGTATCATAGGCTTATGACGGAGAAAGGAATAATGGTTGTTCTGAAGGCCCAAGTCTTGAGTCTGCAGAAGGCTCTTTTAACCATGACTGTATTTCACAATAAGTATATAGCCCTGGTAGGTTTGGGCTATTATTCTGTCCTCCTTCTGTGCAATAATCCCTGGTAAGGGCAGGTTTACCAGGAGCTAAGATGGGTTCTTCCCACTCACTGCAGATCAGTGAGGCAGAGAAAGCAGTGCAGTCAGGCCTGTGTCCAATAAGGGACAGGGGCGGGCTCTTGTTGTATCTGTCTTAATGATCTGCATTTCCTGTATTCAGTCAGTTGCTCCTACCCTGAGAGGAGCTGAGTCTTACATAACCGAGCTGTCAGGGACCTGGCAGACTTGAGGCCCTCCCCCTGGGAGAGGCTGGTAGACTGTTCCCACTACTCTGATAGGGGGTAGTGGAAGAGCTAGGCCTGCTTCCAGGGCCCTGACTGGGAGTGAAAGGCCAGGGTCATTCTGAGAAGTACTGCTGTGTTACTGTGTTCCTGTACTGCTGTGTATGCTGTTCCAGTGAATGCTGTTGGTGCAATAAAGTGTTCCTGATTTATAAAGAAGCAGTTGTGAGACTGGAATCTCTCATCCCTGAGTGGGACGTTCTATTCCAGGGATTCCACCCCATATCCTGGGGCCTGCAATAGATGGAGGCACTGTCACCGTGAGTACGTACTAGGTATGTCCCCAGAAGCCTGTCCTGACCTTCCCCATAATACCATCAAGCGGGAGACTCAGGAGTCCTGTAAGCCAGCAGGTGCGCCACACTATTATGCCTTGTAACCAGAGCAGCATTTCCCCTAGGAGACCCTATTTGCGATTGGGTGGGGGAATACCCGTTACA
>CM071573.1:69158620-69175740 GCA_036426205.1 Ascaphus truei | reverse complement strand
AAATTGGAGGCACTGCTGAGATAATCAGGACAGGCTTTCAGCGACGCAAAACAGAAAGATTGAAAGTATGCTTCCAGAACAGTGCTGCTGAAGGGGGAAGTCTAGGGGTAGTAGGAGAACGACAACCCTAGGAGACCCTATTTGCGATTGGGTGGGGGAATACCCGTTACAAGTAGAAAAACAGTCAGGGTAAAACTCAGTCAAAAACAGAGTCTGCACTCAGTGTGTAGTTTACACAAGTTATATGTTTGAGCAAGCTACAAACCAAGAGTAGAAAAATCCCAGTGTCATGATATCAATAGTGCAATGTCATATAAAGATACACAAAAGGGCTGACACACCCGAGAAATCCTCAATGTTTCGGGATACAACCCTTTGTCTAGAGCAGGGGTCTCAAACTCAGTTCTTAAGGGCCACCAACAGGCCAGCTTTTATGGATATCCCTGCTTCAGCACAGGTGGCTCAATCAGTGACTCAGTCGAAGATCTCTCTGGGTAAGTAAAACTAACAATGCTAAAATAAAATCAGTGCAGACGGCTGCTCCAATGTTTGGGGAAATTGCCCGACCTGTGTATTTTTCAGGAGCAAAACAAAGGGTCAATTTTGCACCCTACCCACCCTGTTTATAAAGATTGTAACCTAAAGCAGTGGTGGTCAACTCTACGACTGAGCCACTGATTGAGCCACCTGTGCTGAAGCAGGGATATCCTGCTTGAAAACGAGAGGTAACTCTCAATGTATTACTTCCTGGTAAAACATTTTTATAAATAAATAAATCCTGAAAAGCTGACCGGTTGGGGGGATCTTGAGGACTGGAGTTGACCAACACTGACCAGGGGGTTTTACTGCCTTTATATTGGCAGTACCTCTTTCCTAAACTATTCCCTTTTGTAGTATCAATGACTTATGATGTAAAAAGGAATAATAGAGAGGACGAATGCATAAATCTGATTATTTATCATTGCAATAAAGCACAAATATTGTTAAATTACTTTCTGAGTCTGTTGTAACTAATATAGCCCCTCTGAAAGGATACCTGGAATTGATGGACAGGCTCTTGAGCCAATTACTGAGAATCCAAGGGAGGTTTCATATGATTGGTTACCTGGAGGGGAGGAGCTAGAGCGAGAGTTTAAGAGTCCCCAGCGGAGCACTAGGGGGCAGAGGTGCCGAGATGAGGGGGATCGCATCCCCGTCCCAGTGAGGTCGGAGGCCGTGACAAGCTCGTGAGCTGGACTACTCCAGTTCTGTTGAGTCGGAGCGGTCACAGATAGGACAGTCAAGGTCCACCCCACATATCAGTTGCTCGTGTTCCAGGAGTTGTGGGTAACCCCCTCGGGGATCCCACTTGTAAACACCACAGTGCCGTTGATTACACAACATTTAACCTAACACACCTAAGAGATCCATCACTGTGCCGGCACTCACAAAGGGCCCCTTAATAACACGGGGTCATTGGGATTTAAGGAGAGATATTAAGAGACTAACATGCAGTGACTCATGTGTTGGTGTATTGCTGTATAAACTGTGCTGCATGATAAGTACTGTATATGATCCCCAAGATTGATGTGTTACTGTGGGAGCATATTTAAATACAAGCCCCTGTTATTCAACGACGTGTGATGTGTGATACTGTCTGATCTCTGCCTAGCTCTCCGCTAATGGCCTAGAATATCGTTCACATAGGGGAGTAGGACCTGGACCCACACCCTAGCATACGTACTATCAGCCTGGAGAAAATAAAGAGGGATTACATTAAAAACAACAGGTTTTTTTCAAAATGAATTAAAATACTTTGTTACTCTGATTATTTTTTAAAGGGCTCATTGGGAGTTTTCCAGCTGAACCATTAATTCATGTTTTTATTAATTCAAAATATTCTTGCAAAATGTCCCAATAGACACCCTTTTAAGAGTATGTTATGAAATACAACATAAATTGGTCATAAGTGGATAAATAACTTAAAGGTGTACACACTGGATTTATATATACTGGTATATATATAGATATATATATATATTATTATATATATATATATAGTAATATATTATGAATATAATATATAAATAGATAAGATATATATATACTTTTAAATCTAAGGACAAAGTACCCCCTTGACATTTTTAGAGAATGATAAATGAGGCATTTTACAGGTGCAATACCCCCACATTTAATACAGTACAAGAACCTTTCTATGTTTCCATTTACAAAATTGTCCTTGGATTACATGAAAAAAAAGTGGTTTTCTCTTTAACGTGTATATGCCCTTTTGCCACCTGAAGCAGTAAATATAATAATTCTGATACATTGGCTCTGCTACCTTACACAGCTTGGTAGATACAATAGGAAATCTCTTTTGACATGAAAATACACTGTACACTTAGAACTAGCTGCTGTTGCATTTTAGAGGCTTCGGGACCACAACATGAGCATGCTGATTAAACTGCTTTGTGGACTGTTTAATTAAATTAGTGCTATTTGATTAATTGAACCACCAGTTCATTGTTTATGCCCTAAAAAAAAAAAAACCACAGAGCAGTCTTCACAGTTTGAAAAAAGGAAAGATATTTATGATTTATCACTACTTGTAACCCCTAGCTCTATTTCCAACATTCAAGAAAAATCGTTTACTGTACATTGAACTAGCACAAGTTAATTTTATTGTTCTGTCCCAATCCTGTTTTTTTTTTTGCAGTGTAAAGGATGCCTGCAAGATGTCCAAGTCTATAAATAATGCAGAGAGCTCGGCCTCTGTGACCATTAATGTCTAACAAACACTCAGCTGATCCCTCTCTGGCCCTGGCTTGCAATTTCCATTGATTGCTTTGAAACGTTACCAGGCGCACAAACACACTTATACCTCTTCCCCGTTATAACTGCTACAACCTCCGTCTTTCCTCCCACCACTGTCCTAATTAATAATTCAACAGGCACTTTAGTACAGGTACATATACCACTTAGATTATTCTGCACAAAGAGCACTAATGAAACAATTGCTCTAATCTGAGTTATTAGTTATAATTAGACCTTCCCATTGCGGCAATACATAAAACTGTATCCCTTCCCAACGTTGGCAAAACACAAGGACAATGTACATTTTCTGTGACAATTATTCATCACTTCAGGATAGGAGGAGATGACAATGTAAGACAACGAGGCGGCTTAGTTTTGTTGGATAGAGGCCCATAGCTCTTCTGATATAAAAGGCAAAACTCTAAAGAAGCTTTTCATAAATCGGTGGAGAGTCTCCTTCAAACCGAAAAACAAACATCATGCATTACAAGAAGATACTGCGGAGTATGCAATTACAGCCCGAAAGCCTGGAGTACATAGAACATAACGTAACCTTTGCTAGTCTCACAATGATAACAAACAGAGGAGCCCTTCCCCACATTAGTGGTTTGTATATTGGCATTTGCAGCAGATAGAGGAGTTATCAATTTAACACGAAAGTTTAACGAGGAGTTAAAATGTAACCAGGAGCTGTCCCAAATGTTTTGTATGTATTGATCCATTACTCCACAAAGAAAGCAGCATACAAACCGGTTCAATGGGGTGCACAGATCCGAAACTCTACACATGGCACACTGGTGACAGGAATATGAAAGGCATTGGGTTGTATGTGTCACTCAGGCATCAAGGGGGCTAAGGATCTGTCACCTGAATAATGTACAAAGGTCACATTGGATTTCGTTCATACTATCGATGCTGCTCATATGGTTTGTGGATCAATGGGTAATATCAGTTTACAGGGATCAGAAAAAACAGACAGTACTGGAAACAGATGCAGGTTTCTATCCTAAGCCAAAACAAACACTCCCGCTCCTAAGTGGCAATCACGTAAAGTGTGGCCCATATGAAAGGCCAGACTTGTATATGATTAAGTTAATGTCGCTCCTCTCTCTTTAACTTTACTGATTTAAAATCATCCAGAGAGCCATAAACAATGTCAATGTAGTAACCTCAACCTGAGAAATCAGAATAACCTTTTGCTCCATTGGCTAGATTACATGGAAATGCATTTGAATGCCAATTGCAAAATCAACCCAGAGTTTGTTCTTGGCAAATCCAAAATGCAAACTGTCCAATTTAGAAGATCCTTAGCTGTTGACATACTTCATATTACACCAACATAAAAATATTACTAAAGTAATGTTACCTAAACAAGTCATGTCCCTCAGCTTCCCCAAGTTTAACCGATATCCACAAAGCTAAATATATGCAAAACCTACGGCCATTAATGATCTTAGTAGCATAGGCTTAACGCCATGTGCGTTAGCTTCAAATAATCTGGCGTTAAGCCTGTTTTACCGAAAGGCGGCGAAACGTCCATGCAGACCCCGAATAGGTGTTTAGTTCAAGTTAAAGAAAAGAAGACAGGAGAGGGGAAAAAAACATGTAAATAACAATATGATCATTACATTATACCTAACGCAGACATCTTACACTTACACAGACTCTTTAACAGACCTATGTCTTGGTCTGGATGTGAGTAACGCACCTTTAGTTCTGACCTAACTAACGTAACATTAAATCCCTGCGGTAACTATACCTGAGCCCTGAGGATGTGCGGTGTTAGAGGGAACGCCTCTTCTGCATATAAAGTCTATGTAGTTTTTAGCAGCACCTAAAAATGAAACATACTGAAAGATGAAAATGGAAATGGTGCACGGGAACAGAGAGGAACCCTAATTTCCTCCAAGGTTACAATACATAACATGGGTGGCGTTCCCAGCACTCTAATAACGATACAATGGCAACGATGTTTGTCAAAAAGTGAATTTTTATAGTTGGAAAAATTGAATAGACATACAAAACGATACAAGTGAGTTGTGGTAGGTGGTGGGGGGGTGGGGGGGGGGGTGGGTGGGGGGGGGCATGGGGGGGGTGGGTGTGTAGGGTGTGGGGGAGGGGTTGTGGAGTTATGAGTAGACATACGAGATATATATAGATGATGGAGAGATCTGTAGATAGGGAAGGAGATAGTAGGTGAGAGAGAGAATAGAACGATAGTAGAGATATAGGTAGATATATTTCTATAAGAATATATTACTCATATATATATATATATATATCATAGACAAGCTCTTGAGATAATAGCCGAGTTAGTCCAGTTTTGCGATTAGTGGCAGAATTAAATGGTCTCTCCAGTATCGGTGATCCCTTTTTTTATTGACTAACAATTTATGTCATGAGGACAGCTTTCGAGAGTTCTCCTCTCTTATTCAGGTCAAGCAAATCATGTACACAGGAATCAAGGCTAAAAAAGTGTTTGATAAACACTATATATTTTGAGAAGCACTGTATGCTGCGTCCCAAGGGCCAATACGCATAGCACACTTTTGCCTGTCATCCGGCTCAGGCCAGCCCGCCCCCGCAACACACTCTCATTTGGCCTATGTCCAACACCAATGCACCACTGTCCCACCCCTACTCACTTCTCATGTCTGGTCAGCATGCAACGTCACTCCTCTCTCATCTGAACACCAATGCCACACTGCGTCCCACCCCTCACTTCATCTCTCATTGGACTGCGGCCTCCCCAACCAGGGCTCACCTCACGTACGCACGCGACACACCGCACCGGCCTGTGGGCCGCCCCGCCGCGCACACACCACCACCTCACTGAGTGTACCCGTTCCCACATTGTCCAACCCCTTCACTGGAAGATTTGGGTGACGATTTGCATTTGCAGACACATAAAAAACTCTCCGATCTGGGGCACGCTTCACATCAGCGCTTCACAGATCTGAAAAAACCATCACCAGTTCTGCTACCAACACTGCCGAAAGCTCTCTAAACCATCACCCGTCTTGCTTACCAGATCCAAACTGCCCGAATCAGGGACAGCATCGCTACACACGAAACACCGCTACGTATCTACCTACACACAACGCACCGCATAACACACCCAACAATGCGACACATCAGGACGATTCAAAAAACCACAACACCAAACACGACACACTGCGCTCTTCAAACACAACAGCAACCACAGAAGGACTGTGACACCGCACGCGGCGCACCGCGCGCGCGAGACGACGCGACACGCCACGTCATACGACCCCGCGACCGTGCGGCGCGGCACGGGTAGCAGCCCCCCCAGAGACGAGCGGCCCGCAAACGGAAGACCCTCTCACAGGGCACCGCGGCACAAATCACCACGCCAACGGCCGAACACGCCCCAACGCCCGCCGGCTGTCGATGTCGAAGGTTATACTACTAGGTGACATGACAGGACGGGTGATGTTTACCGGATGGGGACGACCGGTACGCCTGTCTTACCCCTGCTCCCACAGCTGTGCAATACAAGCCCCGGGGCTGTTAAACTGTGACAACCGACCGGGCATTCAGAGGGTCTTGTTCGTAACGCGGACTTTAGACTCGAAGTCGGTGCTGTGGCGCGCAGCCTACGCTGAGTTTCACGGTTATTGACAAAGGTGTCCTGCGTAAAACTAAAGTTACGTTCGGCGGGAAGTAGATTTGACGTGTAGCAATACAAGGGGGTTTGCTGATGGTTGAACAAAACGATTGAGTTAAGGGGAGGATGGGGGAGGTCACGGGTGAAGAGAAGGAGGGGGGGGGGGTAAGAAGGATAGATGGGGGGGGAGAAGGGGGTGACGAAGGAATGTGTAAGAGGAGAAGGAGGGGAGGAAGACGCATAGGACAGACAAAGGGTAGGGGGGGTAGGGGGCCTCGTAATATAATGAATTTGGGAATAAGGTTGCAAGTGGAAGGGGCCTAAGAAAGCTGATGGGGGCTAAATGGGTACTTACGCACAGGGAACGCCGGTAATGAGCTTCAAGTCCTGAGAGCTACGGACACGAGTAAGTCGCTGGCATCGAGGTTGGAAGTATGAGGGCGTGAACGTAGCGGCAGCAGGGAGAGGGAAAAATGAAGGGCTAATCAGAATGGGAAAATGTAAAGATGAATAGGACGGGTGGGCGCAGTAGTAAAGAAAGGGGGTAGAGAGGTGAGATGAAAAGGAAGGTTGGGGAAATACCGGCGTGTGGAAGATGACGAAGTGTGGTGGTATCGTATGAAGGGGAAGGTCACGAACGAAGCACGCGGGAATGGATTAAAGAGAATAATCGAGAGCAGGTCAGTACGTGTGTTCGGACGTAGGGGCGTAATGGGTGCCTCTTACCTCCGGCCGAGTTATAGGACCATGTTTCGGTACCCCGTACGATGATATTCGAGTAGTTGTATTCGACCACGCTGGCTTAGGCGCAGCGGCGGTGATCTTGTCGGTTCTCTCCGCCGCCACATATCTCCTCCAAATCAACATCAGGAGCTCCTTACGGCCCGCGGTAACGGCTAGACCTGACGTCACAGCCACTATGATACTGCACACCACGACTTCAGCAGATGGTACCCTGCTACAGGCCGCGGCCGGCCCTACATGGTCAAGATACATCCATCGCACCGGGCACCGACACGCCCAGCTACACGTCACTCCACGATACCCACTCGCCACCGGGCATCACACAGCTAAACATCTAATCTAGGCCCGCTCCTATGCGACTCAGACAGACATGTCGACGGGCCGCGGAACGGCCCGGCCGCCCACAACACATCCTGACACTGGGTACCAAACACGATCCCTCTTGAGGACGACCCGCCCCTCGACAGATTCTCCAGCCACAACACCATGATCACGCAACGGGCTCGTATACACGCTCCTCTCCGGGGAAACAGGCAATCGCCAGATCTCCCCGCATACACCACCATCCGCACGGCCCACAGCGCCCTCCTCGCAGGACACGCAACGCCAGCATCTACCACAAATCACATCGCTTACGTCCAGCACCTCTACAAAACCAACGAGCCGCCATCGAACGGCTCCACATAGTCGTCCCCACCGCTTCTACGCCGGCAGGACCCCTAGTAAGGGCTCGCGGACACACGTCATCAGCAACACCATCGCCACCGGCTCCGACACGCGCGAGGCCGTGGGGGGGGGGCCGAGTAATCGTGGGGACCAGCGGGACGTACGGGGGAGGCGCCGAGTCACGGGGTAGGGGAAGTGTGTGTGGGGGGAGGGACAGTGATTTTGCTGTGGGGGGAACGGGGCAGGGACAGTTGACTGGTAGTGCTGTTGGGGGGGGAAAGATGTGTGTGGTGGTGGGGGGTAAGGTTGTGGGGGACCATGGTGGTGTGTGGGGGGGGAAAGTGCATTTTGTGTGGTGTGGGGCGCGGGAAAGTTGTGCGATTGGCTGGGGGAATACCTCCGGATTGGGTGGAGGGGGGAAAGTGTGTGTGCTTTGTGATGTGTGTCTGTGTAGTGTTGTGTAGCTGTGTGATCGTGTGTGTAGTCGGGTTGTGCGATAGAGTGCTGTGTGTGGGCTGTGTGTCGTTGTGTGCTGTGTGGTTGGTAGGTGTGAGGGGGTGGACAGTGTTCGCGTGTGTGAGGGGGGACAGTGTGTGGTGGGGGGGGGTGGGGATGGGACGTTGGATCTCCCGGGAACCCGGTCTCTCAGCTAGTATATATATATATATAGTCATGGTATGGAGATTTGCACTCACGTTTTTGTAGCAGGCAGATGATGGTCCATATGAGTCAGTATAGACGTGTAGTAACCAGGGGCGGATCCTGATGACAACAAGACAGCAAACCGCAAGTTGATTAAAAAAGTGTGGTATTGTGAACACAGGGCCGCCAACGGTTTCGGTCCTCGTTGAGGGACCTTCTCCGCACTCTGCCTGAGGAAGGCCCTCTACGAGGACGCGAAACGTTGGCGGCCCTGTGTTCACAATACACACTTTTTGAATCATCATTGCGGGGTGTGGCGGCTTTTGCTGGTCTGTTTGTATCGGATCCCCCTGGTTACTACACGTTATATATATGATATATATATTATATATATTATAGTATATTTATTATCTATTATATATATAATATAATTATATATAGGATATAGTGATATATATGATATATTATACTATATATATAGATTTATTAGAATACTATTATATATTATTAAGCGTAATTATCACAACAAGAGATGTCATAAAAAATAGCAAAAACGCAGTATATTAACTCGAAGAAACTAAGTTGCTTACAGCAACACATCAAAACATATACAAACACAGGTGTGAACAATATATATCAACACAGGAGACAATAAGGGAGACAATGGAAAAGAGGGAAGGAAAGGTGGGGAAAAGAGAAAAAAAAGAAAATAAACAGGAGGAATAAGGGGGGCAACGTTTTGAGGCTAGCCACTCTCTTCTGGCCCGTTCCTAGTGTCAGTTAAATCTAGTTACTTCCCTTTTCCTGTAGAAAAACAAGTGCTCCCAGACACAACCAAAAAACACATCAGAGATGCAATTAAAAATAAAGAACTTTTTTTTCGTGGTTGGTGGGAGGGTGGAGGGGGCGTGGCGCTGGGGGGGGGGTCGCTATGGGGTGGGGGGGGGGGCCTGCTCCTTTAATTTGTTTGGGAAAACCAGATTTGTGTTGGCGGCCCTGTCCCCGTGCCTCTGGCCCCAAAAACATAGATTGTAAGCTCACCCGGGCAGGGACTGTGTCTGTAAACTATCCTGTGTGCTGTGTACCAGGCATATACTGTACAGTAGAGTCTCGGTTATCTGACCTAAAAGGGGCCGATACCGCGTCGGATTACGGATAATATGGAAAGTATTATCCGACATCTGCGGCCCCCCCTTCTCGCTTACCGGCAGCGCCGGGAGAAGAGGGGGACCAAGGACTACCATGTCAGCAGAGCAGGGCAGTAGAGGTGTTAGATGGCGGGCGGTAGGGAGCAGGAGAAGAAGAGCATTGACAGCACAGGAGAACAGTCTTTACTGACATCCGGTGTCTACAGCGCTACTACCCGGCTGTTCTCCTGTGCTGCTCACATGGTGTCATTGCTCTTCTCCTGCTCCCCGCCGCCTCCTGATAAGTGAGAAGGGGGGCCCACAGATGTCGGATAAAACTGAGTGTCAGTGTAGGCGGACGCTCACAGAGGTATGCAAGGGAGACTGATTATAGTGAAATTAAATAAGCCTTTTATTGCGCCTTTTCCTTAACATCAGGAAACCATCCAAACAAGGGGTAAACAAAGCTTCTATTCACTTGGGAGTATTTCTAGTGAAATACTATGCAGTTCACAACTCCCTTAGATAAGCATGTCTCCCAGCCCCAAACATGAAATGAACAGATATAAAAAGTCTTGTAAATAAAAGTCTTATCTGTTCCTTGTGGTTTGGAGGGAAAATCTTCTCTGTCCCCTTTTCTTCAGGGTTTGTCAGCATTCAGGTTTAGAAGTTTCCCCTGTGTCTTGAAAGCAGCTCTGCTGTTTCTTCTGGCAGGGCTCAAGACAAGTTTGTGAGAGTCAAGGACAATCCCTGCTCTGTCTCCAAGTTCAGCTCAGGTGTGAGCTAAGGAGTCTCTCTTCCTGTCTCAAAAGACAGGCTTTTCTAAGCCATCTAATCAGGCAGGTGGTGTTTGTTAATTGACTTCTAGCAGTTCACCACCACACTGCTGGATTAGAGACACATTACCTGAACAGGGATAACTCCCCTGTTACAGTCAGTTTACAGAAAGTCGGATAACCAAGACTCTACTGTAATTGGAAAGCGCTTTGAGTCGCATTGGGAGAAAAGCGCTATATGAAACAAAGTTATTGTTATTATATAATATATATATATATTATTTTTTTTAAAACAGGAATCCAGCACACTCGATTTGAAACCACTTTGGTTATACCATTTTTTGCTCCTTGTGCACCTCTCTGTAACTATTGCTTAGGAGTGTGGGCATTTTGTTTTCTTAGATATGTATATATGTTTATAATCTAACCATTATCAATCAATTTAACAGTTGTTCATTTGAGTGCAGCATCTCCTCTTCAGGAAGTTATGGATCACTTAATAGCCACTAATACAAACAGTTGAGCTACATGTATAAAGGGTTGCTTAGAGCAGGGGTGTACGTGTCACAATGGTAACACGCATCAAATGGCGCTGCGAGTCACGTGACTTCACATGACCTGCGGCATCATTTGATGCCGGGTCACAGAGAAGGGGGGCGCGAGCGCTGGGGCTGTCCACAGGGGGGCCTAGCTCCAAAACTTTGCACACCCCTGGGGTAGAGTTTGGATGTTATCTGTGGCGCCCACACTATATGTTAATGATGTTACATTAACCTACTAGCATGAACTACTTATGTGCGTCATAAATGCGTTCAAATTGTCCGACAAGTTGAGTAAAACAGATGCAAGCAGACGCAAACAATTCTTAACGCCTTCGTATGAATGTGACGCACACCGTGCAGAGAACAAGAAACTGTGCGCCAAATGTAAGAACATGAATAATAACAGCAACTTGTGCCTCCAATGACTGCATTCTGTGGACGCAATTAATTTCCATGAAACAGTTCTTTACACATAGCCTGGTCATGTATTGTTTATTCTATGGAATTCGGTTAGCCTTTTAAAGGAGCAATCTATGCAATATCCTTTTTATTTTTTAAATAAATCCGTTCTGTAGTATTAGATAATACTTAATACATTTAAATTTTTTATTATTCAACTGTTACTGCCATTTTTAATTAATTTTGTGTCTGCAGTGTGTGGGTTTACGGGTGGGGGGGCTGCAGTGGCTGTAGAGAGGGAGCTGCTGGTGTGTTTTTGTGGATTCAAGAGGTGGCAGTCTGTTTTGTTGGTGTGTGTGTGTTTGCAATGTGTGTTTTGTGGGTGCAGAGGTATGGCAGCAGTGTGTGTGTGTGTTTTGTGGGTGGAGGAGGGGTGCAGAGTGTTTTGTGTGTCTGAAATGTGTGGGTTTACTGGGGGCTGCAGTGGGTGTAGAGGGGGGCTGCTGGTGTGTTTTTGTGGATGTAGGGGGACAGCAGTCTGTTTTGTTGGTTTGTGTGTGTCTGCATTGTGTTTTGTGGGTATAGAGGAGGCTGCAGCGGGTGTAGATGGGGGCTGCTGCTGTGTGTGTGTGTGTGTGTGTGTGTGTGTGTGTGTGTGTGTGGGGGTGTGGGTGTGTGTGTGTGTGTGTGTGTGTGTGTGTGTGTGTGTGTGTGTGTGTGTTGTGAGTGTAGAGGGTGGAGGAAGGCTGCAGTGTGTTTTTTGGATGTAGAGGAGGAGGAACTGCAGAGTGTGTTTGTGTATATAGAAGGGGGTTGCAGAGTGCATTTGTGTGTATTGATGGGGGGCTGCAGTGTGTGTGTGTCTATATATAGAGGGGGGCTGTGTGTATGTACAATTTCCTTTTAATAAACTTGCAGTAAAAGCATAAGAATGTAGACGATCATGCTGATAAAAATCAATATGACTACAAAAGTGTTTTTCTTTTTTATGAAAAATGTTAATTAAAAAAAAAAAGCCTACATTTAGCCTATAATAGTAATAATCCCCGAAGAACAGGGCATTACTGGCCAATAATGTCCTGGCTGGGTTAAAGTCCCTCGACTTCGCCTCGGGCCTTCAACTCTTCCAGCCAGAGCATTATTGGCCAGTTATGCCCTGTTCTTCGGGGATTATTACTTAAATATAAAAAGCTGTTTAACACATTATACTCATACTTACTGGATCACACCAATTACACAACCAACGCACACATTTACCAGATATAGACTTGTACCTAGTTTACATAACAGCTACAGGAAATCTTGGTTTTAAATACAGCCTTCCCATTAGCTAATACCATTCTTTATACTGCTATTTCAAAGTAAAATGCACTGTAATGTCATTCCAGTGAAATGTTTTATAGCCAGTTACTGTTTTGAAAACAGCAATTTAAGTTTCACTTGGGTAAATCCTTTTTATTAGAGGTATTTGTACACACATTTTTCAGACATAAATTTTCAGCTATACTGTACCTGTCTAATGTTTATGAAACCTAAGCCTCATTGCAAACACAGAGCTTTCCTAAACAAAGCAAACCAAAACACATCTGTCTAAAAATCCATATCGTAAACAGAGACTTTTCAATGTGTCTGAGTGGATTTCTTGCTCTATCTAGATATCAACAATGGCATTAGTTCATTGTTCTTTCAATGGCTTTTGTTTGCAGTTCTAATGTTTATATTTGTCAGATGCCCTTTATCAAATGCCAGCTCTGAATAAAATGCAGAGGTAAAACACTTTCTAATGACAGAGTGAAAGCTATTGCAGGGTCAGCCTTATGTATTATGTCTTTATTTATATAGCGCCATTAGTGTACATAGTGCTTCACAGCAGTAATACACGTGACAATCATATAAATAATAAATAATACAAATAACAGATCATGGGAATAAGTGCTTAAGACATAAAAGTAACATTTCGGAAGAGAAGTCCCTGCTCCGAAGAGCTTACAATCTAATTGGTAGGTAGGAAGAACGTACAGAGACAGTAGGAGGGAATTCTGGTAAGTGCGTCTGCAAGGGGCCAAGCTTTATGTATCAGGTGTATAGTATTAGCCACTTATTGTGGGAGACCCAGAGTTTGGACAGCTTATTTTTATAACATTTATTTGTATTCTTAACTTTCTTGGACTGAGAGCCAAATCAACTGCTTCAGTGCCCTTATGATGTTCCTTAAAAGTGGTTATGACCGCCGGACGTTCGCTGGCACTCTGATGCCACTGGACTTCCAGCACGTAAGACGTTAATAGTAATGTCATTGGAATGCACTAGTGCTCAAGAGCCACCAACAAGTCATGTTTTAAGGATATCTCTGCTTCAGCACAGGTGGCTCAATCAACGACTGAGCCACTTGTGCTGAAGGAGGGATATCCTTAAAACCTGACCTGTGCTGAGGGCTTGAGAGCTGAAGTTGGCCACCCCTTCACTAGTGGAACACACATACATTTGAAGCATGTTTATGACATCATACTGTAGCTTCCTTGCCAGAAAAGGAATTACTAGCAGCCATTTTTGATACCCCAGCAGAAAACATCAAAAGTTGCATCTCCAGAACTAGGGGGAGAAAATGAGCGACATGACAAGTACAGTCATATTGTATAATGGCAGGTGCCAGATTGAGCATAATAAGCAAGATTTCTTCTTTTTTTAGCCTCACCATACATGAATACTGGAAAAGGTCAGACAATTAAGTACACAAGGACATTACAAATTATCAATACCTTTTAGTGGATCAACAAGAACAGTTCTTCATTGATGTACAGTAATAATGTGTGCAGAGCTTTCCATTGGCTTTTTTTTCTTTGATAAAGATATTTTTTACTGCGTTTTGCAGGTGGGAGAAGACTTTGATACATAATCTCCACATAATTAGCCATTGTTAAATAATGGTAATTGTCCAACTATTTAATATCGTTTAACACTTTAAGAGAAGAACAGCGGTTAATACTTCTTCATACTAATTTAGTTTGGCTAAATGACATACACTCTGCTATTTGATATTGCTTTACCCCTTAAAATAACCTGGTTATATTGAATGCTCACAGTATTAAGCCTAAAGGAATCAAAACATTTATGTATGCTATATAATTTAATGGTAAATGAGTCGATAGCTACAAGACGTTCAAAATATTAATCTACAAAGCATTTCTTGCTTGAAAAAGCTAATTTTGGGACTCAAGCGTATTGATTAATGCAGCAATGTATTGTAATTTTGTTTTCATTGTTTCACATGACTGGATTGTACACAGTTGACTTTTAACATTTGTAATGTTCTTAATAATAATAAAAAAAAACAGTCAATATAGCTTTGGGAACACTGTCTGCATATTGCATTGTGAGCTATGTTTGGGTTGAATGCCACTTCCAAATACATGATACATGGAATGTATGAGGCATTGACTACCACTGTTCTAAGAAGTCTCCTCGTACATTAGTTAGAGGCAGCACTGCTGTATTGGGCCAATATTGATATGTGATTCACATGGTCCGTTGTAGCGTGGTGAGCACAGATAAAGTAGACATTTCTTGGGCTCCGAGGCAGGGAGGTAGAGCAGGGGTGCTCAACTCCAGTCCTCAAACACCTCCAACAGGTCAGCTTTTCCGGATATGCCAGCTTCAGTACAGGTGGCTCAATCAGTCCCTGCTTCAGCACAGGTGGCTCAATCAATCCCTGCTTCAGCACAGGTGGTTCAATCAGTCCCTGCTTCAACTTCTTCGACTGAGCCTCTAAATGAGCCACCTTTGCGGAAGTTGGGCTATCCTGGAAACCTGACCTGTTGGGGGGAGGGGACTTGAGGAGTTGAGCACCCCTGATGTTGAGCACAGGTGGGGGAGTACTTTCCTGCTCCATTTTTGCGGCAATGTTTTATTGTGGCTGGAAGGGTGTAATCAGATGTTGGACGCCAGAATCAGATGAACGGAAATAAGCTTCACTTTGCAAACAGGAAGAATATATCAAAAGACAACAAATACAGCACACTTACTGTACACAGTGTTTTCAGAAGTCGGTTACACCGGAGTAAAAACTCTGTCCTAACTGTTACCTTTCAAACCTTATTCACTCCCAGTTTTGGAACTAACAAAAGTTTATTGAAGACAACACAGTAAAAAAAAAAAAATCTGGATATTAAGTGGAAGCGCCGAAGATCTCAGATGCAAATGGCCATTCTGGTAACTAATGACACTTTTCACAGGTGGAAAGGTTTTGAAAAGCTTGAAATCCTTCAATTGAATGAAGTTTATTAAATGCCTGCTGCAGCTCTTTAAATACATAGCAAAGTAACAAAATATGTATTGTAAGCTTGTGGCTGCAAAATGAGATCAACATGTGATGCTGCTGAAACTTGCTGTGCCTAGTGTTTTGCGCTGAAACCCCTATATTTTATACTTCTAAAACAAGTTAAAAACGAATTACAATTTTATATATTTTAAAATGTACTTAAAGCAGCAAAACATGTGAAATCTTATGTTTTTCTTAAAAATAAATCAGTTATGTAGTTTTAGATAATAGTGACTGTTTAAAAAAATTAATTATTCAACTCTTGCTTGCAGCCTTTGCTCTTAAGCAGAAATGCTTTTAAGTAGAAATCTTTAAAGTAGTATGGAAGTTTAAAAAAGGAAGTTGGGACAATTGATCTGCTTCTCATCTCATCTCTTGTCTTTTCTCAAGTAAAAACATCTCAAATTGTCTGTGTGTCCTGCAATCCTCATACCCTGCTGTCTATTTAGCTCATTTTAGTTCAATTTAGGTAAAAACATCTCAAATTGTCTGTGTGTCCTGCAATCCTCATACCCTGCTGTCTATTTAGCTCATTTTAGTTCAATTTAGGTAAAAACATCTCAAATTGTCTGTATAGAAATCATCCCCCTATTGCCTTAATTTAATTCATCTTTCACACTTGTGCAAGACAACACCCACCTTTGAAAAACAATTTGGTTTAACTACCCTCACATGTGCTAATTAAGTTTGTTGTACCAACCAGGTGACTTTCTAAATGTATATAAGTAAACTTACAACAGCCATTGCTGCTTGCAGCCTTTGCTCTTAAGCAGAAATGCTTGTAAGTAGAAATCTTTAAAGTAGTATGGAAGTTTAAAAAAGGAAGTTCAAAAAAAGTGGAAAAAATGGACACAATCTACTGCTTCTGATTCCTGCATTTGAACTACGCTGGAAAGGAGGTTATCATCCCACACTGCACATCTCAACACATTACTATTGCTGTGATGCCACCTTTACTTTTTATATTTACTGTAACCTCACTTATTTTCAAATTATGCACTTCCTTCCACCAGCCTCATCATGTCTCTAACTCTATTCATATTTCGCCATCTCTCCTTACTTCACCACTTCTCAGTTCACATGAACTCCTCTCTTACCTGCGCCCTCTGACACCACACAGTTATGCCGCCTGCACTAAAACACACCCCTACAAATCATCCTCACACATTCTCTTTCTGTCCATGCTTCTCCTCCTTGCTTCTGGGGATATCTCTCCCAATCCTGGTCCCTGCCTTATTTCTACATGCTCTCGTCCTCGCCTTCCACATGCAACTTCTACTCCTTCTGGTGTCAACCCCTCTAACCACATACCCATCCCCTGCCACCCTCCCTCCTCTCTCCCTTTCTCCTGTGCCCTTTGGAATGCTCGCTCCCTCTCTAACAAGTTCCTCTCTGTGCATGACTTCTTTCTCTCTCACTCCCTGCTTCTCTTTGCTATAACTGAGACCTGGCTCACTCAGTCTGACTCTGCTCTGGAAGCTGCCC
>CM071573.1:69045494-69158544 GCA_036426205.1 Ascaphus truei | reverse complement strand
AAATGTATATAAGTAAACTTACAACAGCCATTGCTGCTTGCAGCCTTTGCTCTTAAGCAGAAATGCTTGTAAGTAGAAATCTTTAAAGTAGTATGGAAGTTTAAAAAAGGAAGTTCAAAAAAAGTGGAAAAAATGGACACAATCTACTGCTTCTGATTCCTGCATTTGAACTACGCTGGAAAGGAGGTTATCATCCCACACTGCACATCTCAACACATTACTATTGCTGTGATGCCACCTTTACTTTTTATATTTACTGTAACCTCACTTATTTTCAAATTATGCACTTCCTTCCACCAGCCTCATCATGTCTCTAACTCTATTCATATTTCGCCATCTCTCCTTACTTCACCACTTCTCAGTTCACATGAACTCCTCTCTTACCTGCGCCCTCTGACACCACACAGTTATGCCGCCTGCACTAAAACACACCCCTACAAATCATCCTCACACATTCTCTTTCTGTCCATGCTTCTCCTCCTTGCTTCTGGGGATATCTCTCCCAATCCTGGTCCCTGCCTTATTTCTACATGCTCTCGTCCTCGCCTTCCACATGCAACTTCTACTCCTTCTGGTGTCAACCCCTCTAACCACATACCCATCCCCTGCCACCCTCCCTCCTCTCTCCCTTTCTCCTGTGCCCTTTGGAATGCTCGCTCCCTCTCTAACAAGTTCCTCTCTGTGCATGACTTCTTTCTCTCTCACTCCCTGCTTCTCTTTGCTATAACTGAGACCTGGCTCACTCAGTCTGACTCTGCTCTGGAAGCTGCCCTCTCCTATGGTGGCCTTTCCTTCTCCCACACTCCACGCCCTGGTGGCAGGGGTGGAGGCATGGGGCTCCTGCTCTCCTCTCTCTGCCGTTACAGAACAGTTTCTATTCCCACCTCTCTTGCTTTTCCCTCCTTCGAGGCTCACACAGTCCAGATCTTCTCTCCTCTCCCGGTCCATGTGGCGGTCATCTATCGTCCACCTTCCTCTACTCATCCCCCTTCTGCCTTTCTCTCTCACTTTGAATCCTGGCTCTCTTTCTTTCTCTCCTCAGACTCCCCTGTTCTTCTCCTTGGGGACTTCAATTGCCACATTGATGACCCCTCTCTCCCTTGGGCTTCCCGCTTTCTTTCTCTAACCTCTTCTTTTGGCCTTCAACAGTGGACTGCAGCCAGCACCCACAAGGATGGCCACTACTTAGACCTGGTTTTCACTAAAAACTTCTCTCTCTCCGACTTCTCCATTTCCCCTTTTCCTCTCTCCGACCATCACCTCATCTCATTTTCTCTCTCTCGCTTCTCTCCATCTCCATCTCGCCCTCGTTTTTGCAGAAACCTGCGTTCTATTAACCTACCAGCTCTTGATTCCACTTTACGCTCCTCCCTCTACTCTCTCAGTTCTGCTTCAGACCCTGACAACCTGGTCAGGAACTACAACTCTGCCTTATCTTCCTCTCTTGATCTTCATGCCCCACTTTCTCTCTGCCGTCCTCGCCCTTCTAACCCCAGACCCTGGCTAAACTCCCACACACGCATGCTGCGTTCCTCCACTCGTTCCTCTGAACGCCTCTGGAGGAAATCTCATACGCTCGCAGACTTCATTCACTACAAATTTATGCTATCCTGTTTCAACTCTGCCCTCTTTCAGGCTAAACAAACCTACTTTTCATCACTAATCAACACACACAAGTCTAACCCACGCCGTCTCTTTTCTGTCTTTGACTCTCTACTCAGACCACCCTCAGCTGCCTCCTCTTCTTCCTCCATCTCACCTCAGGACTTTGCTGACTTTTTTAAAAAAAAGGTGGAGTCCATACGGCAGAACATCCCATCTGTTGCCTCCTCCCATCCCACAATGCTTCCCAACTCTCCTCCTGTCTTTCTTGACTCTTTTTCTGCTATCTCGGAGGAGGATGTATCACTGCTGATCTCCTCTTCTCCCTCTACCACTTGCCCTCTTGATCCCATTCCCTCCCATCTCCTAAAACCTCTTGCTCCTTCTATAATCCCTATGCTCACACAGATTTTTAACTCTTCCCTCTACTCTGGTACCTTTCCTTCATCCTTCAAGCATGCAACCGTTATACCATTACTCAAAAACAGCAAGCTTGACCCTACCTGTCCTTCTAACTATCGACCTGTCTCCCTCCTGCCTTTTGCCTCCAAACTCCTTGAACGTCTTGTATTCTCTCGATTGCTACACTTTCTCAACACCTATTCTGTACTAGACCCTCTACATTCTGGCTTCCGCACTGCTCACTCTACTGAAACAGCCCTCACTAAAATAACTGATGACCTCCACGCTGCCAAAGACAGAGGTCATTACACTCTGCTCATATTACTCGACCTCTCTGCAGCATTCGACACCGTGGACCACCCTCTTCTCCTTCACATTCTCCATACTCTTGGTATTCGGAACAAAGCTTTATCCTGGATCTCCTCTTACCTCTCCCATCGTACCTTCAGTGTCTCTTTTGCTAACACCTCCTCCTCCTCTATTGATCTCTCTGTGCGGGTACCCCAGGGCTCTGTCCTGGGACCCCTTCTCTTTTCTCTTTACACACTCTCTCTAGGTGACCTAATCTCATCTTTTGGGTTTAAAGATCACCTCTATGCTGACGACACACAAATTTACCTTTCAACCCCTGACCTTACACCTGCTATACAGACCAAAGTTTCTGAATGCCTCTCTGGAATATCATCCTGGATGGCCATCCGCCGACTGAAACTTAACATGGCAAAAACAGAGCTCCTTATACTACCTCACAAACCTGGCCCTACTACATCCTTCCACATTGCTATTGGAAATACGATCATTCACCCAGTAGCCCAAGCACGCTGCCTAGGGGTCACACTTGATTCCTCTCTCTCATTCTCCTCTCATATTCAAAACGTTTCTAAAACTTGTCGCTTTTCCCTCCGCAATATCACAAAGATACGCCCTTTCCTCTGTTACTCAACTGCTAAAACTCTGACTCAGGCCCTCATTCTCTCACGTCTCGATTACTGCAACCTCCTGCTGTCCGGCCTTCCTACCTCTCACCCGTCTCCCCTACAATCTATCCTAAACACTGCTGCCAGAATCACTCTACTCTTTCCTAAATCTGTCTCAGCGTCTCCCCTGCTGAAATCCCTCTCCTGGCTTCCGATTAAATCGCGTATCTCACACTCAATTCTACTGCTCACTTTTAAAGCTTTACATTCTTCTGCCCCTCATTACATCTCAGCCCTAATTTCTCGCTATGCACCATCACGACTCTTGCGTTCTTCTCAAGGATGTCTTCTTTCTACCCCCTTTGTATCTAAAGCTCTCTCCCGCCTTAAACCTTTCTCACTTTCTGCCCCACACCTCTGGAATGCCCTTCCCCTCAATACCCAACTAGCCCCCTCGCTATCCACCTTTAAGACCCACCTTAAGACACATCTGCTTAAAGAAGCATATGAGTAGCACTGGATAATCATGGACACATGACACAAAGCTTGGCCCCCTGCAGACGCACTTACTAGTATTCCCTCCTACTGTCTCTGTACGTTCTCCCTACCTACCAATTAGATTGTAAGCTCCTCGGAGCAGGGACTCCTTCCTTAATGTTACTTTTACAGTATGTCTGAAGCACTTATTCCCATGATCTGTTATTTATATTTGTTATTTATATGACATGTATTACTACTGTGAAGCGCTATGTACATTTTATGGCGCTATTTAAATAAAGACATACATACATACATACATACAACTCTTAATGCCATTTTTATGAGTTTTACAGCATCCTTTGATTTTTTTATAGCAGGTTTAAGTCCACCACCCAAGCAGTGCTGGATTTTTGCGACTCTTTCCTATTTTGAATAATTTGTTGCAAATGTTTCCAAAGCAGTTTGAGCTGTAAACTGCAACAATTGATAATGTTACCTTAGTAATATAAGGATATATTGTTGCTGCTGAGTTAGGCCGCGCGTATAGTGCCCGCGACCGGCGAACCGACGGGTGACGTCACCCGTCGCTGCTAGCGAAAGTTATATTTTGCTTTGCGGCGGCGTCGCGGGCTTCCGGGCATTTGATTTGTTCAGGGGCTGTCACATGAGGCGACAGCCCTTGAGAAATCAAATATTCCCGGCTTCCAAAGTCTGCGACGCAACGTCGCTCCGTTGCATTGACGCTGTCGCTCTTACTATAAGCGCACGCGGCGGCGGCGGCGGCGGCAATGTATTTGTTTTTGGGTCGCGTCGCCCGTCGCGGGCACTATATTACAGTGACTGGAAGGATTCCTTGAAACTGAAAAGGGGACATTAGGTAAGTCACATAATCAGGCTTTTTACAGAATTAGAACAGGAGCACCAAATGATTGCTATTTTAGGTACGAATGTAGAATTCTACATTGCCACATGCTTTTACATATAAAAATAAGAACAAAGTTAGAAAATAGTATTGCAGCTTTAACATAATTGATTTTCATGTGAAAGGTATGTGTAATTATAACTTGATACAAAATAATGATGTATCCCATTGAGAAACAAACAAACTTTGCTTGTGGATACTTCTAACAAAATTACTTCAGTAACTGACTCCTGGAAATTAAATCAATACGGATATGTCAACATCCCAGAGAGGTCCCAGAAGCTATTATTGCTCAACACATGAATCTCCCAGCATCTGTGGAGTAATATGTGCAGGTGAAAATATGAAATGTTGAACTGCACTCTGTTTTAAAGCAGCAATCTGCACTGATCACCATTTTTTTTTTGCCTTACGTTTGTTTGCTTACTTTAAGAGGACTCTTCTTGCCCTTGCCAAAGCTATTTTAAAATCTGATGCTTTGTTCAGGACTTTGTACTCTTGCTACTTTGTGATGTTGTCCCCCCCAGCAAAGGGTGGATCTCGGTGCGCTCGAGGCCTTTCCTTATTATGTGTGATCATGTGAGTGCACCTAACTCGCTCAGATCATATACAGTAAGCTTTTTAAGTATAAGGTGTCAGGAGGTTAGAATAAAGCTCTCCCCAGAACCCGAAGTTACCATGGTAACCTCTGAACCTAGAGATTAGGAAAGTAATCTTTTTTTAACAATAGAAAAGAACAGGACATGCTCAAGGGGAAAGATACTAGAAATTAAACTCGTGTATGTTGGGAGGACTGCTGATTTAAAGGGGAAATCCCCTTTGCTTGAACACAGAGTGCACCAATACATACCGGTGTAGTTACGGAAGTTAAAGATGCCTCCAGGGAAATAAAAATGGCTGCCAAATCTCAGGGGTCCCACAGCCAGTAGGAAGCTACAACATCATCAATTGCGGCTTCCTATTGGGCGGCCAGTTAAATGTACAGGTAGAACACTAAACACAAGTAACTCAACTGGTCATTATCTCTGGAACAGGGGGGCTCCCACAGCTAAAAGTAGTAAGGGCCTCCTCCCCATGGTACAAATTAGTATAAGGATTGGTAACATTTGTGGGATTTGCTGCTTTAAAGCTGCAGTTCAGTCTTTTTTTTTTTTTTTTTTTTTTTTAATTCAAGTTTCATGTGTGCAATCTCTAATTACCTAGAGAACTGTATAGCTGCCGGTCAATTCGTTCTACATGTATTGATCAGCGAAATTTGGCAACAGCTTTAGATATGGGATATGTTTTTCCTCTGCTTCTGTCACTCAGTGGAAGCTCATGAATATTCATGAGCACTCCTGCACTGACATGTGCTAGAGGGAGGGCAGGGCTGACAAAGGGGTGTGCCTGGGCTTGTGACAGGCCATGAAGGGGCAGTGCCTTAGCAAATGGCTGTTAAAATAGAAAACAAGAAAATTGGTCTTTCAAAGTTGTTGTTTTTAAAACAGAAAATGCTAAAAGTATTTTTTCTTACTACAGAACTGATTTATTAAAAAAAAAACCCACATGCAGGATATTGACTCAACTGCAGCTTTAAGGTGCTTTTAAATAGTTATTATAGTGCTTTTAAATAATATATTTGACAGTAATCTATGCAAAATAAGTATTCATGAGACTGCACTCATTAGATGAAATGTTTATTATTACTTATTTACAATACAGTGCAATCCTCCCTGTTTTCCTTTAGACTTCATTTAAAAGACGCAGTTGGTGTCCTCATTCTATATTATAACACCTCATTCAAATGCAGAAAGTCTCTTTGCCAGTTTAAGGCTGGGGTGGCCAACTCCAGTTCTCAAGTTGGCCACCCCATGCAGTAGACCGGCTACAGTCTGACTTCTGGATCTATTGTTCAGAAATACAGTATCGGAAACAGAGACGCGAGATTCTTTCATTATCTGCAATAATGGGGATTATAAATGTAATTGCAAGCATTGCATCTTTCCCCAGCTGAAGTGTTTATCTTTTATTTATCAGGGAATGCATGGACATGCCTCTATCGTATATTAATATAACATGAAGCTGTGCCTAGTTGGCACAAACCAACATCAAGGCTTTTCACACCCTTAAGGTAATACCGACTGCTAATTTAACCTAAAAACTGCTGAAAATGAAAGAATCTCTGGACAAGACGGTGAAAGGCTGTCACAGTCCAAGGACTCACATGAGAGAAACCTGGAGGTTATACAGTATAATGAACACTGAGATTTCAATGAAATGATCCAGTCTTTGATGCTGGTAAGAGAAATGTGACCGTCTCCCAACTAGTGAGACTCACTCACTCTACATGAGTGAGAGCTGACAGGCTCACCTGGAGGCCATATGAGGAAGATTAAAGTGAAAGTCAGGGGGAGAGGTACATTATGTTACAGATAAAGAACTCCTCCAGACTTACATCTCTCTTTTTAAGCAACTAGTCTAAAAGCATCTTACGGTACTCGTCCTTTGCTCTGCACAAACAATACATATACACATGCTTTCAATTCCAGAGTACACCCACATATCCATTCTATAGCACCACACAAAACAATAGCAAAGAAGTCATCTTTTCCTTACAAAGGATCTTGATAGGCTGGTGCTATCATCCCGCAGCTCTTACCAATAGAAACGAAGGCTAAATGGGACAAAGAAAGACTCAATGATGTTTGAAAATATCCCCCACATGTTACATTCATGTTCTCTAAACAAAGATAAAAGTGTCACAGTTAAAGTACCAGCTGTGGTAAGGACCACATAAAACTATTTTTGTTAAATAAATAAAGTCAGTGGCATGTTAACAGGATAATTAATTTATACTTTTTTTTAAGGTTCCACAGTAAACAAAAGCTTCGGATGGTTTTTACAATCTCTATCTAATTTCCAGGGGTAAATGGTTCTATTTGATCTCTGCGGTTCTTTTCTTTTGTTCTTTGTTTGTAAAAGCATTGTGATGCCAGCATTTTTCACTGGATACAAATGAGCCACATTTTCATTTTAAGGGTGATTAAATATGACCACGGAATTACTGCTAGGTAATTTAATTTGTTTTGCCCATTTTAACTGGACTGTAAACTATGGGGACACTGTGGGGGAGATCCGAGGAAGGAAGAAATGAGATAGAGAGAGAATAAGCAGAAAGAAACATACAAAAGAGAAGCTACAATCTAGATCAGCGGTGTGCAAACAGTGGGGCGGAGATTTGTCTGGGGGGGGAGGCACTGGCAGTTGCAGAGGTCCCCCGCTCTTCCCCAAGGCATTTAATTTAATGGGGGGGGGGGTTCACGTGAGGCCCTGCAACACTCCACTTACCTTGATTCAGTCGGCTGTGTGACGCGTCGTCATGGCACCCAGCATCAAATGACCAGCAGGACCATGTGGCATGACATCACATGACCTCCGCACGCCGGGAAGCATGGTAGGGAGGTGTGCGAGCACCAGGGGATCAGGCAGGGGGGGGGGGGCGCATCACGAATAGTTTGCACACCCCTGATCTAGATAATTAAAGTATCATATTAAATAGTTACAGGTGAAGACCTTCGGAAAAAGTGACTGTTGTGTCACAAAACGTATCCTTATTCCTCGTTATGCATTTGAAGTTATATAACGTCTTTCCGGCGCGAGCTCGGCCTGTGAGAGTAGAGGTGTACAAGGCAAGTGGAGCTACATAATCAGAATCTGTTGCACACGTACAGGGAGCAGTAGCCTTGTGGAAAGGGCCCCATCCTCAAAACCAGGAGACCAAGCATAGGGACCAAGTCTCAGCCTCATGTGACCTCATATGCATGGAACCACCTAATTTATATGCCAATAACACAGATTCACTGAACTTTTTTTTTTACAATGTTTGTGTATTGCACTGGGTATTACAAAGTATTATTAGAGTATTTACAGTAAATGGTTATTATTATTAGTAGTAGTTCATCCTTATTCCAAAGGACCTAACAGTATGAATGTGTTGGTACATAAGGTGCATGGAGACAAAATGACTTTGCTAAGATAGACTTTGAAGTGCTGCTCAAGTACAAATAAGAAAACTCATGCCTTCTGGGACTGGGCAAAAAAAATAAGGGCTGGAGACCCACGGCTTGGCTGGTGATTGCAGTTATGTCTCTCTGACTTCTTTGCAATTCACAAAACACTTAATATGTTGATAGAATTATGTGTCTCTAATTCACTTAAACTTCACAGGCTGGCCAGAGTTAAGAGCTTCCAGCCAAGTGCACTTGAGATAAGAGGAAATGAGTGACTAAAGAGTGCAGCTTAATGCCTGCAAGAGATGTGCGTTTGTTTGTCACATTTACTGTAACTTGCCGGGCTTGGAACAGTATTCTTAGTGACTGGTGCGAACAAATTAGTCTGCTTAGTTTTTCAGCCTACATTGGTCTTTTTTTCCCTAAAGAAATTCTTTCTAAGCCGAGAACTTATTAAAGCCTGGTTCTCAGTTTACTAAAAGAAAAGCTGTCAAAACAATTACGTACCCCTGAAGGGAAAAAAAGGTTCTTGCATCCCTGCTCACAGAGAAGACTATATTTATTTCAGATTTGTTGCAGATGATGATGCATTTCATTCCATGAACAAGGCACTTTTTCAGAATGTATGGCTAAATATCAACTAAAGCCAGTACCCCAACAGTTCATTTAGTGGGGAACACAAATATAGGGAAATTAGTTCTTAAAGTAGAGAATAAAAGGGACGCACTGTTGGATGTTATGCATATAATTATTTCTGAGTTTTTGATGTTACGTCTTCAAATATGGCAGATTTAAGGATACTGTACTCTCATTTCCCTGGTGATAATAACCTTTATTCAATTAATCTGGTGTAGCCCCCCTCTGGGGACTACTAGCTTGTATAGGGGGTTAACAGCCTTAATGGGTTAACTGTGTGAGAACACTCAGGTTACTCCCCTCCCAACCATATGATGTGTGGTGACTAGGCACAAAGTGGTAGCCCCTCCATTCTATGTCTTGTGACCAGTGATGTAACTATAGGGAGATAACAGGGTATATATAGATCCGCCTTATGTTCTGGAAGCAGGTTCCTTGAAGTTTCAGTTAGTAGGCCTCACCGTGAGTCATGTATGTGTAGCCGGGTCTCCCCTGCTGAGCAGCACCCCCCTCACCTGGTGTTCGATCGCGGGCACCGCCGAGGCCAATGGCGGCCCCGCGCGGCGATCGAACAGGTGAGAGCCGCCAGGTCCCGGCTCGGGGGTTGCTGGGGACGCGTGCGGCCGGTTGCTAAGGCCGCACGCGCGTCGCAGGGCTCCCGGCGCTCCCGGAGCCAGGCGGGCAGGGCGCCGCCATTGCCCCTTAGTCGCGCATGCGCAGTTAGAGCCCCAGATTCAGGGCAGAGTCGCGCGAGGGCAGGAACAGGCCAGGAGAGTCGCGCATGCGCAGAAGTAGGTAGGGAATACAGCCAGCCTTTAGAGGGTCGCGCGAGAGTAGGGATAGACAGGGAGAGGTTGCGGCGGCCATTAGGGGTTAGTGCAGGTGTAGGAAAGGCACGCATGCGGCCCCAATGTTATTACAGGCGCCCAGGGACTACAATTCTCATAGTGCTTAGCGAGGGAGGCACCAGGTGCCTCATAGGAGCCAATAGGGCTGAAGGACTGCCCTGGAGGGAGATAGATACATTTGGCGGGCTGGAGCTGCGTGTCAGTCAGGAAGAAGCAGAGCAAGGAGGCAGACAAAGGAAGGAGGTAGGGTGCAGGAGCCGGGGACTCCTTGCACTAGGCCAGCGGCCCTAAGGTCCCAGTAAACCTTGTATTACCCCAGGTTAGTGAGTGTTGCCAGGGATAGTCTCAGAGAGGGACCCTGTCACTCATGGTAGTCAGAGCTGGGGAATAGCCAGGGATTAAAGGGGGCTGAGGTTAGTCTGCAGAGCGTTGCGGCAGGCGTTTAGGTGAATTAGTGGCACGAGACAGCTGGGGGGTTCATAGCGGTAACCAATCCGGGGAGCCATAGCCCAGGGTCCGTGTTGCGAGTGGCGAGGCGCTGGGGGGGTTCATAGCGGTAACCAATCCGGGGAGCCATTGCCCAGGGCGGAGTTGCGCGTAGTACGAGGCAACTGGGGGGGGGGGGTTCATAGCGGTAACCAGTCCGGGGATCCATGGCCCAGGGCCCGTATTATGAGTAGGGTGGGTACAAGACCTACCTATATAGGATAGGCAACCCCGAATGCCCTAGGAGATTGACCCTTAAGCCACTTAAGGATGCTGTGCTATAGGGACGGCCTATAGTGCAGGGTGTGTCACGTTGCTGTTCCCGGAAAGCGGTTGGACCCACGTTGGGGTCCACAGAGACTGTGTTACTGTCTGCAGGAGTTTGGTTGGAGGAGTCCTCGTCGACGGACCCTTTTAGAAGAGTGTTGCGGGCCCGAGCATCGGAGTGCTCGGAAGGTATTTCTACACATGTGCACCAACAGGCCTAATAGATAACTTAGTGACTGCGCAGTCACCCACGACCTCCGTAGGAGAACGGGACATGTGGGTGGGGGATTACAGGACACTGGGTGGGAACGTCAGACATTGGGCCTGAGATGCATAAGGTTATGATGTTATGTAATGTGTTATATGTTCATAAGTAAAGCCCTTAGTTATTATATAATCACTGTGTGTGAGGTTTCTGATTTGGTTCCTATGTAGGGTCATTCTACACTTCCATAGAATCCTACATAGGTGGAGGCGCTGAAAGAAGATCCGTTCCAGAGGATTCACCCCAGGCTCTCATTAGCGGAGGCTCAGACCTCCTGTGAGCCTGCAGGTATACGCACCACACCGGCAACACTGCATGTTCTACTCACCCACACTATATATGAGATTGGGTGGGGTGGAATACCCGTTACATATGTTTGTGTATAGTTATGTGTATTAAGGATGTTCTATCACCATTTACTGTTTTCAGTTAAGTAATATGCCCTATATAGCTAGAGCCAATAGTTATGGCCCCAGGTTCTTCTCATGCAGGAAGAGGAGTGAGCATGAGCTCAGCAGAGATTCTCAGAGTAGTAGCACTAGAGCATGATTGGGTCAGCCCCACCAGAAGGTCCTAAGTAAACTCCTGATCCCATATGGATAAACGAAGAATTCGGCATAAAGTAACAAATATTGATCCCAAAGAATAGTGTAAATGACCCAACAGGGGCCCACCTGAAGTAGGAAATTATTGAAGCTATACAGGAGATTGCCAAACTAACCAATGCCAAGGGGCACAAGCCTAAGTACCTCACCCCTTGTGAAGGAGTTAGGCTGCGGCCCCGCTAGCACTGACTGCGCTCATGCTTGAGAGCGGTGACATCACCAGCTCTCCAAGCATGAGCGCCAGGTGTCCTGGCTATTTCAGAAGCACGCGAGGTGGGGGGGTTTGTTGCGGGCAAGTTGAGCGCGCTCGAAAGTTTAATTTTTGTTGTTTACCCAAGAGCCAAGCGTGGGTGAGCGTGCGTGTCCATGCACGCACCGCGTGAGCGGAGACTTACATATATGTAAGTAAAAGCGGCAAGCACCGCCCGCTCAGCGCTAGCGGGGACGCAACCTAAGAGCTACCAGAGAAAGAAGCACAGAGTAACCATATTGTTTTACATCAGTTAATGTCTATGAGAAGTCTGTCTCTTGTAAATTGCGCATTATTAACGGATGTGAATAAAGCTTGTTTGTACTATAAAAATTCCTGGCGCCCATCCTTATTCTATCTACATATTCATGCCCAGCCTGCACCTACCCAGCACCCTGAACAAGTATGAGAGACTGAGCACAGCCATGTACTGTATATATATATATATATATATATATATATATATATATATATATATCTCTTTAGAGCCGGGTAAGGAGGGTTACAGTGGTCTCACATGATATGTGATTTTAAAGCACATGTAATAAAAATGGCAACGAATGTTAAGTATTTTAATCAATCTGGTGCTTCAAGGGTTAATGGGGTTACAATTTGTCTTAAAAATACAAGATATTGTGTTTATGACAGGTCAAGACCCTTCCTGTGTCTGTGCCGATCTACAAAGAGGGTTTAATTGGGGAGAGTGGGGGGTATCACTGATGGCCCACTAAAAGTGAAATGTGTGTAATGTAGAACAGGGGAACACAATCTTTTTTCCCTGCGCCCCGCTGCCGGCTGTCCCCCTCTCTGCATGCGTGTCTCCCCCTTACCTCGGCTCCGGCATTCTGGGCATCATGACGTCACAATTCCCTGCGTTGCCATGGCGACGCGTCTCCAGAAGCCGTCTGAGCCATGGTAAGTGCAGTTTAGTTAACAGAGGCCTTTGCCGCTTCCCCGGCATTTAATTTAAGTGCCTTTGGTAAGCCCGTGGGGCCTCTGTAAACTCTGCGCCCCCCGCAGACAATCTTGGGGCGCCCTCCCTCCCCCCCCGCAGTTTGCGCACCCCTGATGAAGAATGCTGTCGACGCTAGCCAAATCCCGGGCTGTTGGCCTCAAAGAAAACTGCAACATTCTTCAACTATCCCCTGTGCATCACAGAGAGGTGACATACAGGTCACAGGAGGACTTTATTAAAAATGGGGATATCATGTGATGACACCTATTCTGAATAATAACAATCTGACAAATCAAACCATCCCCCACTCTTCATGATTAAGGAGTGCCAAAGACAGATAACTGTTTCTCCTGCGAAAATAGACACTAGGCTGTCAAATGTTAGATGCAGGCGTACATATCGTGAGCACAGACGCAACGGTGAAGATGGTGCCTGTCTAAGTATTCAAGAACTGAAGTTATAAGGCCTATTATATATTCAGTCAAGACTTTTTAAAGTCAAAAGAGGTTTTTTTTTCTTTCTAAGTCATAAAAATGTCTGGAGAGCTGATTTACGACAGGGATGGGTCTTATGTACAAGAAGGTCTCGGCATAAATGTTGGCATGTTAGAATAGAAATGTATTCTCCGAAATCCAGGGGAAGCAAAATGGATCACCCAAAAGAAGAAAAAGAAACACAATAGTGAATAAAACGTGTGGAACAGATGGTTATCAGAAAGGGAATCTTGGCTCCTATGAATTTCCTACTCACAGTGTTCTTATTCAAAATAGCGCATTTCCAAACTGTGGCTAATGATCTTTCTTTTTGAAGTGGTTCCGTGTGGAGATTGCCTTAGGGCAAAGAGAGAGAGGAAATCATGGTGCATTTCAGTGTAAAAAAGCTTTATAGATAAAACAGGTCAGAAATGTACTTGCAATTTAGTACATTCTTTAAATGCACATAGCAATAAGGAGCATCAGCACCCCGTTGCGATCACGCCGTGGTCCCACCGCCTCTGCCGCGATCGACGCCTCCACTCTTCCTGGTGTCTTGCTTCTTGTGTCACTTCCGGTAACTCCTTAGCAAGGGATGGCGCATTCAGCTCCTAGGATGTCACAGCTCAACGTGTTTCGCTGGTCCTCAGCTTCCTCAGGAAGCGTCACCTCCCCCCACATTTTTTACAACTATATATACAGTACAGTACCAATAATTGATTAATAGGTGGCAAGCCTCACCTCATAAAATGTCTTGATCTGTACTTATGCTATCAATCAAGATATTTACAAACGAGGGTGTCTTTACTTGGTATAAGAAATTAGCTACATGGAATAGAATAGACATATCTGATATTTAGCTATACTTGTAGAAAACATGAAAAAGGCACACAAGTGATATGATCAACCCACATAATTTGGGTAAATAATACATCCATATCTAAAATAAGGTGTATATCATTAAACTTGGGATTACCACAATAAGGAATGTATAAACATTACTAGACATCTCTTATATTTAGTATATAGATAGGCAGATTTAAACAACCAATAAGAATTATAGGTATACATACATTTAGGGAAAGCCATTTTATGGGCCCAATCTTATGACCGCATAGAAGCCCACACTTATATTTCAGGATAATATTATCTGCATATGTAAAGGTATAAACTCTCACTTTAATTCCCTAAATAGGTCATCTATTTGATTGTATCAGAAATACATTATCTCAGACTATACACATGAACAACCCAAGGATAAAGAGTAAAAAATGTTTGATTTAAAAAAAAAACAGAATTCAACAAAGGTTTGTTTGGGATCAGACAAGTGAATCCTCTTCTATTCCAGTGACCTTTCTGGGACAAGGTCAGGGGCGTAACTACCGCCCGGGCACGTCCCATGGGCCCCATCTAGGGGGGCGAAGGGAGTCGTGACCCTCCCTCTTAATGACTCTCCCAAGCGGTTGCAGAGATCCTGTCCCCTTCCCAAGAGCAATGAAACGAATTGCCTGGGGAGAGAGCAGGGCCTCTGTAACAGAGCAGCCCTCCTCCATGATGTCACTGTGTCATGTGATGTATTATCAAAGCGACACATCACATGGCAATGGCAACGTGCTAACATGTGACGTGGTGACATCATGACGTCGCCCGGGGGACCCTTAAGTCATAGTTACACAATTGGACAGTACCTATAAAATGTGGTAACGTACTGTCGAGGGATTTGTTTGTTTTTATTCTTTTATTTTAAGAAACTGTTCTGCATTTAGTGTAACTGTATGTTCTTGTAATGTATGTATGTATGTCTTTATTTATATAGCGCCATTAATGTACATAGCGCTTCACAGCAGTAATACATGTGACAATCATATAAATAACAAATAATAAAAATAACAGAGCATGGGAATAATGCTTCAGACATAAAAATTAACATTTAGGAAGAGGAGTCCCTGCTACGAAGAGCTTACAATCAAATTGGTAGGTAGGAAAAACATACAGAGACAGTAGGAGGGCATTATGGTAAGTCCGTCTGCAGGGGGCCAAGGTTTATGTATCAGGTGTATAGTATTAGCCACGGTTTTGTGCCATACGAAATACGAATACGAAAAATAATCAAAGATCTGCAACCCATGCTGGAAGAGGATGTGACATTAAAATAAATCTTCCCCAAACCTCCCACTCTTGCGTTCCGGCAACCACCAAACCTCAAACAGAAATTAGTCAACAGAAAACTTCTCAACGAACTTAAAGACACTGATAATGGCACAAAAACGTGCAACAAAACACGTTGCAAACATATATGCCAAGATCCCACAGCCAGTCACAACCATAGAACACTCAATGTTAAAGGATCATACTGCTGCACATCCAGGAACGGGGTTTATATGAAATTTAAAAAAAGCAATCGTGATAAGCGCTGGTGCCTGGGGCTATTAGCCGCGTTCATGGCTCGTGGAATTCAGCAGAGCACACGAAATCGGCGCCGTGATTTGTTCGAATAACGTCCGCTGCCTGTGTAGTTACATTAAGTGAGAAGGCTCATACAGTACATTACATACAAGACATTGCATGCACAGTTAAAGATAATATATTATGGGCGTATATAACAGTTACAGACCAGATTAAAATGTGAGACAGCTTTACTTTTGAAAGAACTAAGACTGGTGGTGGCTGTGAGTGTCTCTGGAAGACTGTTCCAGTTTTGGGGTGCACGGTAAGAGAAGGAGGAGCGCCCGGATACTTTGCTGAACCTTGGGACCATGTACAGTCTTTCATGGCTTAAAAAAAATAATTAACATGCCACTTCCTTGAACTAAGAATACCATTTTTTATTTTTTTTAAATAAAAGATCTATGTCCCTAATAAAAATAAATGTTTTTTTTTTTTATTTCAGGCCAACAATACTAAAATGGTCCATTAATATAATGATAAACTCTACAAATAGGTGACTGCATCCTCTGTCCCACAGATAAATACATCCATATAAAATCAGGCCTGGCTGCAGACTTTGGTGTTATGATCATTTATTGTTGTATTGTATTTCAGTGGCAGATCACTGCAGCTGATTTACAGTTTGTTATTCTTTCACCTCCTCCAAACAAGTTATTTTCGGGAGTAATCTGTTGCCTATGTCTGCCCCCATGAAGAATTAATGATGGCGGAAAACAGAAGGATATAACACTGGAAGAAACTATTCCTAGTGTTTTGCACAGGCGGATTGGTCCAAGCAGGAGGAAGCCTAGATAATACAGGCATACCCCGGTTTAAGGACACTCACTTTAAGTACACTCGCGAGTAAGTACATATCGCTCAATAGGCAAACTGCATCTCACGCATGCGCCTGTCAGCACGTCCTGAACAGCAATACCGGCTCCCTACCTGTACCGAAGCTGTGCGCAAGCGGGGAGACTATAGAGCCTGTTACAAATGCCTTAATTACATCAGTTCTGCACGTATATGACGATTGCCGTACAGTACATGCATCGATAAGTGGGAAAAAGGTAGTGCTTCACTTTAAGTACATTTTCACTTTACATACATGCTCCGGTCCCATTGCGTACGCTAATGCGGGGTATGCCTGTATAAAGAAAAGTTATCAGTAGGATGATTTTCAGACCTTGATTTCTATCTCCGGGATTTATAGTGGTTCATTTGATGGGAGATAAATGGATACAGACAATGATCCATTCTTTCAGTGATGGCTTAGTGAGTTCCTCTGTGGGTGTTCAGCTATCTCTTAAAGAAGCAATCCAATCCAATCCGTTTTTTATTTTCTTATTTTGTACATAGGATTGAAGCAGGGGGTCTCCGTAGGTGAACCCCATTCATTTCAGCTCCGGGGACCCCCTGCTTCCTGAGATACAGACCTCCAAAGAGGGTGCCGGGAACAAAGTTTAAAGCTTCCGGGTCACGTGGGCCAATAAGAAGCCGAACCTGATGACGTCACGACTTCCCATTGGCCAGCAGGGTGCGGGAGCTTTACATCTCTGCAATTACATGAACCCTGCTAGTCGAGCGGAACGGCTACCGGGACCCCCTGTGGTGGTAAGTAACTCCGGAAGCAGGGGGTCCCTAAAGCTGAAATTAATGGTGTTCAGCTCCGGAGACCCCCAGCTTCAATCCAATGCTAAAAATAAATTTGCCAAAACGGTGAATTCTTCTATGGCCTCTTTTAAGTCGCTTCTAGGACAAAAGTGAACATGTTTAATTTGTTAATTATTAAACCTATTAAAATTTGGATTAGTATAACTGTTTTTTAATAATGTTTTAAACGTTTTACTTTTCCATAGGAAAAACATGCATTTTTTTTAAATTTTACGTTACAATCTTGATCTGATGTTTTTGGGTGGTAAGGCTAAATTTGCAATACTACAGGTGACTTGTTTTTGTTTTGTCTAGTGTTTATAAAGCAATTATGACGCCATCATTAGTCAAACAGATAAACAAATACTAGTAAAATAGCTGATATGCTTGAATTCAGCAGACCCGGAGAATAGCAAAACATATTCATTATCAGCAGGACGCAGATCAGTAAAAAACACTTCCTGCAAGAGTCATTGAATCTTTCTAATGTAGGCTGACCTACCTGGGACAGCCACTTTAAAAGACGTCCCTTTTCTATTACGCACATAGAAGCAGCCAGCAGGTACTGGCAGTGACCTTAGCTGTCGGAGTAGGCCAGGGGTGCTCAACTCCAGTCCTCAAGCCCCTTCCAACAGGTCAGGTTTTCAGGATATCCCAGCTTTAGCACAGGTGGCTCAATCAAAGGCTCAGTTGAAGAAGTTGAAGCAGGGACTAGTTGACCCCACCTGTGCTGAAGCAGGGACTGATTGAGCCACCTGTGCTGAAGCAGGGACTGATTGAGCCACCGTGTGCTGAAGCAGGGATATCCTGAAATCCTGACATGTTGGGGAGCTTGAGAACTGGAGTTGAGCACCCCTGGAGTGGGTAATAGGCAGGGAAGCATGGGTGAAAAGACACAATGGTATTTTGAGGCTGCTGGAGACCTAGTTAGCATGCAGATTTGTAGTATGATAAGTATTTGTTTATTTATTATTTATTTATAAAATATGTTACCAGGAAGTAATACATTGAGAGTTACCTCTCGTTTTCAAGTATGTCCTGGGCACAGATTTAAGACAAATAATACATGGTTACAAATACAGTTACATAATGAGCAGGGTATACATTATATACAAGACATTGCATGCACAGTTAAAGATAATTTATATTATGGGCATATGAAACAGTTACAGACCAGATTAAAATGTGTGACAGCCTTAGATTAGAAAGAATTTAGACTGGTGGTGGATGTAAGAGTCTCTGGTAGGTTGTTCCAGTTTTGGGGTGCACGGTAAGAGAAGGAGGAGCGGCCGAATACTTTGTTGAGCCTTGGGACCATGAACAGTCTTTTGGAGTCTGATCTCAGGTGATAAGTGCTGCATGTGGTAGGGGTGAGGAGCTTGTTCAGGTACCTGGGTAGCTTGCCCATAAAGAATTTGAAGGCAAGACAGGAAAGGTGAACTTTGCACCTAGACTCGAGTGATGACCAATGTAGTTCTTTGAGCATTTCGCAGTGATGGGTGTTATAGTTGCATTGGAGAACAAAACGACAAATTGAATTGTAGAGGGTGTCAAGTTTGCTAAGGTGGGTTTGAGGTGCAGAGCCATATACTATGTCTCCATAGTCAATAATTGGCATTAGCATCTGCTGTGCGATACGTTTTCTGACCAGGAGACTTAGGGAGGATTTGTTCCTGTAAAGTACACCTAGTTTGGCATAGGTCTTGGTTGTCAGGGTATCAATGTGCATCCCGAATGTTAAGTGGGAGTCAAACCATAAGCCCAGGTATTTAAAACTAGTAACAGGAGTTAGGGTGGTGTTAGTGTTGGTTCTAATCTGGAGCTCAGTCGCTGGAAGCTTTAAATTTTTTGTCTTGGTCCCAAATACCATTGTTACAGTCTTGTCAGTGTTTAAAAACAGTTTGTTTTGGGAAATCCAGTTTTCGAGTCTGAAAAATTCAGACTGAAGTATGTGTTGAAGGTCAGAGAGGCTATGGCTGTGTGCATATAGGATTGTGTCATCTGCATACATGTGTATTGAGGCTTCCTGACAAGCTGTGGGAAGATCATTGATAAGCACTGAGAAGAGTAGGGGCCCCAGAACAGAGCCTTGCGGGACACCACAGGTGATATCCAGGGGGTTGGAGTTAGAGCCTGAGATGGACACATGTTGGGATCTTCCTGATAGGTAGGACTGAAACCAGTTTAAAGCATGCTTCCCTATTCCAGAGCTCTGGAGTTTGTTAAGCAGGATAGCATGATCAACAGTATCAAAAGCCTTAAGTGAATTAAAGGTAGTCATTTCCACCTCACAGATACCACAATACTAAGAAGCGCACTATTACTAATAGTAGGAAATGTGTTTCAGCAAAAAAGGTTCATCTTAAAAGAAAAAAACTCTTAGAGAAGTTGATGGACACATCGTTGACCTTAAACAAGATCTTACTGTAACAGAGGCCACGCGTAAGATCTTTAAGACTCGTTTGTGCCTTTGCTGCTGTGCTTTGTATCAAACTGTATTTTCTTTGTCCTACCTGTCTATTGGTTAAAATGAAAAAGGGACATTGTTAATGTGGCTTTCACAATGAAACGATATATTTGTCCATTGAGACTATGACCATGCCCGAGCACAGCACCATTATTCTCTCTTCAACATTTTGAAATCTGTAAAAATCCTGCAATGCAGAATGGCAGGAGAGGGAAACAGAACTGTACCAGGCTCAAGAGGACAAGCTGTATGTGTGAGTACAACATGCGCCAGCACAAGCCCAAGGGTAATCAACTAGAAACTATTCTCTCCACAAAACCCAAGGGCCCATTTAGAGTTGCCCAGCGGCAGTCGAAGAGCGTGGGTGCAAATGGCCATTGTGCGGATCGTAAAAATTAGACCCCAATATAGATTTGGCCAAAAATAGGTGCAAAAGAGAGGGTGCGTGGGGGTCGTCAGGCAGGGGGAGGCATGTCTATCCCTAATTTATATAAATTAGCTCAACATGGGCATGCGTATGTTATATAGCACCTGTCTTATATTAGCATCCAATTTAGAGCTGGATTATCAACTGTTATTAATGTATACCTCCTTTATAATTATTCGCCTATAGGGGCCAGGCGCTAATCAGACCACACTATAAGAACCCAACATTTCCAATATACATTTTCTGGAGCCATGGCTGCAACTACTGCTCTGTTGAGGCACATATGCTACTTGGCAATCCTAAATATTCTTGAGACTAGACAAAGAACCTGGAGAAGGGAAAGAACGTTTTATTATTATTATTTATTAAAATGTTCCTGTTAAATTCCAGTTTTCTTTTTCTCTCTGGCTCCTGGCTCCTTGGTTCATCGATCATTGTGCTAGAGAGCCTCTTTCTGCTGGGCTCAGACTGAGGTCAGTCGTCCCGAAAGTAACATTTTTAGGGTGTGTGCTGATGTATGATTGCGAAAGATGTCAAAATCATACATAGCCAATAGCATTAATCGATGAGCTCATTGTAATATTTTGAGACGAGCTGCTGATGACTCCGTATCGCCTAACTGCATATTGAGTATATTGAGTTGTAATTTTAGAATAGTGATGGTGCCGCACTGAACTTTAGTTTTAACGCCGATCCGACAGTATGTTTGTGATTATGTCTCAACTCTAAACCGGGTACCATGTCTTTAAAGCCATAATGGTATCTTAGAGAAGCAGTCTTTCCTTGGACCAAAGTGTGGAAGAAGGGGGTTTTGTGAGCTGAACCACGTTCATTTCAGCTGCGGAGACCCCCTGCTTCCCGAGATACTTCCCTCCGTAGGGGGTGCCGGTATCTTCTTCATGTTTAAGTGTCCCTCGTCATGCAGGCCAAGAGGACGCTGCAAGGGATGACATCTCGGCTTCCTACAGGCCCGCAAGACACAGGATATTTAAACCCGCCACACAGCCCCATCGGAGATGCTACACGAAGGAGAGACCGGCACCCCCTACAGAGGTAAGTATCTCAGGAATCAGGGGGTCCCCGGAGCTGAAATTAACGTAGTTCATCCCTGGAGGCCCCCAGCTTCAATCAAATAGTTAAAAAAAACAAGAAATGCAACCTGGCGTGCTGCTTTAAGGGGTTAAAACTGGACAATTGACAATATCTGTGTAGCGGTCATGTAAAATGCCTACAGTCATCTCTCCTGTTGGCAGTAAGGCCTGGTAAGTGTGGGCATGCCAGCAGTAATTATGGAGGTTTCCCCTCACACCCTGGTGAGGTGGAGGCGCTGCACTGGAACTAGGTGAGACTCAGCACACTACCGCAGCTGCCTGTCTGACGGGTCCTCCCCACACACCATCATGCGGGAGACTCAGGAGTCCTGTAGCCAACAGGTGCACCATCAGGCATATCTACACTGTAATGGGGTCCGGTTAGACCACAGGGGCCAATGTGAGATTGGGTGGGTCAGGCCGGGCCAGAAATACCGTTACATCTGAAACCAAAGTATGTTGAATATTTGTATTAACGTGAGTTAACATGGGATAGATTTGATGTCCTCTCTTTGTCTGATATCACGTTGTGTATAGAAAAGGAGTGCACAGGCAAAGCCCCCCCGTGTCCTCCGCTCTCATGTAAAGTAAGACATTGACAATGCACGTGTTTGACAAACACTGACCCATTCAGAGGCCTGCTCAATTTCAGACACACAGAGACGGACTGGGGAAAGACAGCGCAGTGGCGCTACGGAGGGCGACTCACGGGGAGGGGGAGAATTGAGGGTAGCAGATACAGCACCCCAACCGGCAGCGCAACCCCCCTGCATCTCCCGCGCGCGCGGGCAGGGAGGCAGGCACAGGGATCGGAGCAGGAGGGAGACACATCTCCCGCTCCCCCCTCCCCACTGGCGGCACAAGCCCCCTCCATCTCGCGCAGGCTGACAGCCACAGGGATCGGGCAGAAGGGGGCACCACACAGCGGCAGATCGGGAGCGAGCACACGTCACTGGGAGACTCATGAATATTCATGAGTCTTCCACTGACTGCCGGAGGCAAATTATAAACAAATGCCAGCTTTTAATATGTCACAAAAATTTCGCCGATTAATACATGGAGAACGGATTGACTGACAGCTATACAGTTCTTTAGGTAAATAGAGATTGCCCACATGAAGCTATTAAAGTAAAAAAATAAATTAAAAAAAAAAAAAAAAAAAGACTGAACTGCAGCTTTAATTGGCAAAAACATGTCTTCCCAGCATGTCATTATTTATGTAATGATAGGAGGGCATTTTATCTCAATCAGAAAGCTGCAGTTCTTGCTTTGAGAAGATAAGGCGCTGTGCTGGCGACTAATGTGAATCGGTGCCATACCCAGGGGGAGTGTGTGTTTGTGCGTGTGTGTTTGTGCGTGTGTGCGCATGCGTGTGTGCGCATGCGTGTGTGTGCATGCATGTGCTGCTCTCAATGTAATAGGATACATGCAGGTAAAGAGCATGAAGCATGAAGCCCCCAGGCACCCATATGAAAAAAAATCGGTGAGGCCGTTTCTCTGTGCTGGAAAAGATTTGAGTCCCATCCATTTACATATAGCTGATCTCTTTCCCCGCGTGAGGATGTGGCTCCCACAGCACATAGAATAGGAGCCTGAATTAGACAAATATGTATTTAGTATGTTTCAATTAGAAAACTCTACAATTACACCACCGCGTCACGGTGATATCCTGGAAGGACATTTCCTTCACTTGCTGATGAATGACAGCCACCAGGATGTAGCAGGGTGAGAGAAACAATGTGATTATTACACAATTACTGGTTTGTAAGCAGAGGCCGAGCACGATATATTGATTCACCTAACGCCGAGTGTAAGCATCTCAGGCTGGAATTGAACCCTCAAGCCAAACCAGAGCACCGTGCCGTGCTAAATTAAAATGAAAGGATTTGCCAACCTGAGGCACACTCCATCCCACAGTGAGCACTTTACCTTTTGTTTCAACATTGTCCATCATTCCCTCTAGATCAGGGGTTGCCAACTCCAGTCCTCAAAGGCCACCAACAGTTCAGGTTTCAAGGAGATCCCTGCTTCAGCACAGGTGGCTCAAGGTGATTGAGCCACCTGTGCTGAAGTAGAGATCTCCTTAAAACCTGACCTGTTGGCCCTTGAGAACTGGAGTTGGCCACCCCTGCTCTGGATTGTAATCTCTCACGAGCAGGGCTCTCATTACCTTCCGAATCTATTTGTCCTTATTTGTATGTAACGCCGTTTATATAACGAGCAAATCTCCCCCATTGTACCACGCTGCGGAATATGTTCACGGTCAACAAATAAATGATGATAGTAACAATAAAATTGCTCGCACGGGATTGAGAAGGCAGCGGAAGTCTAGAGATTGATGCAAAATGTCGTTTATATTTACATTTTTTTTTTTTTTAAATTCTATGCCACAAACTGCACAAAGATGGCGACAAAAGTGGTCTCAGTTAATATATTGTGTTTTTCAAAGGACTGGTGCATAGCAATTATCTGCGACATACATGAATTCTAGCTATATATGTGAAGTAGGCTTGGGGTTGGTCTGAAAATAGCAGCAATGTTACAGAATGTATCATCAAGAAGCTTAGCCAGCATCCATTTATCTTTTTTTAATCATGCTATTTCAATACCAGTATTAATTTAAAAAGGGAGGTCTCTCCAGGATTTAAGAGTAAATTAAATGCCATATCTGTTCTCCCCAGACTGATACCGTAGCTCATAATTTATGTATGGTCATAAAACGCATTCTGACTTTCACTGGAGAATTGACAATCTTATAAGGCTATTTAAATAATAAATTAGAATGCAGTTCTATCTCTGCATTAGATTGGGCTAATGACTAAAGCTTAGATGGTTAATGTACTTTTCCGAAGTTGATAAAAAAAATGTTCATTTATATGTAGAAATGACAGCCATACCCTGACTTTTTGTATTAGCCACGTTTACAAGCACAGTCCTATTTTTGCAGAAAGGGTGGTGGATTTGTGGAAAATCGTTCCAACAGAGGTGGTAGGGGCTATAACACTAGGGAAACTCAAACATGCTTGGGATACATGCAAGACTATTATAAATATGAAAGAAAGCCACGGGTCACACAGGGTGTGAGGCTTTACAGCAGATAGCAAAATGGGCGGACACAGTGGACCAACTGGTTCTTATCTGCCGTCACATTCTGTTTCTATGGTTTTTCATTGATTCATATATTTTGATAAGAGAAAACAGATTTCCAGGAGGATTTTCTTAACGAAAATAATATAAATAAAGTTTACCTTTTCCAGGTGCCAGGGTTGAAACACCTCCCCTTCCCCCCCTGTCCCCCCCACCCCACTACTTAAAGCTGCAGTAGTTCAGTCCTTTTTTTTTTTTTTTTTTTTACATTTATTTTTTTACTTCAATAGTTTTATGTGTGCAATCTCTAATTACCTAAAGAACAGTATAGCTGCAGGTCAATTCGTTTTCCATGTATTGATAGGTCGAAATTTGGTGACATATTAAAAGCTGGCATTTGTTTATAATCTGCTTGACTGGCAGTGGAAGCTCATGAATATTCATGAGCACTGCTGCATTGACAAGTGCTAGAGGGAGGGCAGGGGTGTGCCAGAGCTTGTGACAGGACATGAAGGGGCAGTGCCTTAGCAAATGGCTGATAAAATAGAATACAAGAAAATTGGTCTTTCAAAGTTGTTTTTTTTAAAACAGAAAATGCTAAAAGTATTTTTTCTTACTACAGAACTGATTTATTAAAAAAAACACACATGCAGGATATTGACTGAACTGCAGCTTTAATTGACTCATTCTTTCCAAAGTCGGCAAGATAAAATTTAGCCTGACAGCAATTCATTCATTTTTTTTAAAGAATATTGAAATTATAATGTAAGCTTTGTTGTTGATGGAAATTGTACTGTGACTTGGAGGTGTCTTTTTAAAATTAATATATATATATATATGTGTGTGTATCCATGTAGCCCGCTGGCTACTGAATTTTCCTGCCCTAGTACTGTCAGTTCTAGTAAGTGCTGGCAGTGCTAGGGTTAAGTCTCTTGCACATGGGCCCTGCATGTGAGAAGGCTAACGAGAAAGACACCTTATTGCCATCTGCAGGTGCAGGGTAGTGACAGTTGAGATCCCATGCCAGGAAGGGGATCTGGATACACCAGTTCCTGCCCAGCTACTAGGGATTGTGGGTAAGATCATTCAGGTATAAGACCTGACTCTCTTCCTGGTTCTCTCTCTCTCTCTGAAGGCTCCAGTCCTCATTACTTTCAACCCCTCAGTGATGGAGGACAAGAAATGTTCCATATTAAAAGTAAGGTTATAAAAGTAATAATGAAATACAATATCCACCCGCCTTCTGAAAAATGAATACACAGCAATATATACTGAGTATTGATATACAGTACCTCTGCAACACTCCAAAGCTCCATCTAATTAAAGGACGTCAACCAAGAGTACATACACACATACTGTACACTTGTCAGAGCCCTATCTGCACTGCTATTGGGTGCGCGCCGACCACATGACTGCTTTGCGTCACGGGAAGACAACATTCTTATCTTCCCTGCTAGCGTACGTGTCACAGCACTTTGCGCGCCACTGGGGCGTGCCCCATAGAGGGCTGTGCTGTGGTGTGTGGCGTGCACGCCGTAGCCTGCGCCACCGTGACCACCGGGGACCCAGCCTAAGTTCTTGAGAGAAAAAAGAAGCACATTGACGTGTTGTTCAAATCTGTGTAATTGTAACCCGCCAGATAAGCAGAAAGGAAAATGCTCATTTCAAACATGTACCTGATTTCGCCGTATGTTCCGATCCGTCCGGCTTTTTCACTGAGATTCACTGAGCCCTGTAAATCTATTTAACATGATGTTGACCCCACGGTGACCAACAATTTCACGAGACAATAAACCGTTGCCCGGTAGGAGAATTATTACTGCACATGTCGCATCTTACATTCCCAAACGTGGAATCAAGCCCATAATGGTATGTTTGTGCTTACAGTTATAATCATTGCGGAATTAGTGAGGCACAGCCCTGAATGACCCCAAAAATATGCCACAAAAAGCAATGCAAGGGGTTTGCAGATAGTGCTTGGATTTATAGGACAGGATACTCGGTATAATAATAAACCACTTTTTCTTTTATTTCTTTGAAAAAAGCATGAATACTGACCTGAAGAAGCCAGAGAGCTCAGAGTTTGCTGGAAAGCACCCGGGCAGCGTGTGAACGAGGAAGCGGCCCAGCCTGGGCTTGACGTAAGCAAGTTGAAATTTCAGCTCCAAAGTATTTCAAACTTCTACAGGACTTGCTGGTGAAGCATAAAGGGCATCTCAGCGGGAGGTTGCCAGCCTCCCTTTCACATCCGACCTGCAGACAACAAGAGCGAGGGGGATGTGTTGTGGAAGAGGCTTAATAAAAGAAAATTCTCACCATCTATCAAACTTAAACCCTATTGAGTGGAGATCCTGAAATGAGGCTGCCGTGCATTTCCCATGGCAACCAAAGGTGAAGGTTAACCACTTTGCCCCCATAGAAATGTTGCTAGCGTAACGCTCACATGATCTGTAATAGCCTAGAACCTTTCCAGGCACGTGATGTGCCACTTTAAACTGAAATGGCAATGAGGCACTGCAGGAGTTTCATAGCAATCAGATCATTCAATTACGGGGGAATCTTGTGTTCAATAAAAGGCGCATGCAGGTTCTCTGAGCCCGGTTGGAGTAAATATTGACACAGGATGGAAACATAAATAAACTGTGGCCCTTAAGTGGAAAATTGACTAATGGTAACGTCACACAAGTCCTTCGGGGCAATAAGACTATATCACTCTGGGCTGAAAAGAAGAAAAGGATGTAAGTATAAAGGAAAATGGGAAGAGACCGGAGTTGCAGTTGAGACACTGTGGGCTATGCAACCTGTTATATAACTCAGGAATGAAGAGGATAATGGATCAGACTTTTTCCCCGTAAAGCGCTTAAGGCCTTTGTAATTAGCATGTGTGGAGATAACCTATAACTCTAAACAGAATATGACAATATACCATACTTCCCACAGCTTAAAGCCCATTTTTGCTTCCAAAAAAATGAATAATAATAACTTTATTTATATAGCACTTTTATCCCAATGGTAATCAAAGCACGTCACAATAATAATCGGGCTTCGACAAATGCGGCCGCTGTCGACTGCTTACCTCCGTCTTCTCCTGCAAATTCAAATTTCCCCCCTGCAGCTCCAGTTAAATGACGTCCCCCGGTCATTTGACGCCGCACGGCCATTTTAACTGGAGTTGCAGGGGGGAAACTTGAATTTGCAGGGGAGAAGACAGAGAAAGCCGCACAACGCGTCGGACCCCGCTGCAGGTAAGTGTCGTGAGGGGGTGGGAGGGGGAGACGGGGGGGGGGAGGGAGTGTTTTTCAGGGGGGGGGGGCGAGTGGGCCTTTGCCCAGTTTGTCGGGCATCGATAATAATAATGACAAAATACAGATAAAGCAATAAAAGAAACCAAACACAAGATACAATATAGGAGGAAATAATACAGAATGGAAAGATAAGTATTAAATACCAAATAGGTTGTGGTTTATAAACCAAATGCCTGGGTAAACAGGTAAGTGTTAAATATTTGCAGGGGGGGTATCTCAGACTGTACGGGGCAGAGAGTTCCAAAGTAGGAGCAGCGTGGCCTAGAATCTTGGTCCGAAAAAAAGTCAAGATGATTCTGGGGACCATTAGCAGTGCTAATAGTGAGTCGCAGTATAGGGAAATAGGATCTTTTCTAGATATTTGAATCCTGATTATGTTGGGCTATGTATGTCGACAAGCCAATCTTGAAACAGATTTATCAGGTTATAGGCACCCAGTACAGTGAAAGGTGTCATTTGTCAAGAACGGGTCTGGTTAGTTAACAACTTGGCCACATCATTCTGCGCCAGCTGCAGCCGGACACATCTCTGGGTCAGGAAGTCCCGGGTAACGTGCATTGCAGTAGTCCAGGCGTGAGTATAGTGCTTAATTCTGGCTATACTCTTAAGGATTTGATCACTGCTGACACCTGATGTTTACGTGTCACGCTACAATCAAGGGCAACACAGAGATTCCGCACATGGTCAGAGCTTAGCAAGTGGGAGCCTCCGACCTTTAGGTCAGTGGGCTGACCTAGCTGCAGTCTCGTTGTCCTCGTATGGCCAGCTCCCACCATGAGCACCTCTGTGTTATCAGGATTCAACCTCAACCAAATGGCGCTCATACACTCTAGGAGCTCAGCTAGAAACGAGGACTGGTAATGGGCCCTTGGCACCCAGTCCTTGGCGCCACATAAGTGGCGTTGTCTGTCATTTCCATAGCAGTGATAACCCAGGCTATGTTGTCTGATACCATCACCCTGTGGTAGCATGTACACCACAAATTATATGTCAGGTAAGATAGAGTCCTGTGGCATTCCACATTACAGGCTCACTGAGGCAGAGGAATCTAAAAATGTTTACGCAAAGAAACATTTTAGTCCTTGGTTATTTATACCCGTTTAATCTGCCCTAGTGTTTTATTTATACCCGTTTACTCTGCCCTTGTGTCCTTCGTAATATTGTATGAAATATTTTAATGGGTGATTATCTACCATCTCCAATGGCACAATGTATTATACCAGGTTTCATTTCTGCTGGTATTTTCTGCTTTAGGGCACGCACAACTTGTGGTTCTACAATGCTGACTCCTCCATGCTGTTTATTGAGCAATTGAACTCAAAGTTGCAGAGAAATTAAAAAAAAAAACACAGCAGATTTGAGGACAGAAAATAATTTGGTGCAGTGAAGCATAGCAATGGTTGGCAGTGTATCAGCGATGTAAAGCAGGTGTATCACCATTAAACCAAAATGAAAAATAACCACTGACCCTCCAATGTTTCATGCAGAAAATCCAAGCAGTTTAGTTTTGTTTAGGCCAAAAAAAAAATGCTTTGATTTTCTGCATGAAGTATTTAACGACTCCGTGATATTTCCATTGCAGCCGTAGTTTATTGCTGAAAACATATGTTGGCCTTTGCTCATACTGTAGACACCCTATGGTTTTTAGAATATATGAGGAAAGGCGTATAGTTACTGCCCCTACTCTCTGATAGAAATCAACAATCTATGGCTCAGTTTCCATTTTCATTTTTTGATCTCTTGCATCGGTCCTCTCTCTGGAAAATGTTCAAGACGCAATTTAGCTTAAAATGTTCCCATCTCTGGCTGCGAGGAGATGTCACTGAAACATATCAATATCGAACAATGAATTACTGGCAGTAGGTTAAAAAAATAAAATAACTTACAGTGCTGTGACAATAAAGACAATGACAAAAAAAAACAAACAAACAACCGGATCAAATAAGTGGGGTTTGTCTAGTTCCTGTATTTTACGACCTCAAATGAAAAGAAAGTCAACAGCTTTGACCCCGCAATGTCAGCTTCCTTATGTTTTTGTGGTTTCCAATGAGTACCAATTATCATTGGGAATTAATAATTACAGCGATGTGTCTGTAAAAAATGATTTCAGCGCCAAGGATCAAGAGCACTCTATAAAAGCTATTCTTGGAAGAGCCTATTACTTTACCCAGAATTCAAAACAAAACATTGATTGCTTCACGTTGCTCTACTTATTACCTGTGATTTTCAGCAACTGTGCTGCACATTGATATATTACCACAGTGTACACCGTGCCCGACTGGCACATATGTTGCAAGGGGTAAGAAACGAAGGCGCCAACTCGGTTCTCGGGGGTTAATCCCCTGCATGGCACTGTAGTAATGATGCTATTTATCTTGCCTACGGATACTCTGTGCAGTGCTCAGCAGCCGTAGCATAGAGATCCGTCTTGTCAGAATGCAGTGATAAGGGGGGGGGGGGCACTCACATCAAACTTAAAAGGGTCAGAAGCTTTTACACAGCAGGAGGAGCCTTGGGCTAATTCAGCACTTATTAAATTAACATTTTTAAATATCGGTCCCTTGTGCTCCCACCCCCCCCCCTCCCTCATCGAAGACTTTTTTCATATTCACATTTCCACGTTTAGCTGTCACATCCAAAATCTACACGCCGGGGAAAGGACATTTGGATGTAAACTCATTTGTGTTGTGCGGTGGCACCATGCAGACACTGAAAGCATCTGCAGGGAGAGTACTTATGCTAGATAATCAAGAGCACAGAAGAAATAGCCCGCCTGATTCACTTATGTGTGTGCTTCTGCTTTTTACTTCCTTCCTGGTGGGCATTTCCATTTAAACTCCTGTTGTCTCTCAGGCGCTGCCACTCTAACCTGGGTTTTCAAAGCACTTTCACAGAAAAGCTGGAAGATAAAAGGAAAGAGTATGCTTCCATGGGAGTTTTGTTTGGAAGCCATTCAGTTAGGTAAGTGAACAGTACAGTGCAAACAGAACATGTGGAAATCACTTAGCGCCAGGGTATGCAAAGGAGAGTAATGCATCAGAACGTATCTGTGCAAATAATAATCTTATACAATGCCGTGAGTTTTCAAGTACATTCAAGACATACTTAGGAAGCCAATGTAAGGGGACTTATTTCTGGTACTCTGGTAACCTTACAACAGGGGTTCTCGACTCCAGTCCCACCGCCCCAACAGGTCAGGATTTCAGGATATCCCTGCTTCAGCACAGGTGGCTCAATAAGTTACTCCCAGCTTCAACACAGGTGGCTCAAGCAGTGGCACCCAGCTTCAGCACAGGTGGCCCAATCAGTGGCTCAGTCAAAGGCTGAAGCAGGGATATCCTTAAAACCTGACCAATTGGGGGGTCTTGAGGACGGGGGTTGGGAAAACCCAGCCTTACAATATTGTTACCAAGTTGTAGGAGAGTAAGGTGAAGAACAGGTAGATACAGCGGAATCTGAGTGTAAGTTGCTGAGGCTGGTATTGAACTCCAAGCTTGTATGGTCAAGACAGACGCTGCTCCATGACTCTGTAAGGCCGCGCTCATGGTGGGGGCATTGCTGTGTGCACACGCGCGCACTTTCGGGACCCTTACCTGATTTGCTATTGCCGTTCCTCAGTGCCCGCGGAGCTGTGCGCTTCGGCGCTGCTACATTTTGCCGAGATACGTCCATTTGAGATTTCGGGCTGCAGTTGCAATGACGTCAGCGTCGCGTGTGCTGGTTCAGCCAATGAGGGCGAACCAGCTTTGTGACGCGTCCGTGACACGTTCGCCACACCCCCGCCACGCCCACATTCGCCTCCCCAATCTCCTGCAGCTTAGTGCACACATCGCTGGGCTGCAGGAGGGCGCGCCCGCGCCGCCACCATGAGTTCGGCCTAAGACTATGCCATGTCTCCACCCTAATTAATTTTGTGAACAGATGTGACAGCAAGGCTTTGTTTTGATTTATTATCCTTACATATCTTATATACATTGGAACCATTATATCAGCTAGTATCCAGTGTTTGTGTGGTACACTAAATACCTGTCATCTTAATGAGGCAATCCAAGCTGGTTTTTTCATTTTGTTTATACAGGATTGAAACAGGGGGTCTCCGGAGCTGAATCCCATTTAGTTCAGCTCCGGGGACTCCCTGCTTCCGAAGGTACTTACCTCCGTAGTGGGTGCCGGTAGCCACTCCAGGGTTCACATTATGGCTGATATACAAAACTCTCGAGCCCTGCGAGCAAATAGGAAGCCGGGACGACAAGCCCGGCCCTGCGGGCCAATAGGAAGCCGGGACGACAAGCCGGGCCCTGCGAGCCAATAGGAAGCCGTGACATCACTCGCTGCGACTTCCTATTGACCCATGTGACGCGGGAGCTTTAAACTGCAGTGAGATACCGGCACCCCCTTCGGAGGTAAGTATCTCTGGAAGAAGGGGGTCCCTGGAGCTGAAGTTAATGGGGTTCAGCTCCGGAGACCCCCTGCTTCAATCCTGTATTTAAAAAAAAATATTTTCAGTCAAAAACTGAGCCACTGATTGAGCCTCCTCTGCTGAAGCAGGGATATCCTGAAAACCTGACCTGGTGGGCGGTCTTGAGGACAAGAGTTGTAAACCCCCTGCCGTAAATGTACATTAGCAGATGAATTACTAGACATTTTGAAGCAATCCTGGCTAGAGTTGCCAGGTGGCTTCTCCAAAAATACTGGACTCAATGGTGAAAAGTGCGTCAGGTCACTATGTCCAGGGAGGAAAATACCGGACACATACATGTCCAGTATTACAGTACCTCTCATTTTTTACTGGACAGACCTGGCAACCCTAATCCTGGCAAAACAGCCAGAATATGATTTTTCTGTGTGGTTCACATACAAAATGTTATCCTATATAGCACTGCCTGTTATCCTATATAGCACTGTACATGCCTCCCCGTCTGGCCCCATCCATTAGCAGAGGATTTCAAGAAGAAAATATCAGTCTGCACTCTTTGGGGTCCTTCACGAGGGGAAGTACATCCAGGCCCTCCCAATTCGTCTCTGCTCAACAGTATAATCCCTCCTAATATCAACCACACCTGAAGTAAATTATGACAAAAAGTGACAGAAACCCACCACCATACAGTGTATAGCAAATGAAAATATCACTTGTGAGCACATTCACGTCTCAGACAGGTCTGCAACCTTGCTTTCCACCATTATCTCTATGGCCTCGGACATGGTTAGCGCTTATGCTTAGCACTGAGCCCCTGCAGCCGCAATGAGAGCGGCTTTAGCAGGGGCTCGCAAGCGTGCGGAAGCGTAAGTCTTAGCAAAATTTAACATTTTCGCGCTTGACGGAGCGCAGGGCCGGTCACGTGAGCGGTTCGCCAATGAGGGCAAACCAGCTCCGTGACGTCACTGGCCCGCCCCCGGACGGCGCGCGCACTAAGGCCAGGGAAAGCACCCGCTTTCCTTCAGCCTCCGCGTGTCTCAGCACGCAATCAGTAACCATGGGCGCAGCCTTAGCATACAATTCTCCCCAAGGGATGCTGGGAAATGACATGCAAATGAGCACAGTGTGTCACCTCCGTACATCACAGAGATGTGAATGTGACTAGTGCAGGCTCTGCATGTTTTGGAAGCTTGAGCACTTACAACATCTGAGAGAAGTGGACAGCGGGACTTTATCTGAGGTATGCCTTAATTAGGGCTTAATGAGCTGCTGTAGAAAAAGTTACAAATATTATGGACCTAGGTTAAGAACGCTGGGTGATATTTACCATGTGTCTGGAAGAGTGAATGCACATTTAAAGAGGTGCATCAATGTTTAATCCTTTTATGAGCCAATGGTTAATTACCACAAGCAATTATCTAACTTTAACGTAAGGTTAATGCTCTCTTCCCCCTGGCTGCTCAATTAAAAGCATTCCGCTGCTTAAGAAAAAGGACAATTTGGCTAAGAAGCGCACTGTGTTTATTGGTGCCTTGTTTTATTGCTTTTGTAAAAAAAAAAAAATTATAATAATAAGGGCAGGAATGTCCTGCTTTCTAAATAGACGGGTCAATCTTTATGCTTTTCAAAATTATTTTCACTTTATACATTTAGCACATGTCGAGCTGTAAGTTAATCGCCCAAGTGTGAATCAATGAACACAAAAGAACCTCCGGAATCTGAGTCACTTAATGATGCTGTGAAGCAGCCTGAACAAGGAACGTTCTGGAAACTGCATTAACCAACCAGTTATCCTAGCACAGGGGCGGCCAACTCCAGTCCTCAAGGGCCACCAAACAGGTCAGGCTTTAAGGATATCCCTGCTTCAGCACAGGTGGCTCAATCATTTTATTTTTTACTGTGGATGTCTAAATAAATGTCAGTTGGATTTTTTTAAAGAAAAGTTCCTGATGCCTATTAATGTTGTGCACTCATATTGGCCAAAACCAAAGCTACTGAGAAGAGGGAGCTCAGTGTATGTTCCCTGAGTGTATATCCCTGCAGCCGGGTAGGGGTGTTTAATTCCTCCATAGATGGATACAGAAATAAACAGGGAGTGCATGCACATTGCTGTTGCTATGCCAGCCTCCCTCCCTTAAGTTTTAATTAGGGAAAACAATGTCACATCTTGCTGGTGGGATAGCCAGAAACCCAGTTCTCAGTCATGTTGGTGCCACTGCCTTTACCGCTATGCTATAGAATAGACGCCACCATTCTGCATGAAGAGGCAAAGCCTACAAAAAGAAAAGATGTAATGAAAGTTGATCTTTGACATGCCATTCCTCATGAAGAAACTGACCCGCTTTATCCTTCAGAGGTCTTCCATAATCCTACATAAAGGCCATGCTGCAATATTACAATGGGCACCGCAGAAGGCCCTAAAGCAGGGGGGGGGGGGCGGGGTGGCACCCGTGCCTCAAGGTCCACCAACAGGTCAGGTTTTCAGGATATCACTTCTCCAGCACAGTTGGTGTAGCCACTGGTTGAGCCACCTTTGCTGAGGCAGGGATATCCTGTAAACCTGGCCTGTTGGTGGCCCTTGAAGACTGGAGTTGGCCACACCTGCCCTAAAGTAACACAATATTGTCAAAACATGTTTAGTATCTCTGCCCTTAGCCTCATATTCCAGCCGGACTTGATTCACTTCTGAATCACTAGGCATATTTAGCAAAGTATATTTCGACAGCATTAGACAGGAAGTTCTCATCCAGGCCTGTGGCAGTTTGAACTTGTGCCTGCCACATCTGAGAGATTTTTTTTAAAGCATTTCAGCATCTGACCAGAAACATGTACACGTAATTTATTTATGGCAATTTGAAGAGTTCGTAGCAAAAACCATATAAGTCTGGGAAAATATATAAACTCCTAGCAGTAAGAACATGGACTATGGAAGCCACATTTACTGTGCCCCACACATAATAGTTTGTATCCGGTTTCAGTTGTTACAATTATGGTTCCTATTGAGTAACTTGCACTAGTAGTTTTGCTCCAATGTGATGTTGATGGCATTAAAGAGACGGATTCGCCTGCAGGATTTGGTGTGATCCGGCAAAGCAACAGAACAGCGATATAATTACCGCTGCATTCCCCTCCAGTGACCTGTTTCTGCGACTAAGTCTGTAAGATTGATGCTGTTCTATGTATCAAACACCTATAGGGAACTCTAAATAATAAACATAGGTGATGCCAGTGTCAGCCTCCCCATCCACAGAGAAGATGACACCCTCTGCTCCTGCCTGGTCCTCCGACATGCACTTGATTAACATTTTGGTTTTCAGACTATGCGCTGAATAAAAAAAAAACATTTCCTAATATCGAAAGATAATGTGGTGGTCTTATTAGCCCAATCAAATATATGCAAGTAACTGTACTAACACATCTATTGTCTTTGATATCCTTTTTAATAGACCTACAGCTTTTTACACTGATAGGTTTCTGGATGTAATCGTCCCCCTGTGTCAGGTTAGAGATAAGAGCGGTCCCTCACAATCTAGCCATGTAAATATTATTTCTCCATTCATTTTCAAAGAAACTAAAAGACGTTTGCAAAGGTTGATTCAATTTGTTCAATAAATCCAACTGTATTGGTGGTTTACACAACCTTTCTTTGCAAGTCATGTGAGACGGTCCCTTATTAACCCTTGTCCTACTTAGCTACAATTTCTCTCTTTAAAAATAATGTCCTTCACGTCTCCTTTTTATACTCCAATGCGATCAAACCTGCCAACACTTATCAATTACAGAGATGTATACTCCTCTCTGTAATTGATGTAACACATCTCGGTGACACTCATCAAATACTGATGGAAAACAACTTGGATCTTACACATGGCAGCCAGTGTGAATTGGATCTGCAATGCTTTACAACTTCCAAATCCCTGTATCTTGGGAATCAATGCAGCATTCTTATGCCATGGAACAAACTGCTACGTTTGCCTAAGTTTGTCTGAAAATTCTATGTGCTGGGTTGACTCAGATTGATTCCCTGCTTCTTTTTCGGGCTTTCTCCCATTCTGGTAAATGCGCAGCAAATACTAGGAAAAATGTGTTTTTCTTTTTAACGGCAATGAAGCCATATTTGATCTGTCCCAAAGAAATTCCATATTGTTTTCTCTCTCAAATGTAATCTATTTTGCCCCAAAGCAATTTCACTACCAGAATGAACAGGCAGCAATTCAGTTTTTTTTCTGCCACGAAATAAGAGTGAATTTGCCTATAAATGCTAGTCATTTTGTTAGCCATAATGGGTTCACAGCACAGGCTGCAGAAGCCAAGAGAACATATTTCTTCTGAAGAGCAATGCTTAGGTCTGCAAATTATAGAAAGTACATTACTAAGTGCCTTCAGTAAAGAAAAATGAAATAAAAAGCAGATATCCCTTGAATAGACTAATACTGCAATCCGCTGAGCTGTGAAATCACTGTCAATGGGAAAAGTGAAAGCGCTATTGTAAGGAATTAAGAGTCCTAGACTTGGTACAAGAGCACTCTCCCTGAACTATTGGTTTTAGTCATAAGGCACTGGAGTTAAAGAACAAGATGAAGTCCTTAATGCAGGGGTTCTCAACCCTAGTCCTCAAGACCCCCCAAATGGTCATATTTTCAAGATATCCCTGTTTCAGGACAGGTGACTCACAGTGGCTCCCAGCTTCAGCACAGGTGGCTCAATCAAAGTATTCGACTGAGCCACCTGTACTGAAGCTTGGATATTCTTAAAACATGACCTGTTGGAGGGTCTTGGGGACTGGGGTTGAGATCCTCTGCCTTAATGTAATACTCAAGCCCAATGAGGCTCTCCGTTTAAGGAACCCACTAACTTCTGTACTGTTTACATTTATTTGCCAAATACTGACAATAAATATATCACTGCCTCAAAGTGGCGGGAAAGTAGTAATGGGTGTTCAGGAAGATGTATAGTGGCGCTTGTGCTGGAAGGTTCCACCACACTATGAAAGCTTGAACAACATTCCGGGCTAAAGTGGGAAATGTACTTGTGAACAAGCAAATGAGGCCGGTATGGCAAGTAAGGCCTCAACCCCTAAATATGGAACACACCAAAAAGCAATGGTCCTCGTTTTTCGGAGGCTGAATAGTCCCTGGGCTTGACAGCGTTCAGGAAGACACGAAAGCAGAGGGTGCTAAGAATCCCTGGAGCTTAAACCAAAGCTGTCATTCAAACCTAAACCTGGCTACCTACAACGGCCGGACTCTCTCCAGTGAAGCAGCACTGCGGCAACTGGAAGACGTACGTACTTGAAAAGATTACATTGGATATTGTCGGTGACGAAATAATATTACTGAAATGAAGATACTGTTGATATATTATTGAAATGGACTGGGGGGGGGTCTCTGGAGAAAAATTGAAAGTGATGTTCAGTTTCCATTTTGTAAAGTCAGTTATGTCTAGTATCCATTTTGTGAGTAAGAATGTGTATGTGGTGTGAATGAGAGAGTTTAGTTTCTGAGTAGATTTACGACTGTGCCTAAAGTAACGCCCATATTCTTGTGTTAGTGAGTACCAAGTACCTATTCATAGCTGTTTTGAGACCAGTTCTAACCATGTTTAATGAGCTGTAAGATGATTGGTTTAAGAATTACGGAGTGGTTAGTATAATCTGCCTAGTAACCGTTTAGACAAAGGAACCAAATATGTATAAAGGTTGCTGCCTGGACACTCCACATTTGAATGAGTATGATTATACTGTACAATAAACTACTTATTATCAACTGAACCCCGTTTATTAATTTGGAACATTGACATTGGCCTTAGTAAAGTTAGAAGAAAAGATGAAGGCCTCACTGAGCTCAGAAGCGGACACCAATTCTATTACAGAGGTATAGATAATGGAAGAATCTGAAGTGGGGCTTCATTATTAACAAGATATGGAGAAACAACATAGTGGAGGATGAAAGCTCATCAGAAAGAGCAGACAGAATAGTCATTCAGTTGACATACAGGGTTGAGATAAACCTTCAAATAACCCAACTGTATGTTCCAACATGAAGTCATGCAGACAATGAAGTGGAAGACTTCTATGATGAAATCAACCAACTTAACAACAGTGGAAATGGTCCCCTCAAGATCATTATGGGAGACCTCAATGCAAAGGTTGGTGCCCATTAGAAAGACAAAGCATCAGTTGGTTACAGTAACAGGAATGAACAGTGAGGAAGGCTTTCCAGACTGCATATTGAGACCTACTGGTGCACAATATATTTGTTTCAGTACACCAGTCACTACCAGTCACACCATTACCACCTGTGGTTTATGCATATGTAACGGTATTTCTGGCCCACCCAATCTCACATTGGCCCCTGTGGTCTAACCGGTCCCCATTACAGTATGGTAGTGTCGGGTGGTGCACCTGTTGGCTACAGGACTCCTGAGTCTCCCGCATGATGGTGTGTGGGGAGGACCCGTCCAGACAGGCAGCTGAGGTAGTGTGCTGAGTCTCACCTAGTTCCAGTGCAGCGCCTCCACCTCATCAGGGTCCCTGCGTCCGCATGGGGATGGTCCTGGTGAGGAACTCCTCGGTGGTGCAACCTCCTGTGTAATTATACTCTCACACACAGGGGTCTTTCTGATCAGCTCCATCTTTATTGTACTGGTGGGCATAGCTGCCCTCCACAATGGGGTGTACTCAGCCAATCATTTTCCAGCCGCTTCCCTTTGGTAGGTATGTCTCCTAAAATAGGGATTCACTGCTCTGTGCCAGGTCCCTGGACACAGACTCCTATATCAGCTACTATAACATAATTGTCCACTAGTCTCTGAACTCTGCAAACACCTTGCAAGAACTTGAACTCCTTCCTCAACACTAACTGTTAGTCACCGTGCTGTGCCTTATGTAACTTCTGAGGCTGACACACCTCTGACATCACTAACCATGGAGTCAGAGCATGTGACCAGTCCCATCCATACACAGGGCACCCCACCAGGGTGTGAGGGAAAACCTCCATGATTACTGCTGGCATGCCCACACTTACCAGGCCTTGCTGCCAGCAGGAGAGATGACTGTAGGCATTTTACATGACCGCTACACATATACTGCCTATTGTGACCTGGTGATATAGTACATCGTCGAGTTAACCCTACCTTTCACCCTCACTGAGGTTTTTTATAAGGATTTAGTTTCCTGTGTGATATCGATACACAACAGGAGACGCCTATTATATTGATTGCGAGCCCTATGGCTGTCAGTATTTCGATCCCACGACCTCTAGTACGTCATTTTAACACCCATTATTTTATATATGTGTTGTATTAATAAAGTTTATATTTTAAACCATACACTAATCACCAGAGGGTGAACTTGAGTGCTACACTGGGTTCTTCTCTACCCTTTCTACCCAGGAATGAACATGGGACAGAATTATAGAATTTGCAGAATGTGAAAACTTCAACATCAAGAATTCATTTTCAAGAATAATCCAAATAGAAAATGGACATAAAATGGACCCGATGTAGTCAGGAATGAAATTGAATATATGCTAAATAACAAGAAACACGTGATTGAAGGCTGCACAGTCCTTGTCCGGTTTAACACAGAGTGATCACAGATTGGTTCGCTGCAGATTACATCTGAATATGAAGTTGGAAAGAAGAAAACTGATTAAAAATCAGACAAATCAACTTCAATAACCTTAAGAATTACAGCAGAGAACTTCAACTAGAACTGAAAAATCCCTTCAGCGTGCTCAAAATGCGTGGGAACACTTTAACAAACAATTGTGAAGAATTGATGAAGATTGTAGTTGAAAGTGCAGAAAAAAAATGGAGGCGTTGCTGACAAAAAACAGGATAAGTAAAGATCTGACGAGACAAAACAATGAGGAAACAAAAAGAAATGAAGCAATTCCGAGACGTAAGAATAAGAATTGAATATGCAGAACTGTGCAAGACAATCTGCAAACGTATAACGGAAGATGTACGAAAATGTAACTGTGATATGGTGAGGAAGACTATTGAAGATAACGCAAGCTTAAAGAAGACAAAGCAGTGACTTATGGTTAGAAAGAAGCAAATCATTGCACTCATCAAGACGATTGATCAACAATAAAGGACCGTGCACTTGTCATAAAGAGAGTTGAGGACTTCCACATGAAATTGTACGTTAACACAGAATAATAACACAGGGTATAATCCAGCAGAGGACAAGCAAAAAGAAACCACCAATGATGTACTATGCGACCTTCCAGAAGTGGCAAAAGCAATAAAATCCATGAAGAACGGGAAGCCTCCCAGAGAAGATGGAATTACAACTGAAATTTTGAAAGCAGCTGAGCAGGAAGTAGAAAAAATCCTTGCAAAACTCTTCACATGCTGCTTGAAGAACAGGAAAATTCCAGAAGACAAATAGTTATCCTCATCCACAAGAAAGGAGACAAAGAAGACCGCAAAAACTATAGACAAATCTGTCTACTTCCAATTACTTAAATTAATGGAGATAATCACTAAGATACTCACTAATTGGATGCAACAGATTCTGGATTTTGACCAGCCTAGAGAACAAGTGGGATTTCGCAGTGGATAAAACAAAATCTACCACATCCAAGTCGTACGAGAAGGGATTTCCCAAATTAATGAATACGATTTACCACTGTTAGGATTCATAGATTACGAAAAAACATTTGATTCTGTCTACACCTCAGCAGTCCTATATACACTAAGACAAAATGTTGAAGAAACGTACATTGATATTATCAAGAACATTTACGAGAATGCCACATCAAACATTAGATTAAATGAAGATACAAGCAAGATAAGGATCAGCAAGGGAGTGCGACAGGGAGACACTGTATCATCAAAGCTTTTTACTGCAACACTTATAGAATTGTTCAAAGCATTAGATTGGGTAGAAAAAGGAATCAAAATTAACAATGAATATTTGAGTCACCTGCGATTTGCAGGTGGCATTGTTATTTCTGCCACAAGTCCAGAAGACCTTCAGCAACAAATTGGAGAACTCGATGAAGCAAGTAAGAATTTGGGTCTCCGTAGGAATATCAACAAAAACAAAGTGATGTTCAACAAATGGGTAAAGTATTGAAAGAATGAAATAAATGGAATAGAACTAGAAGTTGAAGACTATGTCTACCTTGGCCGGAAATAACAATAGATAGGAACCTTCTAAATAAAATCAATAGGAGAATAAAGATGGGATGGAGCACATTTGTAAGAAATTTTTTGACCAGTGTATTCTTCCCGTGCTCACTTATGGGTGTGAAACTTGGACCCATAATTCAGAAGCTTCAGACAATGCAAAGAATTATGGAGAGATGTATGCTGGGTATTATTCGAACAGAGACAGGATAAAGAGTGAATGGGTTTGAAACCGAACAAAAATCTGACATCATCACCACAAGGGTGAAGAAATTAAAATGGCAGTGGGCTGTATATATCACAGGAAGAAATTACCACCATTGGACAAAGATGGTACTTGACTGCATTCCAAGGGAGATTAAAAGACCAAAACGACCAAAGTAAATTGGGGAGGATGAAATCAGAAAATGTGTTGGAGCAATGTGGAGAAGAGAGGCATCTGGAAGATCACTGGGAAGGCCTTCATCCAGCAGTAGGTCAACAAGGGCTGAAGATATTGAGAAAGGTGCCTCTGGGGCTGTTACATTTATTAGGGCTGGTATCTCCTTGTCATATACTTATATCTATATGATTTTTATTTTTTTCCCTATAGATATACTTATATAATGACATACATAATTAGATTGTTATTGCCTGTAATCTCTCCTTCCCTCTCCTATCTGCACTGAGTTGGCCAAATAGTGGTGACATTCTAAACACAGGTTATAAATAGCCCATACCTGAGTGCTTTCACTCTAATGTGACTAAGAGGAACTGCACCTTGAAACCGCAATCCTGCCCCTTATACATATTGATAATTGGAACCGGCGAGTCCTCCGGAGATAAACCGTGGTATTGTTAGATCTGGGGATCGCCCCAGTTTCTGAGATACTTAATGGTTTAGTTGGAGGCCACGGTGGTTTTCCATTAGGAAGCCGCAATGACACGACTCCACCCACCAGTGAGGTTGTGGCTTCCTATTGTCCTATGGAACCCGCGACATCTGGTGGCTATTTTAAGTTCCCTAACGGGAAAGAAAACACTGACAACTAAACTGATAAGTATTTCGGGATCGCTTGAACTAAAAATAGCCCTGTTCAGCTCGATCTGCAGGACCCCGGGTTTGAATTCAGTCAGAAGAAATCAATAGGTAAAATAGGCAGGATTGCTGCTTTAGTCAAAGATTTGGACACAAATGTTTGAATGTCTGGCAAAAATCAGAGTGGCAAGATGCAAAAAGCACTGAGCAGTAAAACTCTGACAATCATTTCTGCATAAGCACAAATACAAACAAAACCGATAATAAACTAAGTAGCCTCCAGGACCAGAGTGTCAGCAGCTGAATAGCATCCTGTCTACATCATCTGCCAACCGCTATGGTCCCAGTGCTCTATCCCTGCACCAAGGAATGGAAGACAAAGAGTTGGGCGAACATTTCCCTCTGTCTAATTGCCACTCTATTCATCAGCCTGTCAGAGCTGCATTCAACAAGGACTGAAAATAACAGCGTGCTGCCAGCTCCTGCAGTGAGCTGACTGCTCCCTACTCGTCTCTGTGCCTCATGCCACCTACTTTCCCCCATCTTACTGAAACAAAAATAATACATGCAAAGGTGCTAATTAGATGAAAATAAGTAGGTAGAGACGCATTTGATAAGGAAGGGGAAAGACTGGGATGAATATGAGAGAGGAAGGTAGTTGCTTCTACCTTTAAATGAGAATAAAACTCAGTTATGCCCTCTACTGTCTGTTAAATGGGATGTTGCTAAAACAAATTAGTTTATTACTATAGCTAATACCATAGAGACCTGTGGTTGCTCCTGGTCTGTGTCTCCATCCATAGCAAAACAATTTACCAGCCAGTCAATAACGAGGAGGTTATGCATCATCTGGATGTTCTCATTATTGACGGACTCTCCGGCCAAAGTCCATATTCTTCTCCTGGGAGAAAAGGAGCAAATTGCAGCAGAATCAGAAGACGTCCACTCAAAATATGCGAAGGAAACGCTGGACTGGTGCTTTAACGGCTCTTGACAGCAAAATTACGAGTGGAATGAATCACTGCCCTAAAGAGCTTACATTTTACTTTCTTGAAAGCACACTGACCTATTCCAAGATCACACGCAGCTGTTGCTAATTCTCTAAAAAAGGTGTTTTTCCACGTCAGAGACCTACATTTTATTTTCCTTTCCATACAAGATGAAACCCCCAAACTACTGTACTGGCTCTTTTTGCATTAGCTTTTCAAATCCTTTTCTTTATTCTCGTTAAAGAAGCAATCCATGGATTTTGTCTTTCTTTTTTTTAATACAGGATTGAAGCAGGGGGTCTCCGGAGCTGAACCCCATTCATTTCAGCCCTGGGGACCCCCTGCTTCCGGAAATACTTACCTCCGAAGGGGGTGCCAGTATCTGCCGTTTAAAGCCCCTGCGTCATATGGGCCAATAGGATGATGTCCGGGTGATGTCACAGCTTCCTATTGGCCTGCAGGGCCGGGGAGCTTTGAAAATCAGCCATAATGTGAACCCCGGAGTTGTTACCGGCACCCACTATGGAGATAAGTACCTCTGGAAGCAGGGGGTCCCCGGAACTAAAATGAACGGGGTTCATCTCCAGAGATCCCCTCCTTCCATCCCGTCTAAAAAGAAAGAAAAAAACATCATGGATTGCCTCTTTAAATGATAGGAAAACTCACAACACATTGTCCTGCAATAGGTGTCAGGCTCCACTGGAAACAGCTAACTATGAGAATGGCCAAATGTTTATTATAACATAGTCCGTTTTACTGCCCTGTGTCGCTGGCGTCTGTCACAGCAGAGGGGTTACAATTAGAAAATTCACTCGGTGTGAAAAATTAGCCTTCGGTTTCAAATTTAATGTCAGAACCTCTCCTGGTTTTGAGAAACCATTTTATTCCGTGGCACGTATCTTAAATTAAAACTGATCAAATAACCCAACAACCGATAAATCGCCCAGAAACTATGGGGTCCCTGAGCTAAAAATAGAGCGGCTCAACTTCGGAGGATCCTCCCTTCCCCCCGGTTTGTAATTTGTTAAAAAATAAATAAATAACATTGGGTGGGATTGCTGCTTGAGGTTTAAGTTCTCAGAAAACCACTCTCGGAGAATGAGCTTGGAGTGTGGCAGTGAAATCACTTAATGAAGATGAAAATGTATTGCATTGAGCAGGGGTAGTCAACTCCAGTCCTCAAGGGCCATCACAGGTCAGGTTTTCAGGATACCACTGCTTCAGCACAGGTGGCTTAGTCAACTGAGCCCCTGATTGAGCCACCTGTTCTCAAGCAGGGATATCCTGAATACCTGACCTTTGAGGACTGGAGGTGGCCACCCCTCAAATAGATAAATAACAGTAATATATTTGCCTGTTACATATCTAGGTACCACCAAAAAACATTTATTGACCTAGTTAAAAACATTCGTGGAGAGATTGCACCTTGAACCCCGTTCGCTGCCAGATATTCCAGCAGTGACGATCAACAATAGAATACAGCCTTCAAACGCTAAGCGGAGGCATGAATTATGGATATGTCAGTCAGCAACAAAATATAACTGTCCAGCTAATCCTTCCGTGGAACTCTCAAAAGCCGGGGGCTGACGTTTCAATGTATGGATTAGGTGCGGTTTTGTTCTTGGTAGCTGTTTAGCCCTTTTAATTCCAGTCCTGTTTGCGCACGGACATTTCTCTGTGAAGAATCGCTGCACAGCAATTCAAGGTGAAAAAGCCGCTGATTCCAATAACCCCTTCAGTGCCTATAGATATTTGTCATTTAGGCTGCGCCCCCCCCCCCCCCCCCCCCCCTGGGGTCCTTATGTCGTTCTCTGTACATCAAAGGGGATTGCTTGATTTCTAGGGGGTGTTTGCGTTCCATTAGCTCAACGGAAGTGGGGGGGGGGAACCCTTTAAGGTCTCACCGACACTGAAGGGGTTAATAGTCAGTGGTCAACGACAGAGCCACTGATTGAGCCGCCTGTGCTGAAGCAGGTATATCCATAAAACCTGACCTGTTGGTGGCCCTTGAGGACTGGTTTAATGTGTAGACGTCCCCCCCCACGTTTTCATACATGGATAAGAGATTTCTGAATAATCTGTGCAGATTGATATACTAATTGGAAAAAAAAACATTGTCAAATCTTTCCAACTGATATGTTCCTACAATGTCAAGACCCTTGTATTAAAGATGCAAACACCAATAGCTCATACAGCAACATGTTGTAAATAATGTAACAACCTATTTCCCCTCATTAAAAAAAAGAACTATACATAAAGAAAATGTTTGGTTGCTTGTGTTTTCTTTGGATACTATACATTTTTCTTAAATATACTGATTTGTTAAAAACTCCACCAATCGGAGAGGCGCATGCGCGAGGCTGAGGTGGATGGCAGCATAAACGGAGTGCTCCGTCCCCCACCTCCTAAAAAGCAATAAAAAAGCGGCGAAAAAACGCAACTAAAGTCAGGAAAAGATATACAATCACAGTGGCAACCCCAGTGATGGCCCCGACGAACCCCAAAAAGAAAAAGGAGGGGGATCTAAGAAAATATCTGGGCCGACCTGCCTCAAGGAGCGCCGTGGCAGAAATGGCGTCGGAATCGGCAGCAGGCTCCGAATCAGAACGGGAGGATGACCCCCATAGAGAGCCAGCACAACTGCCGGGTACGCCGGTGTGATTTTGACTGGCTCTATCAAGATATGAAGGCACTAATCCACCTGGAAATGCAGGATCTGAAAAAGGAGGGGCATGGCCTGGGGGAACGAACAGGGGCCATCACGAAATGGTGACCACAGCGAAACAATTAAAAAAGACTGACAAACGAGCAGCATACATGCAGGCACAAATAAATGAGCTTACGGACCGGCAGGAGGACGCGGAAAACAGGGATCGCCGCAACAATATCAGAGTCCGCGGCAGCCCTGAGGCCGTCACAGACGTAGAGGGATTTATGACCAGGTGGCTCGAATCGCTGCTCCCGGAGCTGCCCGCAGCTGAACTGAAGATGGACCGGTGCCACAGCGCCCTCAGAAGCCGCCCCGCAGCCACATCGCGGCCGCGCGATGTGATCGCTAGGCTGCACCATTTTAAAACGAGAGATGCGGTCTTCCATAAAACGAAGGCAGAGGGCTCCTGTCGGTTCGAAGGAACATCTATGCAACTGTTCCAGGACCTCTCTCCGGTGACCCTTGCCAGACGGCGCAAGCTACAACCGATTACCAAGATGCTACGGGACCGAGAAATCCGCTATAGATGGACCTTCCCGTTTGGCCTGCTGGTAATAAAAAACGGGAAGGCCATCTCTATGAAAGAAATAGAAGAAGGCGAGGATTTCCTGAACAAACTAGGGGTGAAAGAAGGCCCTGCGAGAAGCCCCAGGAACAGCCAGCCAGAGGAACCAGAATGGAGGACAGCGGGCCCATCCAAACCCAACCGGGACCCGGAGGATCCAGGGGGGATCTGATCTGTTCCCTTCTCCAGTGCACACGCGCGGATAATAAAGTTGTTGAGCTAAAGTTTGCTCAGTTCTGGACTTTGCGATTGACCTGCCCATGACAATTCCCCCCGCACCGAACTCCCCCGCAGCCCCAGGTTCCGAATTCCCACTTTGAACCCAAGCATGAGCCGCATATCAAAGGTCCACTCGATAAACCTGAAAAGGCAGTGTCAGACCAAAACAAAAATCACCAACATACAGTTCCTACCTGAAGAAGCAATGGCGGCCGGCGGTGAAAAGCAGGATGGCCAAGATGGCGATGCAGCTCCAGTCAGACCGCATGGCTTCTTCCCGGAAGCAGAGTCTACCTTGGCAGGAGAATTGGTAAGGAGACGTCCTCCTCCGCGGGCTCAACACAGGAAAATGGCGGCTGCTGGAAGGACGTCACAGGAAGCCAAGCGGCCGCCATCTTGGAGGAGGCAAAGCTGCGCCAGCACGAAACGTCATCCGGTGGCGACGAGAAGAGCCGAGATCCCGTGAGAGGCAGGAAACAAACATGAAGGCACCCGGACAAGAGCCGAAAGCCCGAGCGCCAGCCAGGGGAGACACTGGAGGTCCTGGCCGAATCTCACAGACCGGGACTGCCTTGGTCTGGAGGGACAATGTAGAGGCTCCAATGTTTGCCCCACCAGACTGACTCCCTGTCATATACTCCAAGTACCCCTTTGCAAACAGTAGCACCGCTCCTAAGAACTACTAGGTCATGGCAGTTTTAATGGATCCAGAATTAATACAACACACACCAACGCGTTTCGGACCTGTGATAGTCCTTTCTCAAGGTGAATGCACACATCCCATAACAAATACAATTTATACTTATCGTGGCATAGCTTTAACATAAATAGAGTTATTGAGACTGTCTCATTTTCTATTCTCTCCAAAAGGTTTTTACGAACAATGCTATGTATATTATATATTTTTTGTGATATCTATATAACAAGGATGTTCGTAAACCATCACAAGTATTGCACAAGTCGTGCTACGATTTAAGGATACCTTACAAGTGAGGTGTTTTGCTTATCTAATTGTTTTTAATCCTTAATTTTGCTCTAATTGTTTTTAATCCTTTTGTATTCCTAGTTCATTACTGGGAACATTAGTGTGCTATATGTATGTTTAATAAAGTTTTATTGTTTTGATTTTCCTGACAGAGGGGGGTCCGGTCGCATAGCAACGTGATGCATTGTGTATCTTGCACGCACTGACCGACGTGGTTACGTCACGCGCTGTCTCCACACTAGTACCCACAGATGTTGTGGTAGTCATGCGCGTTCCCTTGTGCTTGCGCGTACTACACCCCTCGGGTCCTACAGGCGCAGTGACGCTTACGTCGGAATCAGTTATGCTATCGCGTTGCACTATCCGGCGTGCTTACGTCACAGGTCAGGGGCTACGGCCCGCGACACGTGACAAACCCGGAAGTGATGGCGGTTGGTCCCCGCTATGCCACGATAAGTATAAATTGTATTTGTTATGTGATGTGTGCATTCACCTTGAGAAAGGACTATCACAGGTCCGAAACGCGTTGGTGTGTGTTGTATTAATTCTGGATCCATTAAAATAGCTTTAATATTATGGGAACGCTTTCCTGGTGGTCTTTTTTGCTGATGGAAACAGTGCTCCGTTTTTTTCTCTCTCCACCTACTTTGATGCTCATCTACTAACGGAAGCACACTCAACCCTGGGACTCTGGATTCAACGGACTCACCACTCATCATGGACAAAGAATCCCAAGTGAGTCTGTTCCAGTTTGACCGTTGATTCATACTGTTACAAAATTAGGATGTTATAATCTACTGGACACCGGCAGGTGTAAATTACTTTGTCTTTACTGCCTTGCATTGTGGGATCATTTTTACCAGGTTACATCCTATTGTACATTCAATATATAAACGGTTGTTTTTTCCCAGCCGCATACATTTGCTTAACCACAGTTTTTCTTTTAGAGCACATACAACACACGCTTTTCTATATTAGGTCATGGCAGGAAGGGCAGGGAAAAGGCAATTACCAAGAGGAGACAAGCAACAGCGGAGGGGTCAAGAGGACAGAGGACAGCAGGAGAGACGGTCACACACACAGCTACCCTCCCTATAGAGACCGCTACTTCTTGATAAAGTGCATTGTTGTTGCACGAAACGCGTCGAAGGTTTCACAACCCTCTGTTTTATGATCTCTTAATTTAATAAAAGATTTTTTGCCAGCCCACTCTTGCCTTTCTGCTGTGCGCTGCACGCTTCACTACATTGGATCTCTCCTCACTCAGGATTCGCACGCCCAAGGAGAGAGGGACTGGAGAACCATGTGAGTACGTTTGCCTGGGGCCACCCAATGAGGTAAGGGGGGGTGTTTTTTGTGCATTTACCCCCTGCCTTCAGGGTAATTGGAGCCCTTTTCACAGGTTTCTATCACTTTAATTGCAATTCCCAGTGCCCTCTTGTCCTTTTATTATTAATGTGAGGTCATGTGCTTGACACCCATTTCTCTCCACTGTATACATCCTATTGTACATTCAATATATAAACGGTTGTTTTTCCCAGCATTATCATTGCTACCACAGTTTGTCTTTTAGAGCACCATACAACACGCTTTTCTATATTAGGTCATGGCAGAAGGGCAGGGAAAAGGCGATACAAAGAGGAGACAAGCAACAGCGGAGGGTCAAGAGGACAGAGGACAGCAGGGAGAGACAGGGTCACCACCACTACCCTCCGCTAGAGACCGCTACTGAAGATAGGGTACACCGGGCCCATAGGCAATAAGATACCAGAGGTTTGATACAGTAGAGACTGGGAATCATAGCGCCATCTGAAGGAATTTAGCAGGGCGAAGGGGAAATGTCAATAGGAGGAGGTGGGGTAGTAGGGAAGAGTAGAACTACGGAAGTAAGGATTCTAGAAGCGGGAGCGTAGGGCAGTCGAACACCAATAGTTAAGGGGTCAATATGTTACGGTTCACTTTCATGGGAAGGAAGCGTTAAGGTGCGGTTGAGTTGCTGTTAAAGAACTCAGGTTAAGCAGGGTGTTGGGGGGCGAGTGCTGCCCCCGCAGCTTCCTTGAACAAGAGTCACCCCACATGGGCACAGGGGGGAAACCCTTTCTGTGGCTCATGAAAGACCACATTGGGCCAGTCCGTACGGTTATGGAGGGGAGGGAGACCTTCCGGACTCCACCCTGGCTGCACGCCCAAGAGAGGCAAGAAGGCGGATGGGAGGTAGGTTCTTCCCCATGCGCCGGATGTTCAATAAAGTTTAATTTTTTTGTTTTGTGATAGTGTTTCTGTGTCCCCCTCGTGTCTTTCCCTTTGTTTCCTTTGGCTGCAGCTCAGAACCTGGAATACACAAGCCGAGCTCGATGCAGAGACGAATGAACAGGGGACTCGCAGCAGCTGGCCGACACACAAAGTTTGGAGCTAAAAGAGGTTTGGACTTCCACAAATGGGTAGGGAGGTGGTGGTTACTTTCACATAACGTGAAAGGCTTTAATAGCCCAGGAAGAGAAAATTGGCCATGACAGGCTATAAAAACTAACCCGGACATTTTAATGTTACAAGAGACACACTTCTCGAAAGAAAGCTCCCCAAAATACATCAATTATAAATATAAAAAATGTTTTCTCGGCCTCGGCTAAAAGAAACAAAGAGGGTGAGCGATTAGTTCCATGATGATTACCAATTACAGTTCACACAGTCAAGAAAGATAACACTGGCCGGTACTGATCATTCTTGGGGAATTACTGGTCAACCTATTACTGTTGCGAACGTATACGCCCCGAGCGACAATTGCAGAGGTTCTTCTCCGTCCTCAGCAAACTGGCACAGGGATGTGTGGTCCTGGGGGGGACTTTATCAGACTCTTGACCCTATGAGGGATAGATGCACCCATGGAGGTCATAGTCGGTCAAAAGTCAGGACACTTGGAACAGAGGACTGAGAACCAACAATCTTTAGACGTTTGGCGGGACGAACATTATGATGAAAAGGTTTCACATTTTATTCCCACCCACAACAAGATACAGCAGGATGACTACCTCTTTGTATCTAGCAGAATGGTTTCGCAGATCTCCCACCGGAATCCATGACATTTCATGTCAGATCATGCTCCGGTAGAGCTGCGTGCACAGGATTCAGTCTTGACAGACCAGGAGCGAACTGGAAACTTAACGAGTTATTGTTAAATCCCCGAATCGCACAAAAGTGGGGACAGAATCAGGATATACTTTCAGGAGAACACAGAGTGGTATCACAATCCACCCTATGAAGCCCATACGGCTACTCTGAGGGAGAGCTCATAGATCGCAAGTAAGAGGAGAGGGAAAGACACACAATCACCCAATTAAAATCAGAGTTATCGGTCCTTTCCTTCCTCCATAAAGATAACAAAAATGCAGCGACCCTCAAGGAGTTCTGGATACACAAACTAAACTAAATTTATTGCTGTCCTCCCGTGCTGAGAGGAGCTGTCCTGGTCCAAGCGGAAATTTTACGAAAAGGCAAAACAGCCAGATACCCTACTTGCCAATAAGCTTAGACAGAACCCAAGTCTCCCAAATTCAGGCAAATCGGACGGCACAGGGGAATCTCACCTCTGACCCCAATTGATAGTAGAGGAATTTAAATCATACTATAGACCCTTTACGATGGAGCGAAAGTGTCCATAATGCAAACACCAGGCACGTTTAAAGACATTTTTAAAAGAGGCTCAGCTACCTAAAATGACCAAAGGAGAGGGACGCACTGCAGCAGATTTCACTATGAGGAGCTTCTGGAGGTAATGAAGTCACTGAAAGCATCAAGCCCCAGCCCGGACGGCTTTTCCAATTTATATATAAAAAATTCCGTAATATCTTGGCCCCTCATCTCCTAAAGCTATTTATTGCAATTCTGGATGGTGCCCCAATCCCGGGCTCCATGCTCCAACGTCTATTTCTGTGATCCCCAAACCGGGAAGACCCACGGACTTGTAAACTATAGACCTTCTCACTGATTAATTCAGATATCACAATCTTTTCCAGTTACGTCTAATCGCCTTAACCAGGTGTTGCGAGGTTGGTCCACCCAGATCAAGTGGGGTTCATATGCGGGAGACAAGCATCAATACACTAGACGGATCATAGATTTATCAATTTGGCCCAAACAAAACAGATCCCATCCATGGGGCTTAGTCTTGACGCAGAGAAGCCTTCCAGAATCGACTGGCCCTTCTTGAGGGAGACGCTTGGGGAGTTTGGCCTGGGGGGGAGAATACAGAGGCAATTCTGGCTTTTTACCAGGGACCGACGATGAGGGTCAACACCAGGGCTTCCGCGCGGGGAATTCCTGATAAAGAGCGGCCCCAGACGGAGGCCCCCTATCGCCTCTTCTGTTGCACTATGCATTGAACCCCTGGCGGCACATTTCCACACAGCCCAGATATAACGGAATCCAAATAGAGATCAGTCACACAAGGTGGCCCTGTACGCTGATGACGTGATACAACAATATCACAGCCCCTCACCTCTCTGCCAAATGTCTTTAGTTTTCTAGGGGAATTCAACGCGATATTGCCTTCAAAATTAATCAGGCAAAATCGGAGGCCCTAGCCATAAAACCTACCAAAATGTCACAGAAAATTGATTATGGTCAACTTTAATTTTAAATGGCAAACCCTCCTCCATTAAATATCTAGGGGTAAATATCACGAAACAATTCGGCACCCTTTATAACAAATTACCCCAGACTGATACAGACCCTGAAGGAGGATCTCAGGGGGTGGCGGGTACAGAATATCCTGGATTGGCAAAATCCAGACACTTAAAATGAATCTCCTTCCAGGATTCTGTACCTTTTCCAGACCCTACCGATACCTATAATTAGGAAGATATCCTCCGGATGCAGTCTGCAATGGTGAATTCGCCTGGGTAAACAAAACGCCCCGCATTAAACTCGCACGCTTATTAGGCCCATACCAAAGGAGGGTTAGCGGTACCTTGCTTGCTTTCATATTTCTAGCGGCACAATTATCCCAAATTACTCAGTGGCACAGCCAACCAAGGCTAAGCGTTGGGTGGAACTAGAGTCCGATTGTTGTGCCCCGGTGGCACTTCAGGACTTATTTGGCTACCAAAACAGGTGCACAAAATATGAGCATCCCACTATCCGTGATCCACAGCTCGTTGGCAGTATGGGATAAGCAGATATAGATTTGCCCTTACACGGCAACACTCCTTGATGACCCCTATTTGGGGACCCTGATTTCGCTCCTGGCCTGCAAATCAAAGACTTCACAATATGGAGACAAAAAGGCTCCACTCGGCTACTACACCTGGAGGCGAATCTCGATAAATCTTTTGAGCAAATTAAATCTAAAAAGCAGTTCCAAATGCAGAATTCTTTGGTACCTCCGCTAAGACGTTCTATATAAAATCCCCAAATCGCCCAAGGCGAACCAATTTCGAACAGCTCTGTTCAAGAGAACAGATACGAAGGGACTCATCTCTGGTATTAGAGAGAGTGTAGTCTGTCCAGCGACAGACGAGGACGTGACACTAAGTTACAGGACCAGATGGGAGAGAGAATTAGGGAGACATTAGAGGACGAGGACTGGGACTCTATAGTTTACAGCAGCATCTAAGAGCTCCATTTGCACCACATTAAGGAGAATGCGTATAAAGTCCTGATGCGCTGGTATCTGACCCCACTACGATTGTCTAGTTTGCCAGATTTACTCCCCATTGTGCCCCAAACAATGTGGGGACAGGTAGACTTGCTACACTTCTGTGGGGTTGCCCTAAGATGCTCCCAATTTGATGAGATCAGGATTTGCTTCATAGAATTCTCGGGCGCACGATCCCTTTGGACCCTGGTGTTTCTGCTGGCCAGACGCACCCGGAGCTAAACAGATCGACGCACAAATTAATTGCACATTTTGCAACTGCCCTGAGGTGCGAAATCACAGCATTGTGGAAGCAACCAGAGTTACCCATATCCCACAAATCAGGAATCGAATAGGTACGTTTGCCGATGGAGCAGTTAACAAGTCTGGTTAACGACACCGGCACAAATTTCTTAAAAGTCTGGCGCCTTGGCTGGCTCAGATAGATATCCCGGGGTCAGTGCAGCTAAATATTGCTTTAATATTAACAGACGCATTCTCCTCTGATGCGGAGAGTCATCTAGACTCGTATACAATCTAACACAGACGGACCAGACGCTAGGACGGACAGGTAGGGGGGATGGATAGACAAGGCCAATTTGGAACTACGAGCAGATTAAGCGAGGTATCATAGTCCAGAACCCCATTCTTGGTTGACAACGTGGTGAGCCCTCCCTCCCCCGGCGACTCGCAGAGAACGTACACATCAGAGGATGACTGCTGCCTCCCTCTCCCCCCCTCCTCCATCTCCCCCTTCGTATCCCGTCTAGAGTCTTGTTTTCAGTACGTCTCCCCTGTGAGTCAATGTGGGCAACCAGTTCAATTAAAAGCGATACGCGCAGCAGTTCCACCAGATTATCATTTGCTACCACAGTTTGTCTTTTAGAGCACCATACAACACGCTTTTCTATATTAGGTCATGGCAGGAAGGGCAGGGAAAAGGCGCTACCAAAGAGGAGACAAGCAACAGCGGAGGGTCAAGAGGGACAGAGGACAGCAGGGAGAGACAGGGTCACACACAGCTACCCTCCGCTAGAGACCGCTACTGAAGATAGGGTACACCGGGCCCATAGGCAATAAGATACCAGAGGTTTGATACAGTAGAGACTGGGAATCATAGCGCCATCTGAAGGAATTTAGCCGGGGGAAGGGGAAATGTCAATAGGAGGAGGTGGTGGTAGTAGGGGAAGAGTAGAACTACGGAAGTAAGGGATTTAGAAGCGGAGAGCGTAGGGCAGTCGAACACCAATAGTTAGGGGTAATATGTTACGGTTCACTTTCATGGGAAGGAAGCGTTAAGGTGCGGTTGAGTTGCTGCTTAAATGAACTCAGGTTAAGCAGGGGTTGGGGGGCGAGTGCTGCCCCCGCAGCTGCCTTGAACAAGAGTCACCACATGGGCACAGGGGGGAAACCCTTTCTGGGGTCCATGAAAGACCACATTGGGCCAGTCCGTACGGGTTATGGAGGGGAGGGAGAGCCTTCCCGGACTCCACCCTGGCTGCAAGCCCAAGAGAGGCAAAGAAGGCGGATGGGGAGGTAGGTTCTTCCCCATGCGCGGATGTTCCATAAAGTTTAATTTTTTTGTGTTGTGATGAGTGTTTCTGTGTTCCCCTCGTGTCTTTCCTCTTGTTTCCTTTGGCTGCAGCTCCAGAAACCTGGAAATACACAAGCCGGAGCTGATGCAGAGACGAATGAACAGGGGACTCGCACGCAGTGGCCGACACACAAAGTTGGCGAGCTAAAAGAGGTTTGGACTTCCACAAATGGGGTAGGGAGGTGGTGGTTACTTTCACAAACGTGAAAGGTTTAATAGCCCAGGGAGGAAAGAAATTGGCCATGACAGGCTATAAAAAAACTAACCCGGACATTTTAATGTTACAAGAGACACACTTCTCGAAAGAAAGCCCCAAAATACATCAATTATAAATATAAAAAAATGGTTCTCGGCTCTGCTAGAAAGAAACAAAGAGGAGAGTAGCGATTATGTTCCATGATAGATTACCAATTACAGTTCACACAGTCAAGAAAGAAAACATGGCCGGTAATGACATTCTTGGGGAATTATGGTCAACCTATTACTTGTTGCGAACGTTACGCCCCGAGCGACAATGCAGAGGTTCTTCTCCGTACTCAGAAAATGGCACAGGGATGTGGGTCCTGGGGGGGACTTTAATCAGACTCTTGACCCTATGAGGGATAGATGCACCCATGGGGTCATAGTCGGTTCAAAAGTCAGGACATTGGAACAGAGGACTGAGAAACAACAATCTCTTAGACGTTTGGCGGGGAGCAATTATGATGAAAAGGTTTCACATTTATTCCACCCACACGACAGATACAGCAGGATGATACCTCTTTGTATCTAGCAGAATGGTTTCGCAGATCTCCCACTCGGGAATCCATGACATTTCATGGTCAGATCATGCTCCGGTAGAGCGTGCGTGCACAGGATTCAGTCTTGACAGACCAGGAGCGAACTGGACCAATTTTCCTGTGGAGAGACAGGGTCACACACAGCTACCCTCCGCTAGAGACCGCTACTTCTTGATAAAGTGCATTGTTGTTGCACGAAACGCGTCGAAGGTTTCACAACCCTCTGTTTTATGATCTCTTAATTTAATAAAAGATTTTTTGCCAGACCACTCTTGCCTTTCTGGCTGTGCGCTGCACGCTTCACTACATTGGATCTCTCCTCACTGGATTCAGCAGCACGCCCAAGGAGAGAGGGACTGGAGGAACCAGTGTGAGTACGTTTGCCTGGGGCCATCCCAATGAGGTAAGGGGGGGTGTTTTTGTGCATTTACCCCCTGCCTTCAGGGTAATTGGAGCCCTTTTCACAGGTTTCTATCACTTTAATTGCAATTCCCAGTGCCCTCTTGTCCTTTTATTATTAATGTGAGGTCATGTGCTTGAGCACCATTTCTCTCCACTGTATACATCCTATTGTACATTCAATATATAAACGGTTGTTTTTTCCCAGCATTATCATTTGCTACCACAGTTTGTCTTTTAGAGCACCATACAACACGCTTTTCTATATTAGGTCATGGCAGGAAGGGCAGGGAAAAGGCAGATTACCAAAGAGGAGACAAGCAACAGCGGAGGGGTCAAGAGGGACAGAGGACAGCAGGGAGAGACAGGGTCACACACAGCTACCCTCCGCTAGAGACCGCTACTGAAGATAGGGTACACCGGGCCCATAGGCAATAAGATACCAGAGGTTTGATACAGTAGAGACTGGGAATCATAGCGCCATCTGAAGGAATTTAGCAGGCGGGAAGGGGAAATGTCAATAGGAGGAGGTGGGGTAGTAGGGGAAGAGTAGAACTACGGAAGTAAGGGATTCTAGAAGCGGGAGCGTAGGGCAGTCGAACACCAATAGTTAAGGGGTCAATATGTTACGGTTCACTTTCATGGGAAGGAAGCGTTAAGGTGCGGTTGAGTTGCTGCTTAAATGAACTCAGGTTAAGCAGGGGTTGGGGGGCGAGTGCTGCCCCCCGCAGCTGCCTTGAACAAGAGTCACCACATGGGCACAGGGGGGAAACCCTTTCTGTGGCTCATGAAAGACCACATTGGGCCAGTCCGTACGGGTTATGGAGGGGGAGGGAGAGCCTTCCCGGACTCCACCCTGGCTGCACGCCCAAGAGAGGCAAAGAAGGCGGATGGGGAGGTAGGTTCTTCCCCATGCGCCGGATGTTCAATAAAGTTTAATTTTTGTGTTGTGATGAGTGTTTCTGTGTTCCCCTCGTGTCTTTCCCTTTGTTTCCTTTGGCTGCAGCTCAGAAACCTGGAATACACAAGCCGGAGCTCGATGCAGAGACGAATGAACAGGGGACTCGCACGCAGCTGGCCGACACACAAAGTTGGCGAGCTAAAAGAGGTTTGGACTTCCACAAATGGGTAGGGAGGTGGTGGTTACTTTCACATAACGTGAAAGGCTTTAATAGCCCAGGGAAGAGAAAATTGGCCATGACAGGCTATAAAAAAACTAACCCGGACATTTTAATGTTACAAGAGACACACTTCTCGAAAGAAAGCTCCCCAAAATACATCAATTATAAATATAAAAAATGGTTCTCGGCCTCGGCTAGAAAGAAACAAAGAGGAGTAGCGATTATGTTCCATGATAGATTACCAATTACAGTTCACACAGTCAAGAAAGATAACAATGGCCGGTACTTGATCATTCTTGGGGAATTACTGGGTCAACCTATTACTGTTGCGAACGTATACGCCCCGAGCGACAATGCAGAGGTTCTTCTCCGTACTCAGCAAACTGGCACAGGGATGTGTGGTCCTGGGGGGGGACTTTAATCAGACTCTTGACCCTATGAGGGATAGATGCACCCATGGAGGTCATAGTCGGTCAAAAGTCAGGACAACTTGGAACAGAGGACTGAGAACCAACAATCTCTTAGACGTTTGGCGGGAGCAACATTATGATGAAAAGGGTTTCACATTTTATTCCCACCCACACGACAGATACAGCAGGATTGACTACCTCTTTGTATCTAGCAGAATGGTTTCGCAGATCTCCCACTCGGGAATCCATGACATTTCATGGTCAGATCATGCTCCGGTAGAGCTGCGGTGCACAGGATTCAGTCTTGACAGACCAGGAGCGAACTGGAAACTTAACGAGGTATTGTTAAAAATCCCCGAAATCGCACAAAAAGTGGGGGACAGAATCAGGATATACTTTCAGGAGAACACAGGAAGTGTGGTATCACAATCCACCCTATGGGAAGCCCATACGGCTACTCTGAGAGGAGAGCTCATAGGGATCGCAAGTAAGAGGAAGAGGGAGAAGGACAACAAAATCACCCAATTAAAATCAGAGTTATCGGTCCTTTCCTTCCTCCATAAAGATAACAAAAATGCAGCGACCCTCAAGGAGTTGCTGGATACCAAAACTAAACTAAATTTATTGCTGTCCTCCCGTGCTGAGAAGGAGCTGTCCTGGTCCAAGCGGAAATTTTACGAAAAGGCAAACAAGCCAGATACCCTACTTGCCAATAAGCTTAGAGACAGAACCCAAGTCTCCCAAATTCAGGCAAATCGGACGGCACAGGGGAATCTCACCTCTGACCCCAAATTGATAGTAGAGGAATTTAAATCATACTATGAGACCCTTTACGATGGAGCGAAAGTGGTCCATAATGCAAACACACAGGCACGTTTAAAGACATTTTTAAAAGAGGCTCAGCTACCTAAAATGACCAGAGAGGAGAGGGACGCACTGCAGGCAGATTTCACTATGGAGGAGCTTCTGGAGGTAATGAAGTCACTGAAAGCATCCAAGGCCCCAGGCCCGGACGGCTTTTCCAATTTATATTATAAAAAATTCCGTAATATCTTGGCTCCTCATCTCCTAAAGCTATTTAATGCAATTCTGGATGGTGCCCCAATCCCGGGCTCCATGCTCCAAGCGTCTATTTCTGTGATCCCCAAACCGGGAAAAGACCCAGCGGACTGTAAAAGCTATAGACCTATCTCACTGATTAATTCAGATATCACAATCTTTTCCAAGTTACTGGCTAATCGCCTTAACCAGGTGTTGCCGAGGTTGGTCCACCCAGATCAAGTGGGGTTCATATGCGGGAGACAAGCATCAGATAACACTAGACGGATCATAGATTTAATCAATTTGGCCCAAACAAAACAGATCCCATCCATGGTGCTTAGTCTTGACGCAGAGAAAGCCTTCGACAGAATCGACTGGCCCTTCTTGAGGGAGACGCTTGGGGAGTTTGGCCTGGGGGGGAGAATACAAGAGGCAATTCTGGCTTTTTACCAGGGACCGACGATGAGGGTCAGACACCAGGGCTTCCCGTCGGGGGAATTCCTGATAAAGAGCGGCCCCAGACAGGGATGCCCCCTATCGCCTCTTCTGTTCGCACTATGCATTGAACCCCTGGCGGCACATTTCCGCCACAGCCCAGATATAACAGGAATCCAAATAGGAGATCAGTCACACAAGGTGGCCCTGTACGCTGATGACGTGATACTAACAATATCACAGCCCCTCACCTCTCTGCCAAATGTCTTTAGTGTTCTAGGGGAATTCAACGCGATATTAGGCTTCAAAATTAATCAGGCAAAATCGGAGGCCCTAGCCATAAACCTACCAAAAGTCACAGAAAAATTGATTATGGTCAACTTTAATTTTAAATGGCAAACCTCCTCCATTAAATATCTAGGGGTAAATATCACGAAACAATTCGGCACCCTTTATAAAGCAAATTACCCCAGACTGATACAGACCCTGAAGGAGGATCTCAGGGGGTGGGCGGGGTACAGAATATCCTGGATTGGCAAAATCCAGACACTTAAAATGAATCTCCTTCCCAGGATTCTGTACCTTTTCCAGACCCTACCGATACCTATAATTAAGGAAGATATCCTCCGGATGCAGTCTGCAATGGTGAAATTCGCCTGGGGTAACAAAACGCCCCGCATTAAAACTAGCACGCTTATTAGGCCCATACCAAGAGGAGGGTTAGCGGTACCTTGCTTGCTTTCATATTTCAGAGCGGCACAATTATCCCAAATTACTCAGTGGCACAGCCAACCAAGGCTAAAGCGTTGGGTGGAACTAGAGTCCGATTGTTGTGCCCCGGTGGCACTTCAGGACTTAATTTGGCTACCAAAACAGGTGCACAAAAATATGAGCATCCCACTATCCGTGATCCACAGCTCGTTGGCAGTATGGGATAAGAGCAGATATAGATTTGCCCTTACACGGCAACACTCCTTGATGACCCCTATTTTGGGGAACCCTGATTTCGCTCCTGGCCTGCAAATCAAAGACTTCACAATATGGAGACAAAAAGGCTACACTCGGCTACTACACCTGGAGGGGCGAATCTCGATAAAATCTTTTGAGCAAATTAAATCTGAAAAAGCAGTTCCAAATGCAGAATTCTTTAGGTACCTCCAGCTAAGAGCGTTCTATATAAAATCCCCAAATCGCCCAAGGCGAACCAATTTCGAACAGCTCTGTTCAAGAGGAACAGATACGAAGGGACTCATCTCTGGTATATAGAGAGAGGTAGTCTGTCCAGCGACAGACGAGGACGTGACACTAAGTTACAGGACCAGATGGGAGAGAGAATTAGGGGAGACATTAGAGGACGAGGACTGGGACTCTATAGTTACAGCAGCATCTAAGAGCTCCATTTGCACCACATTAAAGGAGAATGCGTATAAAGTCCTGATGCGCTGGTATCTGACCCCACTACGATTGTCTAAGTTTGCCAGGAATTACTCCCCATTGTGCCCCAAACAATGTGGGGAACAGGTAGACTTGCTACACATTCTGTGGGGTTGCCCTAAGATGCTCCCAATTTGGGATGAGATCAGGAATTGGCTTCAGAGAATTCTCGGGCGCACGATCCCTTTGGACCCCTGGGTGTTTCTGCTGGCCAGACGCACCCCGGAGCTAAACAGATCGACGCACAAATTAATTGCACATTTTGCAACTGCCCTGAGGTGCGAAATCACAGCATTGTGGAAGCAACCAGAGTTACCCAATATCCCACAAATCAGGAATCGAATATGGTACGTTTGCCGGATGGAGCAGTTAACAAGTCTGGTTAACGACACCGGCACAAATTTCTTAAAAGTCTGGGCGCCTTGGCTGGCTCAGATAGATATCCCGGGGGTCAGTGCAGCTAATATATTGCTTTAATAGTAACAGACGCATTCTCCTCTGATGCGGAGAGTCATCTAGACTCGTATACAATCTAACCAGACGGGACCAGACGCTAGGACGGACAGGTAGGGGGATTGGATAGACAAGGCCAATTTGGAACTACGAGCAGATTAAGGCGAGGTATCATAGTCCAGAACCCCATTCTTGGTGACAACGTGGGTGAGCCTCCCCTCCCCCGGCGACTCGGCAGAGAACGGACACATCAGAGGATGACTGCTGCCTCCCTCTCCCCCCCTCCTCCATCTCCCCCTTCGTATCCCAGTCTAGAGTCTTGTTTGTCAGTACGTCTCCCCTGTGAGTCAATGTGGGCACAAGTTCAATATAAAAGAGAGCGGGTGGTTACATGTACGTATGACAATGGGCTGACAGATATTGTGATGATTGTACCTTGCTCTCATTATAAACAATTTTGGTTGTAAAAAAATAAAAAACTCCACCAATCACCAGAATGTAACCCCTTTGGTGCCCTTTGGTACAAGGGACTGTCCCTTTGTGTTGTTATACGGTGTCATAAGCTGAACAGGATGGTAAGTGCACATCAGCTTAACCCCTCTTTTTAAAATCAGCGATATAATAGGGCTGATCTGTTATAGTCTCAGAAACGATGTTAATAAACAGAAGACTGTCAGAAGAGATGCGTGGGATGGAATATGCCATTTGTTATGCATGAATAAATTAAACTATCCCTTGATAAACCCCACAAGCTAGTCCCTATATACAATAGATTGTGCTTAGAACTGCAGCTTTTAATGAGAACGATGTATGTATTCTGTCTTTGTGCTGTAAGAAATGGTTTTATGACAAAGAGAATAATTGCCGTTGCAGCAGTTCATTGAACCCAGGTAATTCTTGGTGTTAGCAGAATACTTAGATGTAGAAATAGTCTGTTCCAAATGCTTAGCTACAATATAGATCGTAAAGTGATCTCTCACCCTCGGACAGCGGCATTACAAAAGTATCATGCCTGGCACCAACAGAGGCTTTCAAAATAAAGGGGTGCATAGGCATGGTGACCCACAGTCATCACAGAGCTGCACTAGATGTAGTACATTCAGTCTAACCTTACTGTGTAAGCAACAGCTACAACGGCTGTCAATTGTTCTACTAAGAGATTTGTAAAGCATATTTGTTCATAGGGTCGCACTAGCAACAAACCTTTCCCAACTCCGGGACTCTTCGCAAACTTAATGAGGGTTAGTCATTAAACTGCAATAGTGTCCTGATCAGCAGTCAAAGGGTTACAGGGCACTAATGCTGAAGGTGTTTGTACCCGTGAGTGATGAGTACAATTGAGTGTGTGGAGAGAGGCAGAGGGGAGAGTAGGGGTGCAGGGGTGGGGGTGTAAGAGAGGGGAGAGGGGGGCGGTGATAGAGAGGGGGGGGGTCTCGCAAAGGCCGCCGACATGGGAGGGTGGGGGTGTCACAGTGGAAACTTTAATCCTGAGCCCTGAGAAAGCTGTCTGCAGAGCTGACCACATAACCCCAATATAACTTCAGCACAGGTGGCTCAATCAGTGGCTGTTGACCGAGCCACTAATTGAGCCTTAAGTGCTGAAGCAGGGATATCCTGAAAACCTGAACTGTTGGTTGTCCTTAAAGACTGGAGTTGCCCACCCCTACTCTGACCTCTCCTAAACTCTTCTGTAACAAAAGTTAAATGGACCAATTATTCTCAGCATTTCAAGTGACTATGGTTAAAAATCCGACAGAAGCATTAGGCGACGGCTCGACAGCACAGCTAACGAGTTCTAGCACCAAGCAAGCAACAAGAACGGCGATATTAGTGCTGGAGGGTTTCGCTTTGTTTCAGTAATCTGCGTGTGACAGTGTAATGCGACGCGTAGGGTGAGGAGCAGGATGCTAACATTAATTGGAGTCAGTGCACTGTCCACAGCGTGTATTATTACATCAAATACTCCTGTAGCTAATGGCCTGGTCATTAAGCCGCGACCCAATAAGGTGTGTGCTACAAACAGGTTTTATTACCCCATTTTTATTTATTTTATTTATAAAAATGTTTTACCAGGAAGTAATACATTGAGAGTTAACTCTCGTTTTCATGTATGTCCTGGGTATAGAGTTATGATAACAAATAGTACATGGTTACAAGTACATAGTTACATAAGTGAACAGGGTATACATTATATACAAGACATTGCATGCACAGTTAGAGATAATATATATTATAGGCTTATGTAACAGTAACAGACCAGATTAAAATGTGAGACAGCCTTAGATTTGAAAGAACTTATACTGGTGGTGGCTCTGAGAGTCTCCGGTAGATTGTTCCAGTTTTGGGGTGCACGGTAAGAGAAGGAGGAACGTCCGGATACTTTGTTGAACCTTGGGACCATGAACAGTCTTTTGGAGCCAGATCACAGATGATAAGTGCTGCATGTGGTAGGGATGAGGAGCTGGTTCAGGTAGGCGGGCAGCTTGCCCAACAAATATTTGAAGGCAAGACAGGAGAGATAAACTTTGCGCCCTTTGAGTGATGGCTTTTGTGATCACATGACTGCTCCTCTGAGCGAAGACAGGGTGGCGACATCCATGATGGCGGGAACGGAAGAGGAGTCCCCCACAGGAACACGTAACACATACTCCCCTAGGTGGGAATGTGTGGGTTAATCAATTTCTGACTGGCAACAGTTGTGTGGAGGTAGGTGGCACCTCCCCCCCAGAGCTCACTCCTCCTCACCTTTTTAACTTGGGAGGTCTTTTCATTTTGCTGCAAGAACAGGATCTACTATGGTTCGTTCCCCTCATACAGAGGTAAAGGGAAGGGATCACAGTGTAGTGTTTGGACCTGCAAAGTTTGGTTATACCTTGGCGTGGTATGCAGGCTTATGATGCTTTGGCCAAAGGATCTGTAACGGGTGTTCCTTATGACTACCGCCGCTACTACTTGCTGTGCAACCTGTGTGGCTCTCAGGAGCCTAAGCCTCCGCTTGGGGAACCTGGGGTACATCTTTATCATACATCTCTAGGTGCAACGCCTCCACCTGGGAGGGATCCCAACGGAGTGGGAGGAGGCCCTCACAGGAACAACCACACAACACTACCGAATATAAAACAGGACGGGCTTTACTGCATGGAAACACACAAATCACGTAACAGCATAACATCAAAACAGCATAACAGCATCATGCGCCACGGCGGACGCTAACCACACTTGGCGTCACGGCGGACGCTACCACCTTTAGGCGTCACGGCGGACGCTATCACCTCTAGGCGTCACGGCGGACGCTATCACCTCTAGGCGTCACGGCGGACGCTATCACCTCTATGCGTCACGGCGGACGCTAACCACCCACAATGCGACCCCACCCTGTGTCCAGTAACCCCCACCCAAATGTCTCGTGTTCTCGAAGTCAAATACCACTGTACATGTGTGTGTGTGACTGCGCAGCCACTATGTTTGGTGATAGGCCTGGTTGGTGCACGTGAGTTGCAGGTTACCTGCCCGGGCTCCAGCCACGGGTACCGCGATATAAATCCACACGATCCGACGGGGTCCTCCACACCGCGTGGGTTGAAAGTCCAGCGCGAACAATGTCACTCCTTGTCGCAGGGTCTTGGTTGGTGTTCTGAGCCCAGAACCCACCTCACAGGGCCGCACGGCTTCAACACTGTGTCCCTGTCTATTCAACCAATAATTGGGGCAGTGTCCCTATCTAGGGCCTGTCCCTAAGCTCCACAAGCTAATAGATGGCTCAGGACCTAACTGGGACCTTGGGGGCTGCTGGCCTAATGCAGAGGGTCACTCACCCCTGCATCCACCTCCTACCCCTAGCTGGTCCGGATCCTGAGTCCGTGCGTGGCTGCAAAACCCCGCGAAAAGTATCTCTTTTCTAGCAGGGGAATCTGGCCTTCTGATTGGCTCCCTGGCATCAGGTGTCTCTGCCCCTATGCACCCTGGGGGCTGGCCGTCTATTCTCGCGCATGCGCGAGCTATCTGGAGCCTCCTGCGCGTGCGCGAGCTAACTGTCATGGCGGCGCCCTGCTCCGCTAGCCGCCGGGCCGTTGGCAACGCGATCGCGGCCCTAGCGACGGCCCGATCGCGTCCCCGGCAACCGGCCTGCTCGCCGCTCGCGTCCCCGGCAACCGCCCGATCCGCTTCCCTAGCAACCGGCCGCAATACAACCACGCGCGCAACGGGAAAGGAGGGGGTGAGTGTGCGAGGGGGACAAAGGAGGGGGACCTGGCTACAGATCTAACTAAATAATCAAGAAAATATTATTATTGAAGTATTTAACTTTATACTTATTACCATTTATGTTTTGTGAATTGGATGTTAGCATTGGGCACCCCTGTCTTTGTAGCTCCATACACAAGCACACATAGAGAAACTATAGTGGTACCTATTTTTATCTGCAAAATGTTGTAGGGTCTGTGATCTGCCCAGTCTTACTCAGGGAGAACATGTCAAGTTGTCACTCTATGCAACAGGTAGCTTTCAATGTTCAGGGACCGGACCCTAAAATATTTTAAGACACAAAGTAAAGCCGTATTGACCACATGCTTCCAACTACCCAAAATGTTTTTGCCTTGTGTTGTCCCTTTTACAAATCCAAGCCACCAACTTACTGTAGAAAGCATTGCAGTGAGTAACATTACTCCAATGCCTTATTACAGGCATACCCCGCATTAACGTACGCAATGGGACCGGAGCATGTATGTAAAGCGAAAATGTACTTAAAGTGAAACACTACCTTTTATCCACTTATCGATGCTTGTACTGTTCTGCAATCATCATATACGTGCATAACCGCTGTAAATAACGCATGTATAACAGGCTCTATAGTCTCCCCGCTTGCGCACAGCTTTGGTGCAGGTAGGGAGCCGGTATTGCTGTTCAGGCGTGCTGACAGGCGCATGCGTGAGCTGCCGTTTGCCTATTGAGCGAGATGTACTTACTCGCGAGTGTACTTAAAGTGAGTGTCCTTAAACCGGGGTATGCCTGTACTACACTTCAATGTGATTTCAACAAGATGAGTATGACAGACATGGGGGGGGGGGGGATCTATGTTTTGTACCGAAGATCATTAGTACTGAGCTCTAAGGACAACAGACATGGTGAGAATAGAAACGTACAGGAATACTCAATACAATTATACACTGCAGCACTCTTATAAAATGGCTGAGAGATAGGAAACCTGCAATCTGTTTTTATAGTTGTAATAAGTTTTCATTGATTTAGGAGCGTGCTATAAGTTATAAACTCCTAATAGCACAACAGAGATAAGTTTGCTCCCCAGGATGATTTGACATATCTGTTCAGATACGCTTTGCTTATTTCCTGATATGCTGACAAATCCTCGGTGCCCAGTTGAACTGAATTGGTTATGCATTGCAATGGGGACTAAACCCAACATAAATCCTAACAGCATAAAACCAGAAGATTAAAACATGTCAGGATGCTACACAATGCACATTTTTTTTGATTTCTCACCAGTGATGTGTGCGATGAAAACAACCGCAGCTATTGCTTCAGCAATTTTCTGGAAAGAACAATAACTATAATGAAAACAAACGATGCTTTGGCATAGAAGTATAACTGCAGGCTCCAAAGGTGATGCTGTCTTTTGAACTTAATCAGCAATATGCATTACCAGTCCTGCTCCTCATTATGTTGCAGAGTATGTTGGCCATGTTATACAAAGCTCAATCATCTAACCTTATAGTCACTGGCGCTCCCCCATAAATATCTTAAGCAGCGTACGCCTGCAATCTCGCAGCCTGTAATGACTCCATCGTCCAATTTCTATCTTGATGGGCACCCAATAGGAAGCTTTCGGATTTCATTCTTTTGGAAGTATAAAATGTATTTCTCAGCGTGCTGTGTTTCCTCGTCTCCGGCGCCATTCTCACACCCACCATCAGAATGGGGTGACTCTCGTCTAAGGGAAAATCTTACAAACCAGAGAGCGCGCAAAAGAACGGGTAAAAGTATATATTTTATCCAATAATAGTGCAATACCAAACTCCCATGTAAGACAGTTATCTGTTGTGTGGCGGGTCCTTATTTGCTTCACAATATGGAGCTAATGATGCAGGATCAACAACCTCCATGGTGGCTCGAACGTCGTGGATTCTCAGTCTACTCACCTCGGGCTTTCTTCTCTGGCACTGAAGCTCTACAATACATACTCTCTCCTCGCTGGTGCACACGGCGGTGAATGTCAATGCACAGTGATGCCACCTCTGACCTCAGTGTTTCGCTATTCGCTTTGTCAGGTGATCAGTTAATCATCAATACTAGGCTCTTAAATAGCCCTAAAGCTCACAATGATCAACCCATATGGGTCCTCACACAATATATTAACAGTTCATCATAGTCAATGTATTGATGCATCACCTCCCTATTGGAAATAGTCATTGTGACAGGAGGGGCAATGCGGCTCATATTAATAAAGGTTAAGCCCAGCCATTGACCCTAGCAGTCTTCTGTAAACTAACACTGAATACACTTGTTCATGGGTGGCCTACAGTATGTGATAGGAAGTAGCAATAACCAGCACTGGTATTAGCTGCCTCCCACCGTCATTTCCCCACCCTCATAAGCCATATCTCTATTCTACACCCTTTTACTGCTTAAATTGACTTATTAGAATGAATTGGGGACCAGATAAAAATCTAGACCCCAGTTGTACTGACATATTGATAGCTTATGAATGCATCATTTCTACAGGAACTTTTAGGGCCATATCATCTCTCAAGTGAATGGTTCACAAAGTGTCTTTTAGCTTAGCAAGTCTGACCCTAAATATATATCCACAGATAGTAACAAAGAGTTGCAGTACCCATATGGGCCATCTTCTTAAGGTTATTTTCACCACCCTAATATTTCTATGTAACCTAAGAAAAAGCTAACCTTTTAGAAATAGGTACAGTACCTTACTTACTATTATATACCTATTGTGACTTTCATTTACATGAAAGAGATAACAATTTGGGGATATAAAAATCTTCAAAATCAATTTTTATTTTCTTAGGAAGATGTGAAAATATAATCAACCTTACATATTTACACACACAAAAAGTGTAGTGTATACTAGGGGCAATTCTCAGAACCCTAATGCAATTTTCCCTGATCAAAGTGTAGCCAGGTCCCTCTCTGGGCTCCCCTCGGCTTTCCCCATACCTCCACTGCAGCTGGAGAGAGCGCGGCTAGGCAGGAAGGTTGCGCTGGGCCGTTTGCGGTGCACACGACAGCGGTGGCCGTCATGTTGTATTGGCCGCACATGCGCATAAGCACTCACGCATGCGCATAAGAACTCGCGCATGCGCAGAGGATATTCTGAGTTGCTGCGGCCATCTTGCTCCACTTCGCACATGCGCATGAGCTAGTATAGCGGCGGCCATTTACACCCAAAGCTCAGCAGGGGAACTACAATTCCCAGCAGCCGCAGGGGCTGCACAACACCTGGGCAAGCACAGCCAATAGGGCTGCTATGATCTCGGCAGGCAGAAGGATACATTTGGCGCACTCAGGGCACCATACCAGTCGGAAGAGGGACCTCAACGGAGCAGGTAGTGTCCAGGGAGCAGTGCTTCCCTGGACAAGGCCAGATCTCCCCCCATAGGCACCAGCAAGGCCCCAACTCACAGTAGCTTGTGCTTACTTCAGGGAAGGCCCCTTAGATAGGGCTACTTCCCCATTTTACTGTCTAGTGTCTGGGACACAGTGAAGACGCTGCACGGTGATTGCGGCCTGTGGTCTGGGACCAGACCACCTCTGTTGTAAGAGACTCTGTATGGTGATATTATCCACGGTGGAATTCCCCCCACGCGGAGGCGGACGCCATCATGGATGACGATAGCGTTGGATCAGACATATCCCCTTTGTTAATCTGCATTACTCGGGTGCTGGAGCCCCAGGCAGGTACCCAACTAAGGACACCAACACTTCGTGGGATAGCACTATCTCCTACACTTTTGGGTGGACCCTGACATTGTGGGATAAGGACATCAGTGTATTGGTGCCAAGCACCCTGTGTACTTTGGGGACACTCATTGGTGGTATGGGGCTGGGCCTATTATACTGTGTGGTACAGGGTACTGTTACAGTGGGTTCAGTAAAGGTTGTTATTATATACCTGAGTGTGTGTATTATTGGTATTGTTACAATAAGGGGCTTATCCCACCATGTTGGGATCCCTTGCAGGCGGAGGCGCTGCACCGAGACGAACCAGAATCACCCCAGGCTCCCAGTGGTGGAGGCTCAGTCCTCCTGGATGCCAGACAGGTAATAGCAGCATTGGTAGTTCCTTCCCTGGTACGGGGGAACAAGGGCTTACAAAGAAAGCACAACAGAATGAGCAGCTTTATGAATAATGGTTCTCCTCAGAATAAAACAGGGTGGGACATGTGCTCTGTTTTAGATCTAAGCGGATCTTTATTGCTGATAGCATTATCTCTGCATTGTTATTATATTTCTTTTTTATTGTTAGAAGCAGAAGCATACAATTATATACTTGCGGCTAGCTGCTCAAACCCTCGTGCCAATAGTAATAAATGATCTGAACTGGGGTGCATAGGGACGTAATCATTGAAATATTCAAACTGTTGATGGAGAGAAGAAGAACCCCACACAAGAGTCCCTGTAGCTTGCAGACAAAGTACATAGTCAGATATACAGATCTCTAATGATCCGTCAGATTCCAATATCTAGAATAAGAGAATTATGTTATGATATAAATATCCTCTTATGTACCACTCCTCCTCCCCTGACGAAGTGTACGTCTGTACACGAAACGTACGTTGGGAATTTAATGGACGCCACAACGGTGGCGCCAAAGATGAGAGGCTGCTGAAGTTTTCTGGTCCCTTACCGACAAGATAAGGTTGTATAATTACATTCTTAAGGCTGTGCTGTGTTGTGCTGGCATTTGGGAGTATGCACTATAGATGGCGAGATTTGCCTTATGCGGGAACGTGAGTAACTGATCCACAGATACTAATCTGCTTTGATTAGACTAATAGCCGTCTCCGTATGGTGTAACGGGCCTCTCTGAATACAAGATATCTAACCGTATGCTGTACTGCTTATAACGAAATGAAGAAAATCAGGGCTCCACGGATTTGCTCAATGAACTAATTTTGCAATAGACTTGCGATTTCGGCCACACAGGCCGTTTCTCAAAAGCAGAAGAAATGGCATGGCCATGCCATTTCTGCTTTTGAGAAAGGCCTGTGTGGTGGCTGAAACGTCAAGTCCAACTGGCTATAAAGTTAGTATTGAGCAAATCCGGGGAGCCCTGATTTTCTTCATTTGTTAACCCTGGATTGGACACAGAGAATCCTGAACCGAGAGAGAAGCACCGGTATTGAGTAGTTGTATCCCCTTTGATTTTTTTATAGTGTGCAGCATTTTATTATCGTACTGGATATACACCATAGCATACAAATTAGATTTAACAACACACAGTGATACAAAATACGAGGAAAGTTACTGCAGTAGCACTTGCGTTCTAGCTAGATTACAGCTATCCGGCCGGTCGTTACAATGCTATGTACACTCGCCCAAATATCAGCAAGACAGTTTACCTATCTTGGAAAGTTTGGTTGATATGCTTTTGAATATTGTTACCAAACTGTATGTGATTTAGCAACTTGTGTATCGTTTTGGGTATTGCAATGTGGAACTTAGATCCCAGACATACGAGATATTGCTTATCAGACTACTACACTTATATACTGTATCTAGTCTGTTGATATCCATACCTGATGATCATATATAGGGTTAAAGCACTTGTCATTGTTTTCTTTAGGCAATTAATATACAAGGTGAGTGGAGTGATCCGCACACAGAGACATAGCGAAGGTTATTTATATATCAGGATTAGTGTACTCTCTAAACACACCACTATATATGGCCAACTAACAAACTGTTCCTAATAACGAGGGGGAACAGCACTGGTGGGTATTGTATCTTAAGATATTATCTGCTAAAAACGCCTGTGTTGTATACAGGTAATAAGTGGATTTTGACTTAAGAACATCTTTTTAGCCTTTGTGGACACTATATATCTATGAGGAGTTATATGATAATTAAGAACTTTGTCCAATAGGAGTCTAATATAGACTTTTAAATATGGACCTATTTCTAAAAAGTTTTTTTCCACGTAATAGTGTTTTACTGTGGACAGAAATCACACTAATAATCCATGATAATCGGATATTTACGATGCCAACAGATACTCAGCTATATGCACTCTCACTGGGGAATTTTATTGCACTGTAAATAATTATAATCACGAATTCGCCAACGTCAATTATTAATAAACTTTTATTTTTTTGTTAAGATTAGTGAGTCATAAGAGGATATTGTTATATCATAACATAATTCTCTTATTTCTAGATATTGGAATCTGACGGATCACTAGAGATCTGCAAATCTGACTATGTACTTTGAGTGCAAGTGATAGGGACTCTGTTGTGTGGGGATCTTCTTCTTCTTCCTTCAACAGTTTGAATATTAGAAGCAGAAGAGCAATGGTATTTCTCCCCAAAGTTTTTTAAATACATGCTTCCATAGTGAAATTATGAACTAATTGTTTCGTCTTCAAAAAATAATGAATTATAACAATACCACACACACAACACACACAACACTGACACGCGCGGCCCCAGCCATCATATTGACACGCATTTAGACCAGTACAGTTGCCTTATGGTGGTAAGATGCTACAGACATGCTGTTGGGGTTCATCCTGAAGTCCTCATACATAGGGTGCATCTGACAGTAGAAGCGCGGGGACCAGTGAATGCTATTTTACATACTCATATTCTCAAAATCATCATTAGTCAACTCTAGTAATTAAGACTCCCCAACAGGTTGGGTTTTAAAACTATCCCAGCTTCAGCACAGGTGGCTCAAACAGTGGCTCGTCTTCGACTAGAGAGAAAACGTGATTTGAGCCACCTGTGCTGAAGTCAAGTGGTGATTCATCCTTAAAGACCGACCTGTTGGTGGTTGAGCTGGGGTGCGACGAGTTGAGCAGACCTGATACTAGATTTCTGGCTTTATTTCTGGGACAGCACATTCCCGTGCCGTGAATGTGACTGGAGAGGAAAGGGAAAGAAGGGCAGACGAGGCAATAGTTTTACCTGCACTCGCTCTATGAGAATAAACCATGCATGTGTGACGTAATTCTATAGTTGCAGACCACTGTCGTATTAATGAATAAATAGATGTACGCATACATTTTTGGCGTACATACAGAGTCTTAGCAAGCTCAAAACCCAATACACTCCTGTGTGTGTGTATGTGTAGTGTATTCTATGTATCGTGTTACGTATATCAATATGTGTATGTATATATATATATATATATATATATATATATATAAATTATCTCTTGCTCTATACGTTTTGGTCACTGCTCAGTAGCACTTGAAATTATATATAGCCAAGAAGCCAAGAAGTAGGAGTAAAAACAAAAAGAGATACCGGCGCCTAATGAGTCCAATTAGGTGATAGTCCTGGAATTCCAGATGGAATGGTTCAAGTCCCAGAAAGATAATTTAGCAACTCTTCAATCTTAGGGTGACCAGATGTAACTTCATCCGTGTGAAGTGGGACATGAAACGAAAAAAACAGAATTTAGTGCAACACAACTAACAAAAATCATGTAGACATGAACTTACAAAACTTGAACCATTCCATCTGGAATTCCAGGACTATCACCTAATTGGACTCATTAGGCGCCAGTATCTCTTTTTGTTTTTGCATTTCTTCTGATTGTACTATCAGAACTCCACCAGGCAGCCTAGCAACCCATTAGAGGGCTCACCCTCATATAGGGTTCATTGTTTATTATTAGATCATTAGCGCTAATTCTACATCACCTTTTTTCCAAGAAGTAGGAGTGGCATATTTCTCTATTGGATATGCGCCAATCCTCTCATGTGTTAAAGAACCACCACTGTTCTGTTTTCGCCGTGGACCCAGTATTGGTGACTTGGTCACTGGATCTGATCCAATAGAGAAATATGCCTCTCCTACTTCTTGGCTGGCCAAAAAACCTGGCTCGTATCGATGCCATGGCTGCACAAATTGCCAGTATATGCAACTTGGCCCGAGTTACAATCACCCTCATCTCATAGTGGTACACCGATTAAAATTAAACAGACACTTAACTGTGAATCAAAATGTGTGGTGTACTTTATTAGGTGTCCTTGTGGATTGCTGTACATTGGAAAAATTGTTAGGATGCTTAAAGAACGTATGGCCATGCATCGCTCAACTATTAGAAAAGCCCTATTGAGTGATGTTGCTGACATGGATCTGAAATGTCTTCCTGTGGCTAGGCATTTTAAAGACAAGAGACATTCGCTGGCCACGCTTAGATGCATGCCCATTTTTCAGGTTCCGGTCCCCTCACGTGGGGGCGATAGGGGCAAGACTCTGTTACAGCATGAAGCCAGGTTAATCTACGAGCTCCGCACCATGGCTCCTGGAGGCCTCAATGAGGAGCTTAAATTAGACTGTTTCCTACAATTGCATTTTGCTTATGTTGTGCTAAGATCGAGTATTGTATCATTTTTTATGTGTATATGTCACAGGTTCTCCATTGCTTCACATCCTTTGCACACCCAACACTTCCCTTGTTTGTCTATGCAGTTTTGGTTTCTTCAAATGACTGTGTTCTGGCACCTTGAACAACCTCCCTCTGTGGGCTCTGTTTGTGAAACATGTTGAACCAATAGATGTCTGACATCTCTCTGCCTTGTACCAGTGTCAGGATGGTGGGTGTCATTGTCAGTGCTAGAGTTCAGTACTGCGCATGTGCAGGCTGCTTGCCGGCGTCTTACGTTGCCAGGGATACGTTGCATGGCTCCCGTGTACTAATGCAGTGCCCGGTGCCCTATCCTGATTGGCGTTCTGGCTCCCGGCGCTTGTAGACTTACTGCGCATGCCTGACATGCGACGCGCTGCCTGATCGACGCTGGTAACTTGGGCGCGAGTGCCAGAGTGGACTACTCTGATTGTAGGATTGACTGCTCCCTGTTCGTAGTTGCAGACGACAAATTGCCTCACAGGTATTGGTTCATGTGGTTCAGAGCACAGCTATGTTGAATGCCATTCCTGATTGTGCGTTGGTGATTGGTTTTCTCTGTTGTAGTGCATCATGGGTGGGGGTATATATGTATGGTCACTATCACTTGTTGGTTGCACGGCCCTGAAGAAGGTCTCCTTGTGGGACCGAAACGTTGGCTTACGTGTGTCTATGTTTTGAATACAGACTTTTTTTTGGATTAACTCCGTGCAGTTTGCTGTCTCTTTACTGGTCCTTGGATTGGTTCGTATGCTGTGTGTTACTCTATGGGACTAGCATCTGCCTTTTGCCTCATTACAGTGTGCTGACTTATCTCCTGTGGATATATATATATATATATATCGCACAAATAAAAGCATTTCGTTAGCCACAGAAAGGTATAATCTATTTATTTTTTGATTATTGAAGCTCGGCTTAAAAACGCCGGGTAACGGAGACCGCTAATAGGTAGAGAGAAGAGAGAGAGAGATAGTATATATATAGTAGATATATATATATATATATATATATATTATACACACCACCACCACACACACACACACACCACCACACACACACACACACACACACACACACACACACACAGTGTGCATATATATATTTATTTTTTCCCGAGTGCTACTGGGCAGTGACCAAAATGTATAGTGCAAGAGATTTTAAAAACAAAGTCCACAATGCTACATCCAATGACAAATTATTTAGTTCTTAATATGCTTTTTATCTATATTCATACTTCATAGTATGTGTCATTTACTTCAATACTACAACCACGTCATGGTAAAGCCCTTTCAGTTTGTCCTACAATACCAATATCATACTGTCTCATGTATTAATTACACTGCATAGAGAGAGGAAACAGCCACAGCACGGGGTGCATGACATACACTGTATGAGCGCTCAAGGGTTACATTTTAAGAAGAAGAAATGCGTTTGGCGGTAGCATTTTGTGTTTCGTCTCTCTACGCAGTTGTAGGCTTATAATATTTTGAAAGTATTGAACTAAATGACCCATATTTATGAAGAAAGAATATAGATAAAATACATGCAAATGTGATAAATAATGTCATTCATTTGCATCATTGGGGTCTTTTTTGTCTCTTGTCATCTTCTCCAGCTTCTCTCACGATTGTGTCACTTTTTTCTGGATCTTCTGAAACATCGAAACGTTTGACCCGCGCCCCAATAATATGTGCATATTTCACCTTCTTGCCTTCGTTTTTCTCCATTTCTAAAATCTTCCAATCAGAAACACACACACACACACACACACACACACACACACACACACACACACACACACACACACACACACACACACACACACACACACACACACACACACACACACACACACACACACACACACACAAACACACAGTTTTCAGAATTGCCAGGAAAAGGGATTATTATCCGTTCTATTTTTACTTGCACAACACCATCAAGTTAACATTTCACCTTAGCTGCCTCGATAGACTACAATTATCATCCAATTTGGCCTTTGTTCCCACTCTGATTGCATCAAACGCCCAGGAATAAAATGAACCGGCACAAATCCCAACTGCATTTTAATCAACAGAACACAGCTGGGAAACCATCATTCTAACATACATTCAATCCTGCAGAAATATACCACAGTACTGCACCAAAACTCACTTTTGTTACATTTACGTGTTTTGTAACTAAATACTCAACTACCCTGCACTTAAAACGGCAATAACCCTTAGAAAATCAATAAGCAACATTATTCAAGGAAAATCTCGGAGCACGAGGATAGCAGTGTCACCTCCTGGCGAAACTGCTACCCTCCACCTCTAGCCAGGGCTCAGTGCAAGAGAGCAAGGGGCCAGGCAGTCCCATGTTCCCCCCCGTTGTCCCCCACCCATCTCCACTCAAAACGTCCACCCAGGTCAAGACTTCAGTTCTGGGCCACCGAAAACCTGTCGGTGCGCCATCAATTAGAAGTGGAGTGGCATTCCTGATATTGTTTGGCTCACTGGAGGCCATAATATCCTCCCTAGACAACAGGGCCAATTTTTTACAGAATAGGGGGTCTCTCAGGCAGAAGGGCATAAGAATAACACATTGGGGGCTTTGTATCAAAGTCTCTCAGGTTGCAAAACAAGGGCAAAAAAAACCCAATGTGTACCTCCCCAGCAGCAAGAGCGTGGAGGTACACATACTCAATACGGCACCTCTCTATAGTGCCACAATGGATTCGCTCTGCAGCAAAGGTTTTGGTTGGCCATTCCGTCACTACAGGATAAGGTTAATAATATGTATATTCCCAGAATAGCATAGTATTAACAAGGCTGGAAATCAAACTGCATGTTAACTGTACATATATATACCAGAAAACATCCCATTCCAATCTGATAAATAAAACTTGAGTTGGATAGTTTGAATAAATACATAACAACCGGACCAGTAAAAACTGAATGGTTACCATGGCTAATAATAATAATAGTAGTAATAATAATAATAATAATAATAATAATAATAAATAAGGCACAGGGAGTGACTTGCCCAAGGTCACAAAGAGTCAGCACTGGGATATGAGCTGTGATTGTCCGCATTAAAGACAGTGAAAGGAGATGAGGCCATTCTAAGGCCGCGCTTATAGTGCGCGTGACGGCGACGTGACGGATGGCGTCACCCTTGCCACTCGCGAAAATTGTCACATGTGGCGACAGCCTCTGAAAAATCAAATTTGACCGGCTTCCAAATTTCGCGCCGCCACGTCGCGTCTACTATAAGCGCACGCAACGGCGGCAATACATTTGTTTGGCTGCTACGTCGCGTCGCCGGCGCTATAAGCGCAGCCTAACTATGATACACAAGTGTGGTTTTGTGCCTAAACAAATATTTCAGTATTTTCAACTTACATTTTTATTGGGTATCAAAACAGGGATATATAGAAATATCGCATTATTGGATAAGTGGTCGGGGGGGTGGGGGGGAGGTTGGGTACAACAAAGAAATAGGGAGGGGGGGAACAGCACTTTGGTGGAACAACAAATTCTTAATACTTTACATAAACATAAAATAGTTTGGATTGTGAGAGGGTTCTGGGGCAGCCTCAGCACACATTATGGGGTCCGTCTTTGGGGGGACCGGGATAGTGGGGAGAATCTTATAAGATTATTTCAGTACTTTAATAAAAATGTAACTACTACACGAATAAAAAAAAGTTTGATAAAAAAACAAGTTCAAGTGCATAAATCTAATTGATGCCAAGAAACTGTGAGTTGGTATAAAAACCAAGACTGGCTGAGCCTGTCCCTGGTCACGAAGGCCAAATGAAACTGCACTGCTAATTCCAGGAATACGGGCTGTTAGTCACATGCAGCTGGATCGCTCCCATTCTGTTGGAAACGCACCAAATTCCAAGCACTTCCAGATCTTCAAACCACAAAATAAAAGAATGAGAATTCAAAGCGAGTCATAATAATACATGGGTGAGACCGCGGTTTCTAAGGGGGTTCGACCTTTTGTAATGCGCAACTAAAGGGTTTAGTTGGTGGCTACCTTCCTATTTAAGGGTACGGCACCACATAGTACCAGACTGAACTAATGACAGTGATATGCTCAACGTCCACACTGGGTGATTGATGCACTAACATAAGAATGGCTTACTCCAGTCCTCAAGAGCAACCAACAGGCCAGGTATTAGGGATATCCCTGCTTCAGCGCAGAATGACTAAACCGCTGATTGAGCCAGCTGTGCTGAAGCAGGGATATCCCTAGTACCTGGCCTGTTGGTGGCCCTTGAGCATTGGAGTTGGCCACTTCTGTCTTAGTGCATCCATCGCCCAGTGTGGGATTCAGCACACACGATGCCCAATTAAAATGTTTTTTTTTTTTTTTCCATTACAGCCAACTCTTACTATAATGCATTGTTATTCTAATCAATGTATCACGATGTGAACACTGCATTTCAAATATATACTTCTGTGTTTAAATTTTTATTTTGTGTAAAATGAGTTTAAGGCAGTCAAGCCTTCCATGTTGCTTCAAATGGAGCAGAAGATACCCGCTCACCTCCTTTCTTACCAACCATGCAAAAGCCTCTTCTGCATGGTTTGGAAATCAGAGATCTGCCTATACAAAGTAAATATGCATTGACTCTATAGTCTGGGCCCCCTGAGCAGAGCAAGCTGGGGACAGTCTCTTTTCTTCCTCCCAGACACTGTCTGCTGTCTGTGTTTCTAACAGCGCATATGTTCATACATGCATGAACATTTCAGCATATGGCTTTTTAATCCCAACACAAGGATGAAATGCATTCCTTACTAACGTCGTGTCACATGAGGTTAGCAGGTAGAAATTGCCTTTCAAACCCCTTCCACATTAGGGCTGATTACCATTGCTAGGGTGAAAATGATGCACAGGTGTTTCATTTAACTTTAAAAAAAATTACCAACATAATATAAAAACCAGTTTGTTACAGCAGCGACTGGGTCACTGTATTGTCTCGTATAAAATGCCTTTTCTTGACCTTTTTAATTCAGGATGTGCTTGAAAACGAGAGGTATCTCTCAATGTATTACTTCCTGGTAAAACATTTTATAAATAATGAAATAAACTCTGATCACGTTTTACTGAAATCGTCCAATACTTTTCCCGTTTTGGACAGGCTCTTAAACCCCGTTTGCTGCCAGAACGTCCTGCAGCGTATTGCAAAACAGGAGAGGAGTCCTCTGAGTCAAACTACTTCTTTCTCAACACCTGGAGCTCCCTTGAGGAGAAATGTACTGACACGTTGCCACTCCATAAAGTGGCTTCCCAATGCTGAAGGCTTCTATGTACAGAATGCTCCATCATTTCTAGCTTCTCTTCATTTAATGATAATAATAATTTATTATTATTATTTATTATTATTTTTATTATTATGATGATGAACCAATGGAAATCAGAAGCTCTGCTTTTCCTTGTAAATTTCTGGTAAACAAATGTACCACAAAAAGGGGGATCCGTCTTTAAAAATGTAATTCATTGTTATTTTCTAAAAGTTACTTTATAACTCAGTTGTAATCTCTACAAGCCTAGAACTCGTGCTGAATTGTCTCCTATATAATCCTTACTAAATTATTAAGAGCCCTGAAACTGAAGCAGTGCATATGAAATAGAGCATTATGTGATATTTGTTAATGTGTTTTAACAGTTAGGCTTTTGGGACAACATTTGCAAAGCTAACATTAAACAATCAAATCTTACACAGGGAGTAGAAGACATAAGTTGACCTGAGGCTTTTACTTTATTGTAACTTCAATACATTTCTAAGTATTTTAATTCTCTTCAATGTAAGATTCTACATTTTGATGTTACCGGTCCTGTGACTGCTTGTGTAAATCAAAGCTTATGAAGTATAATTGGTGGAGAAGCAGCAGATGTCAGGGCAATGTTTGTGTGTAACTTTGTAGCAGCAATTTGCTGCAGTTCAGGCCACTTCCTGTACACAGACAGGAAGCTGTCAAGTGGCCATCTTGGAACAGAGCAAAGTCCCTTTTTAAAAATCATTAAACATCTCTAGGGTCTAGGCATGAACGCACAAGAGTTTGGGGATGCACTGCACCATTTTGTGCTCGAAGGTGCTCATATGTACCAAGTTTGTTGCGGCAGTTTCCTACATGTGGTGCAGATTTACTGCACCTCAGATCTGGCAGATTTTGTTTTTTAAACAATAGAGAAAAAGTGACGCACTTAAGCGCGGTATTTAACATTTCTCATTATAATTTGTGCTTCATGTAACTCCTTCCCAACTCCTCCTTTTGATACTCCCCAAATCACAACCTGCAAACACATGGGCACAAAATTGGAGCAAATACCATGATATATTGAAAGTACCAGGAAAATGGTGCTTTTGTACCAATTACGCTCCAAAATGGTCTCAGTAGGATGCAGACCCCACTAAACGTGGGATCACTGGGTGTTTATACTAGGAAACCCAGTCGTTCACCAACATCCTCAAAAAGGTGGTCTCGGCAGATGGAGCTGCTTTTTTAGGATGCCTTCAGAGACCACTTTTTGGAACGTAATAAAGCATAGACATTTCAGTGGAATGAAGAATGATGGTGTTTATGAGATGAGGGGAACTTGTAATAACGGTGATATTATATGTTCACACGAATAAGTCGGAATCTCTGCGGCAGACGATGGGAATTGTTAAAGGAATTCGTTTTACAGATTGCAATATGGCGGGAAATAACCGTAATTAACAGTGACTAATAGTCATTATCAGTGATTAGTGACAATGACCTGTCAGCCCTTTCAAATATTTATTATGGTTTATAAGTAAGGACTCCAGTTTTACGTTTTAACTGGAAAACACTAAAAAAAAAAATGATTATCTTGCACTTTCAGGTAAAAGCAATAAAAAAATGAAGCATTATTTCCTATTAAATCCCCATTCTTCTAGCAGCCCAGCCACAGGTAGGAAAATAAGGTATCACGGGGGCGTACGGAAACTAAAAAAAGTGCATTGATAAACCCCAAATTCATTATAATTGTTATCTCTGATAGACACATTTTTTTTTTAAATAAAATTAAAACATTGGAAACTAGAAAAAAATAAAACAAAAAACAATATTAAAGGAAAAACTAAATGCCGAAAAGCAGAATCCCATTTTATAAGGCATTCTTGGCTATGCATTACATAGATGCGGTTTCATGTGTAAGAAGAGGGTTTGGTTAGATTTCAGCAGCAGCATAAATCACTTGTTAAAAAAACAGAATTTCCATTTACAGACAAAAGCTTACCTGCTGCTGACAAGCAGATTACCGGGATCCATGTGAATAGATTACCGTGATCCATTTGAATAGATTACCGTGATCCATGTGCTGCATCTCTCAGAACAGGCTGCCAGAACTAACTGAGCTACAGAACACAAAAGAAAACAAGCCTGTTATTAAGCCCATCCTGGAAGGGATGTTGTAATTGGGTTGGAAGAGAACTGCACAGAATCTTTATCTCCTCACACCCACATGTTTCACGAACAGCAGCAAAACATCCTGCTCTCTGCAATGATCATATCACTTATTGACAATCTGCTTAACTCCATCCTACATTATGTCAGGCTTAGAAAAATGAGATAAATTAAGGTTGATCAGAGCACTGTATTCTCCAACTGCGGTGCTACACTCATCTATGTTGGTGAGCACGGCCGCCGACAAGGGGGGGAGAGCCGGGACACGTGTCCCGGGCCCGGTGGCTGCAGGGGGGCATGGTCGGCCGGCGCTGGAGTTGGGTTTGGCAAGAGGTTGGGCCCAACTCCTGCGCCCGGTTGGCGGACCACCCCACAGCCGCCGGGCCCTGGCTCTTCCCAGCTGCTGCTGGCCTGCCTCTCCCGTCGGTGCCGGGCCTCTGCCGCCGGACCTCCCTCTCTTTCACTGGGGTGCACCAGAAGCTGGGTGAGAGGATGAGGGGAGGGTGAGAGAGGATGAGTGAGAGGATCAGGGGAGGGGAGGGTGAGAGAGGATGAGGAGAGGGTGAGAGGATGAGGGGAGGGTGAGAGGATGAGTGGAGGGTGAGAGGATCAGGGGAGGGGAGTGTGAGAGAGGATGAGGGGAGGGGTGTGAGAGAATGAAGAGAGGTGCAACAATCTTGGACTTTGTGGGAGAGGAGCATTGAAATCAGTATTGCTCGCCATGGGCCCGTATAACTGCAGGTATGTTATTAATAAATTATCTGACCGTAAATTTCACTCCAAGTATGCACCAATTTCCACCATGTCATATTCTATTTGTAAAAAAAGGATATGAAAGTGCAAATTGGCACACACGGAGTAAAATGTTGAAAAAATTGCGTATAGGTCAGATCATTTATAAATAACATTCCACCCCACTTTTCTTGAGCGTGCACCACCTTTCACAATTGTGTCCAGTATTTTTGGAGAGGCCACTTGGCAACCCTATGGGTGTGTGTGGTGCAGGATGGGGGCTATTGCATTGTGTGGGAAGGGGAGGTTTGCATGGTGTGGGAGGGAGAGGTATTGCATTGTGTGGGAAGGGGTATTGTATTGTGTGTGTGTGGGGGGGGGTTATTACATTTTGTGGGAGGGGGTTATTGCATTTTGTGGGAGGGGGATATTGCATTATGTGTGGGAGGAGGGGTATTGAATTGTGTGTGTGAAAGGGGGGGTATTGCATTTTGGGTTTGGGAAGAGGGGTATTGCATTTTGGGTGTGATGAGGGGTATTGCATTTTGGCTGTGGGTATTGTGGGTGGGTAATTATTGTGTGTGTGGGGGGAGGGGGGGAATTGTATGGGTATCGGAAGGATTGTGTGTGGGGGAGAGGGGGAGGAAAGTGCGTGTGTGACCAGGGGGGGAGAGGGGAATAAGTGTGATAGAGGGATTTAGGAAGCGGGATTGAGTGAGAGGGGGTAATTAAGTGACATCGGGAAGGGGGGTGGAGTGAGAGAAATACATGAGGAGAGGGGGGAAATAGAGGAGGTGGCTCGCAAGGAGGTATGAAGGGGGGGGGCTTGCAAGGTCGCCAACACAGGGGGGAGGCCTGGTCAAAACGCTAGTCCCGGAAAATCTTTCGGCCATGGCAGCAAAATCAGCATTGATTGCGCAAGCTGTGGCTTTTCCCATGTTCCAGCACGTGGTGCCCGGGTTCCAGCACGTGGTGCCCGGGTTCCAGCACGTGGTGCCCGGGTTCCAGCACGTGGTGCCCGGGTTCCAGCACGTGGTGCCCGGGTTCCAGCACGTGGTGCCCGGGTTCCAGCACGTGGTGTCCGGGTTCCAGCACGTGGTGCCCGGGTTCCAGCACATGGTGTCCGGGTTCCAGCACATGGTGTCCGGGTTCCAGCACATGGTGCCCGGGTTCCAGCACATGGTGCCCGGGTTCCAGCACATGGTGCCCGGGTTCCAGCACCAGTTATTAAAAGGAAATGGTAAAACTAATGTTAAAAATGGACCTGAAGCTTCTACTTGGGCTAACATCCATGTATCAGTCACATATTCCCAGCAGGTCATAGGGAAGCTTAGTAAAAACACCTGTCCTGTTCATTTCATGTTATTAAAGATCACAACATTGTTGCTGGTGACAGACAGTATTAGCACCTAATAAATTGTAGTGTTTACGCTGCAACACAAGGAGAGAGAGGTATTGAACTAAACTTGACCACTGCAATCCCAGCACACGGTTTGTTATGTGAAATACCAGCTTGCTGCTCTTGGCTTTTATTTTCACTGTCTAAATGAAAATACCACTTGTGAGCACCTTCACGTTGCAGACAGGTCCATAACCCATAATGACTCCGCATACAAAGCTTCTACTGCAACCGGGGATTCTGGGTAACTACATGCAAACGAGCACTTATTGTGACTACCTAAATGTTTCATGATTTTCCCCTGCTGCCATGTTTCATGGGTCTGGGCAAATTCTGCAGAATTATGTGCTGGTTAATGGGAATAATTGCCTCTATTTTTCATCAGTTAAGCACAGGCTTGCAGGAAATGGTCCCAACAAACCGGACCACTGTTTTTCTTGAGATTCATGAAGGTATTAAAGCAGCAATACGGGTTAACTTAAAATCAATATATATTTATTATTACAGGTTTGAAGCAGGGGGTCTCCAGAGTTGAACCCCGTTAATTTTGACTCCTGGGACCCCCTGCTTATGATTGTGTTAATTTGTCCAATTACATTTGAGCCCCTGAAATAAGGGGACTGTGTATGAAAATGGTTGCAATTCCTAAACGTTTCATACGATATTTTTGTTCAACCCCTTGAATTAAAGCTGAAAGTCTGCACTTCTATTGCATCTCGGTTGTTTCATTTCAAATCCATTGTGGTGGCGTACAGAACCAAAATTATGGAAAGTGTGGCAGTGTCCAATTATTTCCGGACCTAACTGTGTGTATATATATATGTGTGTGTGTATGTATGCATGTATGTATGTATTATGTAATGCGCAGCCCTTAGCAGCATTACCCCACTTTTTAAAAAAAAAATATATGCAGCATGTGTTTAACTTTAATGAAAACTAATTACCTAAGCTGCCGATCGATTCATTCTCCTGTGATCGATCGGCAAAGATCCTGGTTCCCCGGGTTCACGTCATGGCTGACTTACAGCTTCAATCAATCCTTCAGTCAGTGTAACTCAGCAGCTACAAAGTACCTTTATATTACTAAGGTAACATGGTCTATCGTTACAGTTTGCAGCTCACAAAGGTCCTGCTGCAAACATTGACAACAAATTATCACCAACACGAAAGTGTTACAAAGATCTTGCACTGCTGGGGAGGTGTGCTAAAACCTGCGATAGAAATCAAAGTATGCTCAGTATATTGAAACTCATTAAAATGGTATTGAATTGATTTTTTTTCCAAATGCAGGATTAGGAGAGAAGAATAAAGAAAGCAGGAGATATACTAGATAGGTAGAGTATAGATAGATACCTATATAAGATATATATATATTATATAATATATATAGCTGTGTATAGGGCTGCACATGTTGCATATCTCTGCTCTAGATACCCAAATAGAAATTAAGTAAAATGTTATATTTAGTGCTGTACCAATGTTTCAGTTTGTATCAGGTCTGATGAAGATCCATCCATGTTGCTATATAAGACTGTACATACAGTATGTTGATTCATCTGAATCACAGCTATTCACATCCTGGTACAAATTAGGATTCCTACATATATGCCCCATTAGGTATTCTGAATTGGGGAAAATCATGGTTTCTGCAGCAATGATGTACAGAATTCCAAGATTTTGAGGCTCTAATTAGGAACCTCAGTGATACCGAACATTTCATATTGCCAAACGAGTACTATTACTGAGCATGACAGCAATTAGGAATAAATGCTTCAGCAAGTCTATATATACACACACATATAGGTACAGTATATATACATACACACATACACCAAATATATGCATGAGAGCAATGTGAAATACAGAAGAATAACTGTATAACAACCGTATATTTCATTTTACGATAAACGTTATAATAAATTAGAATAGGTATTTTAAGGTAAATAAGTGAAGGTTTGGCTGCAATGTACGTTACTATAGAAAACAACTCTGCAGATGGTCCTTATCGAAAGCCAAGTAGTCGTATAACTAGTCTTCGTTGGGAAGGTATTACAACCCCCACAAACAGGACAGGAGAGAGTAGAGAGACTGGAGATTATGATCACCTTTCTGCCAACTATAATAAGCAGATAAAGGGGAGGACGGATACTCGGTTGTAGCGACGAATATAGAAGCACACACTGTGAATGTATCAAACTTTTGTATTTACCAATGAAAGGTTTCATAAGAACCATGGTTTATTAGGTCCTGCGCAGAACAGAAAGCCTGTAAAAGTTTCCCTTCTGCAACAGAAAAGTGAAAGGGTGTCACGGGAGACCAGGTATTTACACCTTTATACCGGGATCATATCACTGAGCAAAACCAAGAAGTAAAACAAATCGTCCTTTATTCCTTAGAAACAGACGTACACACAATGGATAAACAAGAGGAAACACACTTACTGGGGGTCTGGGATACAAAACTAACCTTTCCTACTTGAAATAGCACCGAAAATAAAGTCTTTACAAAGTCTTTCAGATGACCTGGACTAAGCCCGAAAAGTCCTGAAATCGGCGTGCAGTTCCTGACGCCACCACTCTTTCCGCTCTATAGGTACTGAAATCCCTTGACCGGGATCGAGTAGCAAACGTCCTGCATGTTTCGTTTCGGCCTGCAGTTCCAGCCGCGACTGCTACGAAGTATTCTGAGAACTTGGCCCCCGAAAAGTGGGACTTAGAAAAATTCTCGCCTTGAAATTTCCGAAGCCGACTCACTGACATCTCTCGCAGAGCATCTTTGAATTTACCGCTGCTGTTTTGACGCTTAGAATCTGAGGTCCGGATTGGCTGCTGGGTTTCTTTTAGTATTTCAGATTCATTCATGAAATACTACAACCAATCCGAGCTTGGGAACTTTACAACCAGCCAATCAGAGGGCTGCCTGTCTTCCAAAGCCGGGCAAGCAGATTGTTCTGAATGCAACAAGGGCATGCGTGAGTTTGTCACCCTAGCCACTTGTTATTCAGAAGTCACCCGCTGGGTTAGGTGCTTCCAAGTCTAGGAAGGCAAATGCTGGCCGCGATGGCTGGCATTGTTTCCCGGACGAGGGTACTCTACCTAACCATCCTGCCCAAATGGCTTTAACACCATTGGCAGCATCTGTGACTTTGAAGTATGGACCTAGGGCAGACTCAGTGGCACCACAAATTGGTAGCCCACTAGCCCCCCTCCGAGAACCATCTTTGAAAGTCCCAGCTTATAAGTATAAAGCATTTATAAACATTGCAGTTTAATAAAAATATACTTTTATACTATTTACTTTGTCTAAGTCTTTTGGGCTATGAGGCGTAGAATGGGACTATATATTTTTATTCCCACTAGCCATATCCCTCATACACTGTAAACCTGAGTTAGACAATAAAAAAAAACATTATAGCCACATTGGCTATTAATCATTTTATGAAACATAAAAAATATTTCCCATTTTTCTTCTAAGTCCTGAAGTGAAATGAAAAGATGCTTAGCTACAATCCCAAAGCTGTAGCTCCTTCCCTTAAGGAAACCTAATTTTCTTTAGAACCAAAAAACGCTTAGGCAAACTCCCAGGGCTGTATCTCTTTTCTATACTGAAACTCGGACTTACGTTTCATAAAACCTCTCGCAACTTAAAGCTGCAGTGCAAGCTTAGGTTTTTTTTTTTTAGGTTTTTTTTTTTTACTTCAATAGTTTCATTTGGGCAATCTCTACTTACCTAAAGAACTGCATAGCTGCCGGTCAATTAGTTCTCCGTCTATTGATCGGCAAAGTTTGGCGACATCTTTAAATATGGGGAATGTAAATGGTTGCTATAGCAACAAGCATGCTTTTATAAATAGAATACAAGAAAATTGGTCTTTCAAAGTTGTTTTTTTAAAACAGAAATGCTAAAAGTATTTTTTCTTACTACAGAACTGATTTATTAAAAAAAAACACACATGCAGGATATTGCTTGAACTGCAGCTTTAATATATAGTTGAAGAAACCCCCCAGAATCTCTATACTGATTCTGGGGTACCTGGGCATATAGTAGGGACCCCTTACCAACCTAGGGACCCTTGACTGTAACTGAGATACACAAATCCCTATGCTCCGATTTACCTTTCTGGTCTGTGCTGAAGCAGGGAAACCTGACGGTGAGTCGCGTAACTGTTTTCAAGGGAGGATTTTGACCAGACTGATGTGTCTATATGTCCCTGGGAATATGACCTGATTCCCGGAGAATACATTTTTGGGGTAGCCAGCAACTCTGGACCCCTGCTACCTATACACAATCTGACAACACTTTTACCGCAAACCCCCGCTTGAAACTCATAGCCTGAGAATCTCCGCTGGGTAGCACTCCCGGAAAGGTAAAACACACATAAATTCTTTATTGCCATACAATTACATTCATTGCAGCTACAATACCCAGGTTGAAGAGCTGACACTCTTAAACCTGAAACGGGGCTCAGAGGTAACCAGCTGGGCATAATACCTTTATTTATGGCCTGGTTATCCCTTCACCGTTACAATGGGGATTTTGTAATGTTGAGCATCTCAAACAGTACAGTATATTAACTCTAATGTGGCCATCACACATGATAAAGTTTCTATGAAAAGTCTTCCAGACTCCACGGATTAACTTGGCATACATGAACAATACCACTGTCTGGGGAACAAAGAGATGGATTTCCTAAAAGGATTCTGTGCGGCATAGATACCCCAGGACACAAGGCTCTTCTATACCTTAAATTCTAAACCCAGCGAGGGATTAGTTATGAGATCGGAGCGGCCGAACCAGCCACAGTGTTGCCCGTGCCACAAAAAGTGCAGACAATCTCTTTATTTAACATTGATGAAAACATATTCCCTAGAAAAGCACAGGCTTGGAAACTTTATGAAGTTCTTTCCGACAGAGGGTGAATGGAAAAATGACCCCCCTATTCCCATGCCCTGTTTTATGACTAGAAATATGTGTTTTAAATGACTTCCCATTTTTCTGTCTTGTGCTGCTTGAAAATAAAACGACAAAAACACAATTCTCCTTACACATGCACGTTGGAATTGGTCCAATGAGGGATTACCCCTTTAAACAGCTTTTTGGGAGTAAGATGCAGGATTCCCAAATTGGCCCCTCCCAGGTGTCAAGCTCACCCCTCCCCACTGCCCTAGTTAGCAGGTCTCTTTCATTTTACTGGATATGGATCCAATGTTGGTCCTTCTCCCTCCTAATAGAGGTAAATGAGAATTGTAATCCTAGTATACTGTAGGTGTATTAGTATTTTATCTGGTTAGTGTTAGGAGCTGTGAGCAGGGTCTGCCTTGATGTGGCTCACAGGCTTATGACACTTTGGCCAAAGGTTTAAACAAAATGACCCTTTTTCAAGAGAATATATAAGTATTTTACTGTGTATTTTTGTCATATTGGAAGTGGCTTTGGGCTTTTTTGTTCTTTGTTTTATGCATCCGTCACGCTCAGTAGCACTCCTTTTTGACACTTATGTACATGTATATTTTTGTGGGGGCTCAGGGGTTCCCAAAATGAGCTGCAACTGAGATGCAACCTTCTATTGGCCGCCGGAACGAACGCTGTCCCCGTGGCCATTATGTTGGACAAACTTGCTCAGCAATAGGGAGATAGGGTGTCCCCAGCTATTAAAAAACAAAATGTGCAAACTGCCAGGACGGCTGCAAGGAACACTTCTGGCAACACGTTTTTGGGTGTGTTTTCCCCCCCTTTTCTTAATAGGTTTGAGGCAGGGGGTCTGCGGATCAGAACTGCGTGGATTTCAGCTCTGGGCACCCCCTGCTTCCCGAGATACTTATCTCTGTTGGGGTGCCAGGATCTCTGCGCATGTAGGCCAATAGGAAGACACAATGGATGACGTTGTGGCTTCCTACTTGCCCGCAGGATGCAGAACTTTTAAACCGCTATATTGTGAACCCAGACAGGGTTCCTACCGGTCGCACAGCAATTTAAAGGGCAATCCTGCTGTTTAAAAAAAAAAAAAAATTCATAGGATTGAAGCAGGGGTCTCCAGAGGGGTGGTCTGTGTTGGGGTGTCGCGTCAAAACAAATGCATTGTCGCTGGCGCTTATAGTGCACGCGACAGTGCGACCAAGCGACAGCGCTACCAAAAATCTGGTAGTCACTGTTATTTGATTTTTTCAGCGACGGTCTCTCCTTGTGGCCAATCAGAGAGCTTCTCCGTCCCTCTGCCTTCCCCCTTTCAAATGTCACGGCCTTGCAGCCAGCGACGTCGCCTAAACTTGAAGTGCAACTATCGCAATGGCAATGGCGATGGCGATGGGTGGCGTCATCGGTCGCGTCGCCGGCACTATAAGCACAGCCTTAATTTCAGCTCTGGGGACCCTCTGCCTCCAAAGATACTTACCTCTGTAGGGTAGGCTGGGCGGGGCTATAGAAATGGCGGAGTTAAAGCTCCCGCATCACATGTGCCAATAGGAAGCTGTGATGTCATCTCTTGCAGCTTTCTATTGGCCAGCGTGCCCAGGACATTTAAACCTGCAGAGTTGCTACCGGCACACCCTACAGAGGTAAGTATCTCAGGAAGCAGGGGGTCCCAGGAGCTGAAATCAACGAGGTTCAGCTCTGCAGACCCCCCGCTTCCAACCTTTTAAAAATACACACACAAAATGTCACCAGGAGTTCTGCTATAAGGTATTTTCCCCCCTATTCTGAATTATTGGGATTAGTGAGTGAACAGCTATATGGAGAAATGATGTGGACCTATGTAATTTACACATTATAATAGGGCTATTACTTTTTGAATCATCTGTGAATCAAAACAAACCTACCCACGAAGACTCCATCAAATGTAATAAACTCAATTACCAAGCAGAAATCAACAGGAAAAAAACATTAATAAAATTTGATGTGCGTCAAGACACATTTCTGAGACTTGATAGATATCCACCGAACAGCTAAAATAATTAGTGCTGTAAAGCCCAGCTTGTAATGATACTATCTCAACGGTGTTCCAGCTTCCAATAGGATACATTTAGAGAGCTTTCTATTGGAAGGGGACAATAATTGCAGGCTGTATTCCCTCGGGTATAGCATGGTCTACAGGTTTATCTCCAAAACCATGTGAGCAAAAAAGTTTTTTATGCCAATCTGCTTGCCCAAAAAGAAGTACTTATCTTAAGCCAGGAGTGACATGGCACAGGCTAAGGGCCGTTCTACACAGCACGCGGCCGTGCGTGCCTATGCGAAAGCGCATGCATGTGCCGCATGCTTTTCGTGAGTATAGTGTGTGTGTGTGTGTGTGTGTGTGTGTGTGTGTGGTAGTGTGGGTGGTGGGGTTACTGAGTGTGTTGTGGTGTGTGTGTGTGTGTGTGTGTGTGTGTGTGTTTATGTGTAATTTATTATTTATTAAAAAAAAAAAACATTGTTAAAAATAAAAAATGTATTAGATTAGCGCAGACACACAAATACATACACACACACACACACATATACATACGGGCGCAGGCAGCGGCGCGAAAAGATGAATTTCCTCATCTTCGCCGCTGTCTGTCGGCTCCCCTCTCCCTGCCGTGCGCACGCGCGGCCCTTCTATAGAAAGGCTGACTAACGTCAGCCAACTAAAAATCCTCGCGCGCGCACGGCGTAGCACGCGCCCGGCACTATAGAACGTGCCTAAACTTCTTTACTTTTGCTGCATACAAAAGTATTAAAGCTCTCCAGAAAAATATTTTGGAGAGCGCAAGGAACTCTTAAATTAGGCAGAAGACTCAGTCCTTCAGATGTGAGAAAACTGTAGCCCAGTTGTGGCCAACTCCAGTCCTCATAACTTAGCCACTGATTGAACCAACTGTGCTGAAGCAGGGGTATCCTGAAAACCAGGCCTGTTGGTAGTTCATGAGGACTGGCATTGGCCACACCTGCTGTAACCATTATAAAAAGGGAAAGAAGATATCAGTTCAAGTGAAAGAAATACAAATTTGGTATATATATGTGTGTGTGTATATATATATATATATAGATATATATATATAGCAACTGTAAATATTACTGTATGTTCATTTGCATGTCTTAGACAGGTCTGCAATCCTGTCTTTCCCCATTGTCACCCAGCATACAGCGCTTCCACTGCAGCAAGGGATTCTGGGAAATGACATGCAAATGAGCACTCAGTGCCACCTCTTGTCTCAAGCTCGTATTACACAAGAAAATCCTCAAGACCTGTCTAAGACATGCAAATGAACATACAGTAATATTTATAGTTGCTTTATGCTTTACTGTGGAGGGTTGTTGTCACTTTTTTTACCCACCATAACCATATTATATATATATATATATATATATACACACACAACCTTTATAAATTGATAGTAGTCCCAAATTAGGAAACAACACTTGCTATTCTAATTAGTTTAGCTGCTGTTGAGAGCACAAAGCCTTCACTATTCCTTTACATGTCCCACACAGATTTTTCGAGCCTTTACCTTCAGCTCATTGTTCACAAAACAGGATCTAAATAGTTTAGTTCTCAGGAGCGAAGTTTCTAGTCCAACAAAAACATAAAATCTTGCCAATTGCACATATTTAACAGGACAGACGGAGTTGTGTGCGATGGTTCCAATAAGTGATTTGGTAGAACGTTCCTTTGGATAATTGTAATCATTCCTATAGGTCACTGATCCTACAGATGCGGAATGCAGCATGTTATTCTGTTATGTAGTGAGTTCCTTTCCCTATCACAGGTGTAACCTAGTATTGTACCAGGGTCCTAATTTTTCAGAAAACCGGGTAACGGTTACCCAGGCAAATTAATAACTTTACCCGGCCGGGTACCCGGTTACCCGAACGGCACTTACCTGCAGGGTGAAGAAGACCGCGGCGACATCTGGGAGCAGCAGCAGAGGTGGCGGTGGCAACAATTGCAATCATATCTATCCGTAATTAATATATATCTGCCAGGGTCTCAGGGCCCTGTTTATTTCACTGGCGTAGAAATATGAGAACTCACGTGTTTGGTCCTAAACCCACCTCTGTTGAATTCTGATTTCATAACTCCAGGCAAGCCCTATATACTGTACCATTCTTTTCCCATTGTAACCAACATAAGCCCACCGCTGTCGTAAATCAGCTGCTAGGTTGACAGTTTTACGACAAAAACAAAGTCTAAAAAAATACTCTTTGCCTCAATATATAAACGCACTCATAACTTCCTTTCTCTAATACTTAGACACACTTAGTCATATCAATAGATTCGGGCAATTATGATGGCCGTATTGAGACTATTATTATGACCAACTTGCTCCTAAATTTGAGTGACAAATGGATATCTGCCCTTGGCACCTCTTACCCATGTAGTGTGAGGTATGGTTTGATTTGTCTTTTTGCCATGATTACCAATATGTACCTGTTATTATGCAGAGTAGATGATGTCACATGATATTCTCATTATTAATAAAGTTTTCCAACTAAGTGTTGACCTGTGGGTTACCTCTCTCTAGGATACACAAGGGATATCTCAGGAATGTTAGTTTCATTTGAGGCTGAGAGACTAATATCTGGCTATCTTTTATTACCTTCTACACAACACATATGTCACTTTTATTGGACCATCAGTGATAGTCTCCCCCAATTAAGCCCTTTTTTGAAGGTCCGCAAAGACCCAGGAAAAGTCTTGACCTGTCATAAACCCAATATATTGTATTTTACAATCAAACTGTAGCTACATTAACCCCTGAAGCCAAAGATTGTTTAAAACCCTAAATATCTCATGATATTATCATGACATGTACGTTTAGAATTTTTTTGCCCCAGGATTGCACCACTTTAGCCTTTATACATGTGCAAAAACTCAAACAATGGCGCACACTTTCTCCTGCTCAGTAAAAGATGAAAAAAGGATCCGGTGCTAGAACAGGTAGAGGGGTAAACAGAACCCCTAAAGATACCTGGAACTGTAAAGAAACCTGTAGCACTCAAGAAAATAGCAAACGGTTAGGCCAGGTCCCTGCTGGCTACTGCAGTGCCCGCTGTGGTGGATGCTGCAGGGACAAGAGCTGCCCCACAATGGGGCTGGGCGCACTGCGAGGGGGGGCTGCCGTGCGGCGGGTTTTTGAGGCACACATGAAAATTGAGATGGGAACTAGCGACGGAGCGCTTGGCCACGCCCCCAGTGGTTCAGCCAATGAGGGCGACCCTGCCGGGTGACGTCATGGCCGCTCCCCCGTCACTCCCTCATCATGCCGCCCCCTGTCTTTCCCCCTGCAGGTCTCTGCAGACTGGGGAATTCTGCTGCACGCGCCGCCAGCAGGGCCGCAGCCTTATTAACCAAAGATGCAAAAACAGATGTATTATTCAGAGTGGTGTACACAAGGACAGAAGCACAACGTTTCGGGTCAAGCCTTCGTCGGGAGCCAAGTGAAAAAAGGCTGTGCACTGCCTAAAAAAGCAGGGGGCTCACAGGTGCATAAAAACAAATGTATTCCATAAGTGGATCAAACATGACCCCTATGAGCAGCAGCAGGCAACATACCTACGCGTTTCGGGCCCTATGCCCGTTATCAAGCCTTCGTCAGGTCAAAAATGTCTGAGAAAAACATACTTAGGGGGTAATTCTATATAGTCCAAAGTGGCAAATCTGGCCATTTTTAGCCTAAATACCTATTGACTATAATTTTTGGCGCAAAACGGCCCAAACAGCTGCTTCGTACAATATAGAATAAGGCCCTTAATATGCATTTACTGACCGGTAATACTGCCGGAGCCGCCTGGATGATTTCCCTTTTTTGCATGAACTAATTTTAGCCATATTGTTCCGCGTGCTAATTGATTGCTTAGAAATCCCACGGTAAAGAGAGAAGAAGAAGATGTGGAGACATCCCCACCATAAATATGCTGCTATATCACTTAGATTGCAAGCTCTTTGGGGCAGGGCCTCCCCCTTTGCCTTATGTCATCATTCACCTGTTGCACGTATCCCCATTGTTTGTAATTGATTGACCTTGTGTTGTAATGCTGTAAAGCGCTGTGTACAACATTGTTGGCTCTATAGAAACAATATTATGCATATATACAATTATACATATTGTGATTCTGGACTGACTTTTTAATTAGTAAAAAAATAAAAATAAATGGGTGTTATGTATCAAAACTGGAACAGAAATCCCTAGGGCAAAACTGCATGAGATATACTGCATTGAAGAAACTACCCAATAGCTATCAACTGTATTTTTTCCTTTGGTAAATCAATAGCAGTTTATTTGCTTCAGGTCTGCAGCACAGACACGTTGATTTGGAATCACTGTGACTTCCCTGTGTCAGCGCCTTGTGTCCTTGGGCAAGTCACTTTATCTCCCTGTGCCTCAGGCACCAAAATCACAGATTGTAAACTCATCTGGGCAGGGACTGTGCCTATAAAAAATTCTATGTGCTGCGCACCGCGCTATACTGTAATTGGGAAGCGTTTTGAGTCCTGTTGGAAGAAAAACTACGGTATATGAAATACAGTTATACGTTTGAAATAACTTCTTAATTCTATCGAAGAAAAATCCCTTGCAGAAGTTATCAGCCTATCCCCTGTCCACCACTATGCCTTTTCAATCCAAATATTCTCGTAACCCACCTGCATGGCCAATATAGTTCTCCAACCAGCTTGTTGCCGACAGTTCTTGCACTCTGCCAGACGAGACATATGCTCTCAGTCCCATCCTCCAGGAATAGAATGATGGAAATTTCCTCTCCAGCCGCCTTTTCATTCATAAGCCTTCACAGCAGCATCCCAAGGACTGGAAGTCTGCTGACCTTGACCTCAGTTAATGACTGTAGTGGTAAACAAGATCAATTCTGCACACGTACAGAGACTGGAGAAAACACAGCTTGCTAGTAATGTTATTTCCCTATAAACCAAATATATTAGCCTGTTAAATGACACCAGCAAAACAATTATGTCCGGAAGGGTCTGAGAATGCACAGGCGGACAACATGGAAATAGGAATAGCACAATATCTTCTGTTAATAATGACCTATACTAATGTAGCAACTTTTAATTCAAACACTTGTCTTTCCCCATTTACTTCAGAAGTCTTCACAGTAACGCATTTTGCAGTTCTGTAGATTCCAGTAACTAATCTGGAGTGGAACATGTCCTGTGTCGGTGCTAACAAGAAGCACAGTGCCGCAACCCAAAGCACATGCAGCAGAGCTAGGGTTGCCATGTGTCTTGTATTGAACCGGACTGTCCTGTATTTGGACACACTCTCCAGTAAAAAATGAGAGGTAATACTGGACATGTATGTGTATTACCTCTCTGTACATAGTGACCTGACCGGCTTGGGGGGCCGCAGGATTTCCCTGAGCAGGGAGAGAGCAGGGCTGCTGCTAGGGGGCTGGGCAGCTTCCTCAAACCTAATTGGCTGCTGCTGAGTAATGTAGCCAATCAGGAGGAGGTTTCAGGCGCATGGGGGGGTGGGACCAAGGAGAAAAGGAAACAGCATGGAGCAGATGGGTGTGTGTGTCTCGAGCGTGTTGCATCTTTCACCATTGTGTCCAGTATTTTTGGCGAAGCCACCTGGCAACCCTAAGCAGAGCGGCAAACAAAAATTCATAAAAGACAAGGAAAATGCGTCCGCTATATATGCAGTGTTGATCAGACTGTTGTGGAGCCAGCCGGTGATAAACGTAAAAAAGAAAAAAATATGAGGATTACATAGGTGTCTGGCGGAAGCACCGAGCAGTGCTGGGTGGGGACCGCAGAGATACCGGGATACAGTGGGGTTCCCCCAGGCGCTCAGAGGTAGCTGGCCAGATGGGACACCAGTTAAGTGATCACAACAAGGCTTCAGATAGCTTGATTGTAGAGGGTACTCACAGGCTGGATCACTGCTGAGAGCGGAAGCATGCGTGCTCCCTGCCGAGAAGGTATGCAAAGGTCCAAAAACAAGCTGGTATGGCAGTGCACAGCTGCTAGAAACAAATGCAGGCTGAAGAGCGGAGATGGTGTACAAAAATTATTTATTGGCACATGGATAAAAATGGAGAAACCAGCAAGTCTCTCGTACGCGTTTCGCTCTAGGTAGAGCTTTATCAAAGTCAATGATAGAAGTGCAATCGAGATTTAAATGCCGGTTTCCCTCTGCGCATGTCCGTAGGGAGGGGGCTGGGCATGACCAACAGCACCTGTGTTACTAATCATGGTAAAGAAGCAAAGACATTTTTCTGAAGCTGTCACTTGGCTTTATATAATCGGACTCCCGATAATACTAAAGCTATCAAAGATTGGGCTTGTAATGGTCACATCGAGCCTCCCCACTGCACGTAAGGAAAGACAGAACAAATTAAATTATCAAAATGATAATGACAACATGTAACGACGTGCTAATAAAATACACATGAAACCAAACGAAGGAAACAATGATATAAACAACCCAACATAAAAAAATACATCGAAATGCCTCATCATCAGAAATTACTCAAATATGTCGTAGGTGTATGCATACAAGTCCATTAATGAGACATATATAATATAAATATTGGAGGCGCAATCCACCCAAATCCCCCCCCCCAACAAATATTTACTGGTGAAGTTCCCGGTACTTTTACCTGTTTTCATTTATGGTCGATTTAAATGTCCATCAACTGATGATATTGCAACGTCTTATTGGCCTGAGATTTGGCAGCCATTTTGTTTTCCCTGAGGGAAATGTAAACCCAATAACTTTACCTGTAAGTATCTCGTTAACGAGGGTGTCTCAGGAGCTGAAAGTAGTGGTGTTTGGCTCAGGGGAATCCTGGTGCCCACCCTGTAAAAATGGGGGAGAAAACAAAACTGTAGGAGGAATTGCTTCTTTTGACTTTGCTTTAAAAAGGGGACATCTACATCATTGGACCTTTCTAAGTAGGAGAGACTATATTTGAATTAGATGAAGCTTTAATTTAGATGATGTCACTGCCCGTATTTGGGAGGAGGAGAATACACATTGAGGATGAGCAGGGCCACCGACAGAGGGGGGACAGCCAGGACAGATGTCTCGGGACAGGAAGGGGAAGTGGCCCGACCGACTGCAGAAGTCGAGTCCGACAACAAGAAGACCCCAACCCTATTAAGACTGTCCAATCCTCCCCACCCCCGGCTCGACAAGCAACGTTGATTCTGGGAGGAACTGTAACTTTAATTTTACCCAACATCAGATGTGTAAACTGAGACACATATAGACACATATCGACAGATAAAGGGAATTGCCCAAGATTACATATTGTCAGGGATCACACAACCTTGTCAGACAACTGCAGCATTGCAGTGAGGGGAACCATCTCTTGGATATTACTGCGGCTTAAAGGGCATGGTTACCAAGGCAAGTAAGATCTCGCAAGGGGCTTCAAGAAAGTACAACTTCAACTACGCATTTATCCACCTGTGCTGAAGCTGGGATATCCTGAAAAACTGACCTGTTGGGGGGGCTTGAGGGCTGGATTTGAGCCCCCCTGCTGTAGGACACATTGACAGCAACTTTGCATGTTCATTTTCAGAGTAGAGGGGGAATTTGCATGTTGCGCATGATAGTTCCTCCCACCCACTGCCTGGACAAAGTGTTCGAGTCCCTTACTGTACATTATTGATGGTGTTAAGCAGAAACGACACATAGAAGTTGGATGGCATTTTACAACACGGCCTATTAACATACTTTGTAGCAAAGTATTAATGTCAGACATTAGCTATTATACATTAAAATGTACCGAAAAGGGGGAAATGACTGCCAACGCAACGCTGTACGTGCAGACCCTCTTTCCAAAACCAAACCCTGAAAACATAGCGTGCTGATGCGGGAGCGAGTAACTCATAGCATCTTGAGTGGAAAGTCAATTAAATGTACATTTGTTACATTAATCGCTTCCTGCTTTCTGGCTGAAAGTCAAACCAGCAATACTTACAAACATGAAAAAAAAATGGCTTTTCAGATGTAATTCTCTCGGCACCGAGATGTGCGGCCTTTGGACACTGCAGGAATCAAATAACCACCACAGTAAAGCCTTTTGAGCTTATGGGGATGTTGTGTCTTACTGAAACTGTAACATGAAGTAAAGAAGTGTAGTCTTGTGGTTAAAGCCTTCACTGCACGAGGGGTAAACGCACTGCCTTCTGAAGTAGGGAAATCCAGATGTCACGGTAGACCAGGTCTTTTAACACATTTATATTTCTGGGATCAGTCAATAGGCAAAACAAGGCAGTGAAATAAAATGGGGTTTATTTGGATAAAACCTCGGAAATACAACAAAACACAAAATACAGGAATATACACACTTACTGGGGTCTGGGGGTTCAGATCTAGCCTTTCCTAGGTGCAGGGCACTCGCTTGCAAGGGCTTACCCTGACCGGAACCTTGTTCCGGACTTCTGGGACCGAGATTCCGCAGAAACTCCTGACCGGGACCTAGTCCCGATACTCCTGGAACTATTTTCGGCAGGAACTCCTGAGCACGACCGCTACATTCTCAGGTGAGAACTTGGTCCTCGCGCCTGACTTAGTCTCTGCAGGGCAGATTTTCTTTGCTTCAAAACGAAGCCGGTTGCTCTGCTATTTGGGACAGAGCAACTTTGAAAAGCTCGCCCAGCTTCATCGACTCAGGCCACAAAAATCATCTGGTTCTCTGACTGGGGCTTCTCCATACATCTCTGCTGAGCTATGTTCAGCATGGAGGAAGGAGGAGCGACCAATCAGAGCATGGGAATTCCTCCCCGCCAGCCAATAGGAATAAGGGCTCATCCTTTGGCTGACGTCAGAGGAGGAGGCATGCCAAGCCAGCTCGGAAAGCAGGGTGAGCGGGAAATATGATTTAGCCAATGGGAGAAGCGCCTACAAGCTGTATCTCCTCCAGCTAACTCATCACCACCCGCTGGGCAGGCTCCACCAAGTCTGGCAGATAGAAAAGGTGTCCCCACAGGGTGCCCTTTGTTCTCCGGACATGGCAATTCGCCCTTCCTCACCTACCAAACGGTTTTCTCACATCTGGACATCCTCTCCTCTTTGAACTGCGGACTCTATACAGACATGCCGGTGTCTATGCTGATGCCCTGGCTGACTGTATAGAGCCTTATAGCAAATGTCTAAAACATTATAAAGTACACTTTAATAAAGTATACACATTGGGGAACCTTATACTTATAAGGGCAATGGATTTGGGATATTTGGGCTCGAATTTTTAATTCACCCCGCGTACCGGCAAATCATGCCTGCTCGCCGGGGAGAATTAAAGGACTACCAGTAACTTCAGCCCCCGAACTCCTGCAAACAAAATAATTGCATTTCTACCAAAAAATCCCCCCTAAAACTGACACACAAGAAATCTCACAGTTCTAGGGCCAAGGGAACATGAAAACAGCAAAAAGCCGGGGTCACTTTATTTTCCACATGTTTTATCCCTGGTCCCTGGCTTATGTAGCTACCAGAGACCCAACGGTTTCAGGGGTAACCCGAGTGCTTAACCTTTATTATGTAGCCTGGTTACCCCCTACCGTCGCACCGGCAGTGCAGCCAGACACAGGGCCGTCGACAGAAGAGGAGAGCCGGGACAAGTGTCCTGGGCCTGGTCGTAACTCTGGGCCCCGGGAAATCTGTCTGCGGCCCTTGCCAGACGCCCAAGAGTCCCTTTCCAGTATGCTTTCAAGAGGTCTTCCATGTGCTGTTAAAGGGTTTATCTCAGGGGTGCGGCAACTCCAGTCCTCAAGGACCCCCAGCAGGCCAGCTTTTCAGGATATCCCTGCTTCAGCACAGGTGGCTCAATCAGTCCCTGCTTCCGCACACGTGGCTTAATCAGTGGCTTTGACTGAGCCACAGGTGCCAAAGTAGGGATATCCTGAAACGTTGACCTGTTGGTGGCCCTTGAGGACCAGAATTGCTCACCCCCTGCTTGAGCTACATTCAAACTAGCACTTGTCCAGTCCAGGGAAGGCATCTTCACAGCATATTGAATAGGGGCACCTGTGCCTGAAGCACAAAGACAATGGACGGTGAACGTTATGGCGCTCGTGTTTTCTTTATTCGTTATTGTTATGCTCTGCAGAGCAAAGCTGCCAAATATGTGCAGCCAAAAAGAGTCCCCCACCCCTTTGGGAGCGGCTCCTCTGTTGGCTATTAAGAAAGTGTTGAAGAAAAATGGGAAGCTGTGGAACCCACTGGAGAAGCCTCTGTTTCCTGATTAGAGGAAGCCCTGAGTAGTTTCATTGTGTACATAAAACATCCTTTAGTCTCTAATTATGATCAATGTTTCCCTGGGAGTAACTAGACATGCTGAGGGACTGTGTGATTTGTCCTTTTTATAGTGCTTGTTATCACTGGTTCACAGAGCGCTGAAATGAAATACAGATCCCTTTCCTTTGCCAACAAATAAAACTGAGTAATACTCCTATATCCGTCCCTTGCCAGGGACTGTGTGGTAGTCGGTGCTATTTGCAAGATGAGTATAAAGAACGATCGGCTTCAGTGGAATAGGATGTGCATCATTTCTCTAGCAAAATAACATAGTGTGCCCGGTACACAAGGGGTTTGGGTATCAGTAATGCGGGTAAGATTATTAAACTCGCTGTCACACTTAGCAACACTCAGTGGAGCTGCAATAAAGTGAAACTATTGGCCATGTGATGCCCTCTCTAGAATTTTAATGGCTGCTTTATAATTTAAGATGGCTATGATAAGTCTGCGGAAAAAAGTTCACAGTATCCAATACTGTATAATATACAGTGTCTGTATCAATAGTATAAAAGGAAAGAAAATGGAACTTATCGCCAAGACTGAACAGATTTCTCTCAACACTGCAGTGCCACTTTCATTTATCAGTGACATTAAGGGTTGCCAATTGAGGGATACATTCTATATACTACAAAGCTGCTAATAGGGATTTCCGTCTTCATCAGAAGAGCCGATTCCGAGTATATAGAATGTACCTCTAAGGCCACTTATTCAATATGCTGTGAAACCATTTCTCCATGTCAGGGAATCTCCGAACTCCATTTATATGTAGCAGTGGCCCGCATTGAAGTTGTGCACTAAAGTGCCCTCACACAGATGCTTCACAAGTTAATACTGTAGCTTCCTAAATGCAAAGTTTAAATAACATAAAAAGTAGGTCTAAATAAAAAGGGGCAGTGTGATTCTAGGTATTGTTGAGACCTGTGCATACAGTCACGCCACCGGCTGAAACCGAGTGTGGAAGTGACGCCACTGGACACTCCACTCATTGTGAACTGCATTGTATCTATCTGTTTTATGGATAACAAATGTATTAATTTTCCTGGAAGTGTACTTTCATGATAGATATGTACTTTCATGATGGACATGTGAGAGGGAGGGTGTCTGCTTCCATGATGGACATGTGAGAGAGATGATGTTTGCTTCAATGATGGACATGTGAGAGAGAGGACGTTTGCTTCCATGATGAACATGTGAGAGTAAGGACGTTTGCTTCCATGATGGAGATGTGAGAGAGAGGATGTCTGCTTTGGTAGGAGGATGTGAGAGAGATGATGTTTGTTTCCATGATGAAGATGTGGGAGAGAGGAGGATTGCTTCCATGATGAATATGTGAGAGAGAGAGAGAGGATGTCTGCTTTGATGGGAAGATGTGAGAGAGAGGAGGTCTGCTTCCATGATGGATGTACATCAGCAAGGCTGATCTGTCCAGCTCACTAGGGAGAACAGATCCAGTAAGGTATCCAGCATAGGTTTCAGGCAGGAAAGCAAAGAGACAGGGGAGGATTAGAGAGCTCTGCTCATGCTTCAGGGATAACCTTGTTTCAGGTTTTGTTTTGTAGGCCAGTGTTTGATCAGCTTCTTCATCTGCTAAGAGACTATCGAACCCTGAACTGACCCTGAGACATCTCCTGGACAACCCAGATCCACTACACTAATCCCGATTCACTGCACTGTTACTGAGCTGCTACTAATAGAAGATGATGAGTAACCTAATTCTACTTTGTTGTTGTTGGACAGAATCCCTTATTATACTGAACCTGTGAACTCTGCGTTTAAGAGGTTAATCTGCCTGCCTAAAGCCTCAGGGTAAAATGTTATACTGTAAGTCACTGTGTTATAAGTGCCCTGTCTGAGGCAAAGACAGGCACAGCAACCAAAGAGTAATGTCTGCATACCATCAGTCATTGCGAGAAGCGGCTTATTTACGATATAACATTACAACTCTGACAGCATCTGTTCCACTAAAGTTTTATTGAGTTCTACACAACTGAAACCCTTTCCCTCACTCAACTCAACTTTAACGTGCACCTTCACTGGAGGCCTCACAGCAAGCAATGCAATAAAGTCGTCAAACTGAGTGTACTCCAGTTATTGCAGCTATTTCCCTAAGATTACTTAGTCAATGACCGAGCCACTGATTGAGCCACCTGTGCTGAAACAGGGATATCCTTAAAACCTGACCTGTTGGTGGCCCTTGAAGACTGGAGTTGCCCACCCCTGCCATATAACATCAGGTACCAAGGGAGATAAGCGCTTGCATACAGCCTCCCCAGATTCAAACTTAGAGCCATTGTTTACAAAGTCCGTGTCTTTACTCACTGTGCCACTCCCTCATTTGTATGCAATTTTTGTTTGTGTTTTAAAAAAAAAAAAGGATTGAAGCAGGGGGTCTCCGGAGCTGAACCCCTTTCATTTCAGCTCTGGGGACCCCGTGCTTCCCGAGATACTTACCTTCGTAGAGTGTGCCGGTATCTTGGTGCTGTTTAAATGTCACGCAGGCCAATAAGAAGCCACTATGGATGATGTCACGGCTTCCTATTGGCCCATGTGACATGGAAGCTTTTGAAGCCGCCATTATGAGAACCCCAGCTAACCACGATGGAGCTTCTGCTGGCACCCCCTATGGAGGTAAGTATCCCGGGAAGAAGGGGGTCCCCAGAGCTGAAATGAATGGGGTTCAGCTCCAGAGAGCCCCTGCTTCCATCCTATTTTTTTTTTTTAAATGGAAAAGAAACATAGCTTGGGCTGCCTCTTTAAACATTTCACTTAGATCATTTTCATCGGAAGCCGCAGCTTTTGTGAAGCCGGTTGTTGCCGGCAGATGCTAGGATTCATTTGGTGGGGGCGCCAAGGAGGGGGCAATAAAAGAAGTTCTGACTGAGAGATTAGCGCCCAACTGCGACTCTTCCTGCACTGTTATCAGCCCAGCAGCTTTAAGAAGGGAACAAAGAGAAAGACGCGCACACACGCAGCGGGAGGGAGAAGGAAGATGAGGGACATAGGGACGCCTTAGTCCTCTTTCACTGCCTGTTGTGCTGGGATAAGCCAGCCAAATGCTATAAACAACAGCATGGCTTCGTCACCTCTGGGATGACAGGCAGGGCATCAAAGCCAGCTCTTAAACCTGCCACTTATCAACGTTATGATCCAAGTTATTAAAACCCACCAGGGTAGCTTCAGGGTCTAACTGCAGGGTTCTATGTAACTGTTTCTTGCTAAAGATTTCATTAAAAAGGCTCATCTGGTTGCATAGATAGCCTGAGCGGTGGAAATGAATTTGACACTTTGCTCAGCAGAGTGAGCCCCAGTCCCGACAGCAGTACACCAGCCGAAGTGTGAATTTCCCTGCCTTGTCCATATACTGTAAGTGGGTATTAACTCAAAAGGATTAGTGTGACCTTTAAAATGCTACCTTACTAAACAACCAGCCCGGCCACAAACCACGCTGAGTAAGTGCTGTAGGATTAAGAGAAGCAAATGGTATTTGTATTCGTTCCTTCCCACTACTGCAACATTTAGAAAAAGGGCTCTGATAACTGTAAGAGCTACCATCGTCCTCAAGTCAAAGTACACCAATACGTAAGCAGAGCTGGGAAAAGGCTGATTTGGGCAGAAAATGACGTTTAGGATTATTGGCCCAGAAGCCTGCACAGTGAAATAAACTGCTGTACAGAGGAGCCCTTCCAAGAGTTTGAAATACACGAGGAAGGATTTAGAATGTATTTTATTATGCATCGTTTACACATTTTATAGGCTTCAGTGAACTCTTAGAATAAGCCTCTTCATTGTAAAAATTCAATTTGTACAATAAAATGTGTTTTTGTATAAACTGTCTTTAAATTCCCTTTTCGCCCCATGATTCCTGCCACTTTGTTACTCCAGCAGCATTTATTGCGCCGTTGACTGTCAGGCCGTACACAGCCAGTCTGTATTGCATATTCCATGATCATTTCTAATGAGCGGTTCGGGTGTAAATTTGCATAGCGGGTTTAATTGTACTCTGTCGCTATCTTTAATCAATTAACTGGGACTTGTAGGTTTTGATCTACTTGGCAAAGACATGTCCATCCGATTAAACTCTTTGAGTGCCGGAGGGACCCTCGGGATCACGTGACTGCGGCGATGCTTCTGTTGGAGATACGTCCTCCTTCTTCCGTTCCACTTGCTGAAAGTTTTTCTTATCTAATGGCAACATTATGCTGTGGCTATTACATCCAAGGGCCCCTGGAGTGACAGATCACATGACTTAGATTGTAAGCTCTCTGGGCAGGGATTTCTCACTTTGTTGCACTTATTGTATTATAATTCCCTATACTGTTTTTGGTTTCTTTTGTAAAGCATGGAGTACACTGTGGGCGCTATATAAATTAAGATGGATATATATAGATGATAGTAGCTTTGTCTAAAGGACACCCAAAGGGTTAAAGCAGCACCTCCCAGAAGTCTATGGGACTTAGCTCACTTAAAGTTAGTATTTTGCCCCCTGAGCGCGCCCTGCTTTTCTTTGCGTTTATAATATTCTTTTAGTGTTACCATAGTAACCTTTAGCCCTGGAGAGAGCGCCATTTTAATATCCCAGACACTTAATATTTCAAATGCTTACATCTCTCGAAACCGAGCATCAGATTTTAAAACCGAAAAGCGCGTTGGGAAGGGCAAGGGGATCTGTTGAAGTAAGGCTGCGGCCAGGCAGGGAGCGAGCGAGCTCGTGCGCGGTGATGTCATGCTCCCTGCTCGGCTGGGAGATTTGTGGCCGGCTAGGTGCGTGTGCGGGGGGGGGCGGGTCAGGGGGCGCGGCCATGACGTCACGGAGCTGGTTCACCCTAATTGGGAAAACCGCTCACGTGACGAGCCAGCGAGAGGCAAATTCAATTTTGCTTGCTTCGGCGAGCAGCAAAGCACCAAGCATGCGCAGGCGCTCGCTCACGCTGGCCACATACATTGCTGCAATGTGTTTAATCGCGGCTAGCGTGAGCGCCCCTTCAGCGTCACCATGGCCACAACCTAAAGCTGAGGACCCGCTGCGGTCGGCAGCTCGCTCGGCCGCGTGCGCGCGGGCCACCAGCCCCTTGCCTGCACTCTGGTGGTCCCCGCTGCCTCCTCTCTCCGTGGCTGACTACATGACGCATCAGCCGGACGGAGCTACAAGCCTCTGGTGACTGGTGCGGTGACGCGTCACGTGGTACGCAATGTCACGGTAGCTTATGACAGGCTGTAATTTACACCAAAACTATATATAAATATATATATACCTGGGTTTGAACTGGGACGAGACTTAGATATGATAAATATAATTTATTCCTTGATAAAGGTGAACACAGCAGATTATACAATAACAGCAACATATAGACACTTATTTAAAGATTATGGCAAGAAAGCCATCAGGATTACAGACTGGCCACTTCTCCCATATTTCAGTTGACATCACAGCAAAACAGGCAGGACACATGCATGGCATTTCTTCTCAGCAATCAAGATGGTATAGCACAACAGGCCTGATGACATGCAGGCATGAAGATCATTTGCATGAAGAACAATGAAGAACCATGAAGAACTTTGCATGAACAACATGGATAAAAGGGTGGCTCTGACTTATATATCATTTTAACCCTTGCATCCCAGCTTACGGCGCCGTGCCGTCTAGTAAAATCCCCTTTGAAGCTTTTGAAGCTGATTTTGGGCTTCCAGGGTCAAGTGTGAAAAGTTTCACTTACTCTGGTTAATTCCTTTTGTCCGTTGGGCCAAGCATAAGCAATTAGCAACTTAGCCTTTGATGACCAGGCTTGTAAATTCTAGCCTTTCTTGCTCATCACAACAGGGGTTCCTCAGAACTCAACCAAAATTTCATATTTACTGCAAATCATTGCCTAACTTCCGTTCCGTAATACACACAGTCAGGTGAGATATATTAATACAGTCCGTCACACCTGACGCTCGCAGAGAGACCAAACATTACAGTGTAATATGAAAATTAATAGAGATATTAATATCTGGCATTTAGCAGCAGTTACATATACAGTGTTTAGACTACCAAAGATATGCTAAGTCCCACGAATACAAATATGTAATTCTTATCCTTTTCAGCCATGGACATCTCATAATATTCTTATATTTAATAAGGTTACTCCTTTTGATTCCCTTCTTGGGTAGCTCCACCCCTACCCCCATCAACAAAACCTTTTGAAGTAGGCTTGTAGCTTCTCGCATAACCAACTAGGGCAGTACCTGTTGGCTGCTTCCTGGGCCTTGCTTAGCAATTAGGTAATCACTCATGTATCACACCTAAGCCCAGACCTCTCTGTTGATATTCACTTCCAGTGAGGAAGCTTGCATATCAAACGTGAATAGACCCAGTTGGTCCTGGTACGCATTACAAAGGCAGGCAGAGGTTATTAGCATTTGGCCTGTACATTGTAAGACTGCCCCAGAGAGGCACAAATATCAAAATTATATGTCTCATATGTGGGTACTTGGGGGGTTTCCCCAGAGGCTGCACCCCCAGACTCAGGGGCTGGCTGCAAACAGGTATTAACATACTGTACACTAAAAAAACCTTCTGCTTTTCACATTCAACTTCAATTAAGCCCTTTGAAGTCCAGGTTTCCTGAAAAGACACAATACAGTGGAATTTCCTTAAACTGTAGCTTATTAACCCCTTATGATCCAGTGGGTGGGTTATGCAGACACTGACCCAGCAACAATACATTTTACACAGGGGAATAAGCATTTTCATGTTATAACAAGGGTTAAATCACATTTCTGGACCTCAGCCCAGTTAACCCCTTGTCTCCCTGGCGAGGTTAGAGGGGGGCCCTTGGGGAGTAACCCCGTTAATCCTGGGCCAAACCCTCACTATCGTCACACGCAAGGCAACCAATCACAGATTGGATCCCAGCAGCCAATCTGAATACAGGCAGTGCTGTGCTTTGAGTTTGTGTGAGGCCCCGCCCCTCCCACATCATGGCCACGCCCACCTGACCCATTTTGGCCACGCCCCCCACACAAAAAAAAGTTAACTGCAGACCACAGATCGCGGGGCAGTAACTTGCACGCGTCGCCGACAAGCAAGGCAGCCGTGCGGGCGCATGCAGGGGGGTCTTAGCCTAAGTCACAAAGGGGGGAAATGATAATCAGCAGAGTGCTATTTTAAGATGTTCTATCTATATGAAGAGATGAATTAGCTGCTTTGCTGGCACTTGCACAGAGCTCAAATGATCGGCCATAGAAACGCAATAAGATGAAGATCAGAACTGGTCTGGTGTTAGTGTGAGCAAGCTAAATGGTGGAGTAAAACATATTGTTTGAGAAGTATGAAACATTTGCCTATATTAGGAAAGTTGGTGAACATGGAACATTCTTGAGTCGCTGAAACATTAAGGAAATGGAAACCCATGTAAAAAAAAAAAAAAAATCAACGAAAATGAGTACCAATATCATATTCAACATTTACAATTCACACAAAGTCGCAAACCTTGCCCAATTTGCTTAACATTGTCCAAAAGCTCAGTATGGGCAAACGAACATTTATGGGATTATTGCCCATTTCCACAGGCAAGAAGAGCAATGTGAAATAACTTATGAAAAAAGGAATTCAAAACTGAGGGAACCCTTTCGTGAGGTTAGGAATAAACTGAAAGATGCCGTCCCAGGACCAAAGTGATCTAATGGCACGGTCATGTTTAACTGGTGAGATAAAGGTTCTTGGAACCATTTTTATTCAAAACATCAGATTTTTTTTCAATCTTAGCCGGAGACTCAAACCCCGATAGGTCATTTAATATACACTTAGGTCAATGTTACTTAAAAGCATTGCTTTAATATTAACGGACATTGGCGCAAATGATATGCTTGTTAGCTGTTATTACTGTATAGGCATACCCAGGATCTCCGACAGGGGGGAATGCAAGGACAACCACCTGGCCCGGTGTCGGAAGTTAGCTCCTGGAGAAGTCTGGCCCAACTTCAGCTACTGAGCGCCTAGGCGTGTCCCCATCCACCCCCAGGACAAATATCCCTGCGCTCCCCACCTGCTGGAGGCGCTCCTCTGCTGTTATGGCATTTCTAAAGGTTGGGCATCGGCCCTCGTTTGGATGAGTTCCGAGAGGTCCTAGAGATGATGGGGCCCCTCTACATGGATTAGGTAAGTGACGTTTGATTATTTCATTTACCCATTTGGTGCCAATGAGGCTTGCTAGGCTGTCTGGGGGTAGGAGGGGAGAGTGACAGGTGCCCAGGAGGGGGAGTTTCGGTCCCCGGGGGGAGGGTAACAGTAAGTAACCCCTTATTTGCCCCTGCGGTTAGTAAGATACCCTCTTTGGTAGGCAAGAGGGTACTCATGTGCAGCTCTTAGTAGTCACCTGGTCATGGGTTTCCCATGGCTATCTGACAAATTAGGCTACTGAGGGGTAAATATATTACAAAGTAAATACAAGTTAATTGATTTCATTCTAATAATATAGGTGTATGGTCATGTTATTTTAAGATAACATGGAATTTTCCTGAAATAACGTGACGTTACACCAACAACAATGAGCCTAGTAACGGCTGCTGTTTTTCCATATCATTAGCTTATTATCATGTTAACTCAGAAACAATAATGTCAGTTACTGATTTAGCTCACGTCATGTTATTTTAGTTTAGTGCGTCTGGGCCTTAATCTCTTCATAGTAACCAAACATAATAACTAAATGCTTTGGAGATCAAACAGGTAAAAATTGTTAGACCATGCTCCATGGGTCCAAAGAAAATTGAAACATTGTGTTTTATACAGGAAACAAATATTTTATTTACATCTTCACAAATGGGCCAGTTACATTAATCGGCTTGGGGAAAAAAACGCAACTATGGTTGCCCTGTGTGTGATTGCTTCTTTAAATAACTCTGGTAAAAAGATTACCCCCCATAGTCACTCAGCATACAATACCTCCACTGCAGCCAGGGCTTCTGGGTAATGACATGCAAATGAGCCTCACAGTGAGTCACTTTTTGCTTTTTATCCATTGTAACACAGACCCTTACAGTATGCTTGCCAGTTAACACATCTTTTACTGCACAGCCTGTGTTACAGTAGTTCATGTCCAGCAGGCCTACTCCCAGACAGCTGGTTTGACCCTTTGGTTCTCATCAGTGTGAAGTTGGTTATTGGCCTTGCATCATGAAACTGATAGTGGTTACAACCAGGTACACAAAATAAGTTATAGTGAGTAAAACGTGACAAAAACCCTCCCCGTACAGTACACAGAAGAGATAAAAATACCACTTTTGAGCACATTCACGTCTCAGACAGATTCACAACATTGTCTTTCCACACAGTCACTCAGCATACAATGCTTGCACTGCCGCCAGGGATTCTGGGTAATGCTAATGACATGCAAATGCGCACACTCAGTGAATCACTCTTTACTTATCTGTTTTGAAAAGGATTTATATACACTTATGGCTGCCGTATTACACAACTTTTACAATACAGCCTGGGTTAAAGCAGCAATACTACATTGTCACGGTGAAGGGGTTAACCAGGCTTATAATAAAGCTCAAGCCAACTTGGTTAACCCTGACCCGTGTGTTAGGGTCTTAGAGTGTCAGCTCTGGGACCCAGATATCAAAAATGTATTACTGCAACTGTATACTGATTTTGCGACATTAAAGAATGATGTGATTTTTGCCTTTACTGGGACGCTGGGATCGGGAGATTTCTAGGCTGGAAGTTTCAGGGTGGGTTTGGCGGAGAAAGTCTTTGCAGAATGTGTCTATGTAGCGGGGTTCCGGAGTTATGGGATAACCCAAAAGTTGTATCCGGAGATTGAGTGATATCTTCGGATACAGCTAAGTACATTACTCCGAAAAAAGAGACGCGCCGTCGCTCATGTGCGCGCCCTATGGATGTTCTCATAGACTTAATGTGTTTCATCGCACCGCTCGTGCGGTTGTGCGATAAGCATGGACGCGGCCTAAGCTGGCAATCGGTGGTGCTCCTGTTATAAATCCTGATGGTGTGACTAACATAATGGCTTCTTCAGTCAGTGTAACTCAGCAGCTACAATGTATCCTTATATTACTAAGGCCGTGATTATACTAAAATCGGCCGGTGGCGCCATGCCGCGTGGCTCAAAAACAAATTGCTGCCATCCAATTAAGGTAAACATACCTCGTGCTCCACCTGGAACTGCAGGGCGGCAGACTGGAGAGCAGACATGAGATTTTGTTTTGAGCAGGCGATGGCTGCGTGACGTGGCCGGTTCAGCCAATGAGGGTGAACCGCTCATGGCCACGCCTCCACCACGCCTCCCTGGCTCCACTGCTTGTCCCCTGCCTGCAGTTCAACATGCCTCTCGGCGGCATCGCGAGGATATCGTCACCGGATCGCGCTGCCGCCCCCGTCGGAGCTGGTATAACGAGGCCTACGGTAACATTATCTATTGTTACAGTTTACAGATCAAACTGCTGGGAACATTGGCAACAAATTATCACAAGCAGGAAAGTGTTGGCAAGACCTTGCACTGCTGGGGAGGTGGGCCAAATCCTGCTGTAAAAATCAAAATATGCTTTAAAACTCATTACAAAATGGCATTAAGAGTTGAATAATAATACAAATAATTTTTTAAAATACAGTATTACATAATGCTACAAAACTGAATTATTAAAAAAAAAAAAAATCTACATAAGATTTCACGTTTTGCTTCTTTACATCAGACCATTTAATGATACAATTAGCCAGTTTTAGAGACCTCATTTGGGATTTACTTAAACTTGTCAATTTATTGCTGCCATCAAACACCGTGACTGCATGATAAACCGCCTGGAGGCGTTGTGCCTTTTCCCTGCTACATTTGCACAGCTTGGAGTGTAGAGGTGTGACTAGAGAATTAACCTTTTAAACAGGAGCCTCGGGCTCACGTCATTTTTCTTATTATTCGTAAAAAAATAACTCCGTTTGCAGTGAAACTGTCACCATGCTTTAAAGATTCAGCCCAATTTGGAAACATACACTGTAGTTACAATAAGTTTAAAGTCAAAAGTGTGTCCACAGTTTGTGTTTCGTCATCTTTTGTTTATTTAATAGATTTGGTTACAAAACCACCACAACCATTTTTATTAGCATTAAGAGGTAAGAATGTGGCAGGGGGACTGGGGCGGATTAGCTCTGAATATCCCTCCCCCCAATGTGCAATACCAGATTTACTAACATCCCTGTGAATCTTATTCTTCTACCGAACTGAATTGCATTACAGTAAAGTACATGATCAGGCTAGCAAAAAAAAAAAAAAACAGGTATTTGCAAATATATATATGCATACATAGCCTGTAATGTTTAGTATCGTAAAACTGAAGCTAGCGTCAGCCTGCTAAAGGACAGAGCAGGTGCACTTGAATCTGACACTGCAGGGCAGATCCGCAGAAGCCAGTTAAACCTGGCCTATTAGCGTGACGTTACCTAATTAGGTAAGGTCTATTCGTTTTACATCATTTAACGAGTATCCATAAAGATCATTTTATGCAAAACGAACTTCCGTTAAGCCACTTATTTGCATATGGTGGAAGGGAAGTCAGGCCGCCCGGTGGGATACAACCCTTTGTATGCCATAGCTGTTATACCTCTCTAGGACATACAATGGGTAGTAGGGCAGTTAGGGTATTTGTATTGACCTCTTGGTTACCCGAGTGGCCGTGAAGGAATGCATAATGTAGGCCTTCATGGTCACTGTGGCTTTTAAGGTCATGGCTAAATTATTTGGCCTAGTTCAGGGTATTCACTTAGGCTTCCTATATTGCTAAGGTAACATAGGAAGCCAAAGTGGGCACCTGCAGGACACTAGACAATGCCAAATCATTTTCTACTACCTGGCGTTAGGTGCTTCCAGCTTCCAGCACCTAATGCCAGGTATAGGCCACGCCCGGGAAAAAATAATTCACAAAAGCGTTAACTGGCTCCAACACCAACCCCATGAGTCATATTTTGTCTATGTGAAGTTGGTATGATGGTTGTATAAATTGGCGCACAGAGACGCACTAACTTGCTTTTCTTTTTAACATCAGTTTAACGACAAAATCGCAGTGATGCTAAAAGCAGCAAAACATGCATCACTGGGCAATTTTCTTTATGTTTATTTTGTACTAGCTGAGAGACCCGGCGTTGCCCGTGAGTTAAATTTCCCGCTAGGAAAAGGTGGGGGGAGGGACAGTGGACAGGATATGGGGAGAGGGGAGGGACATTGGACAGGAGGAGGGGAGGGACGGGGACAGTGGACAGGAGGGGACGGGGACAGTGGACAGGAGGGGACGGGGACAGTGGACAGGAGGGGACGGGGGCAGTGGACAGGGGCAGTGGACAGGAGGGGACGGGGACAGTGGACAGGAGGGGACGGGGACAGTGGACAGGAGGGACAGGGAGTGGACAGGAGGGATGGGCAGTGGACAGGAGGGATGGGCAGTGGACAGGAGGGGGGAATGGGGGACAGTGGACAGGAGGGGGGGACAGTGGACAGGAGGGGGGGGGGACCATGGACAGAGGGGGGGGTGGGACAGTGACAGGAGGGGGGGGGACAGTGGACAGGGTGGGGGGGGAGATGGACAGGAGGGCGGGGGAGGATAGTGGACAAGTATTCGTGAAATTCCTCTTTTACATTTCCTTTTATTATAGTGGACAGGATTTTTAGTCTATTGGCCCTTGGGTGTTTAGTAGATGTAACATATATTTATGTAGATGTAGAGTGGCAAGTAGTTGGGAGTATAGATTTACATTATGTTTGTTATACATTGTTAACA